>JANTQH010000073.1:0-188268 GCA_032988465.1 Onygenales sp. PD_10 | reverse complement strand
CTTTTTTTTTTTTTTTTTCACAATCTTCCTTTATTGTCATCACTTTTCTGCTACACATATACGTACGGTACATATATACATACTTCTGCTTTCCCCCCCCATCTTCCTCTCTTATTTATTATGGAAATATAAATGGTACTGCTTGATTTGATTTACCCACTCACTTGGGTGGATGTTCTATATACCATAGACACACTCTACCTACCTACCCACTCCTGTAAGTCGACAGAGATAGAGACGGCGATGGCGATACCTAGCCAGTAATCGAACAATCCATACACATATCACAGAGGAAACAGCTACAGCATGCAGAGTCACGTAGGAATCGGGAAAACTTATTACTACTCGGGGCTTTGTCTGATCTATTCCTAACCCCCTACCTACATGTAATTTAGTTTCTATATCTACTATATCGGTAGGTTGGTAGGTAGGTAAAGCGCCGCGCCCCTGAACATATAGCAGTAATAGATACAGATAACGGAACGGGCCAGCCACAGCGAAACTAAAGAAAACAAATAGGAGGCGTGCGCAGTTTAGATACAGGCAAGTTTCGTGGAAATGATGGACTGGGGTGAATTGGAAGGAGATGGGATTTAGATCGTTTGGGTTTAGAGGTCATGGTCGTCGTGCTGGGAAGAAACTGGAAAAGGAATCATGACACGGCATTAAAGGGACCGTGAAGAGAAAGGGAAAGCCGGTCAGTAGCTATCTCGCCCGTCCACATATATAGGGAATGCAGACGTGGGACTGCCGCTTAGTTGCAGGCTTGAAACCAAATGGGCTTTTCTTCGTATGTTTGATGCATTTGTTGTTGGCCTCCGAAAGAGAAAAAGGAAAAAGAGAAAGATTGAAGAACACATAATGAAAGGAACGAAACCCGAACTATTAAAAAGGAGTTAAAGAAAGGCCACCCGGAAAAAAACATTAAGAAACACCCAGCTCGGACTTATATTAAGCCTTCATGGCGAACTTCTTCATGTACCGATAATCCGCCATGTTGCGGTCGACAGCGGAGCGGATGATCTTGGCGCCCTTCTCGCCGTACTTCTCACTCCATTCTTTGTCGAATTGAGCTTCGGATTTTGGTTCTTTTTTCTATTCCATTTGTTAAATGAGTTAGATCGTGTCCAAAGAAAACAATATACATAGAACGTTCGAATGGACGAAACGTACGTGGCATCTCGCCTTCAGTCCCGAAGAGTGGATGGCGTCTTCATGGAAACCCTTCCACTTCTCAAAGGCCTCTTTGGCAATTGTTTGATCCTCCTCCGTGTCCCACTTTAGCATGTCAGGAGTATACTCCAATCCTACACTCTTGCAATAACGCTCAATGATGCCAGAAGGATCGTCGAGCAGGTCGTCCGCGTCAATGACGCAGATTTCCGCCCTTTTGTTTGCGGAGATGGCATTCATATCGTTATTGCTGCTGCCGTTGGTGATCCCATTCCCATTGGCAAGGCCATTTCCGTTCGCATCGTGCGGCCCTACCAGTTGGATCTTACGCAGGTACTCGAAAACCCGACGCACCTCGTCGTAGCCTGACTCTGATTCGTAGAACTCGTAGAACCCCGTGACCTCGTCAAGGGGTGGGATAGTGCAGCGGTAATAGGAGGGAATGCTGTAGTGCGGGTCGCGGATAAGGAAGGTAAAGTGGAATTTGGAGAGGAGAGCGGTGGGAACGACGGTGGGGTTGTCGACCTCTGCAGGCGTGTCGTAAGGATAAGGTGCCCTTTTGACGGAATCGGAGCCTGCACTGGGAGCCAAAATGCTCACTGGATCAACAACCCCGCCGCCATTCTCCGTACCAACGCCGCGTTTGATCCTCAGCAGAGATGGGGCGATACTAGCGGGTTTTGCGTTCGGGGGAACTAAGTAGTGGATGATATCCTTGATAAACAAGCGTTTTCCCTGTAGCACGGTAAGCATATGATCCGTCTCAATTACTCTGGGTGAGAGGATGCTATAGTAGGATTAAGTCCATCTAGCTTAACGGAAACGAAAGCCCCACGAGTAGGGAACTATCATGGGAGGCGGAGATCCCCGGAAGGGGGATATCTTCTCAATATCGATAGTAGAGGTGTCCATCAGAGGGAAGAAGGAGCCCTGGGCATCAAAAATGGACTTCTCCCGAAGGATATACCAATAAACCGAAAAGCACGGAATATTACAATAAGGAGTATACATAAAGAGGAGCAAGAAAAGGTAAGAACCAATTTCCTCAGGGACCAGAAAAAGGGTCAAACCTCGGATGCTTCCCTCTCCAGCCTGTCAAATACGGTCTTGAAGGTCGACTGTGAAAAGCCGCTTTCGACCCTGGCCTGTTCGTCTTCCTCGTATCTCTGACTGAGCCTTTCTGGGCCAAAATAAAAGGCGTCGCCAAAGGGCTCATGGACACATTTGAGCGTGTCGTGGCGAGTCATAAAGACCTAGAGACATGTGTCAGCTTGCGGGCTGGTAAGACAGCAAGGAATAACGTACTCGTTCGAAAGCTGTAGAACAGGCACGGGGATGTGTCGCAACGAAGATAGGTCGTTTCGACATGTTGGATAGTAGTCGTGGCTGGACAAAGGGTACAAATCTGATAGAGATGCTGGGGATGCAAATATTCTATCTACAACACAACGAGAGACCAGCTGTGATGGAGGAGTCTGCTAAAGTACTGGGAGGAAAGCCACAGCCTTTTCACGCATAAAAAAGTGAATTCGGATGTGGTGGGAAGTCTAGAGGGTTGAAGTCGGCAAGGTTATATTTTGCTCAGAGTTTTCCAGAGAGTCAAAAGCGTGGGATCTCCGGGTGCATGACGACGGGACGCTGCATGGTCAAACATCATCCCACTGCTAAATATGGAAACAACTCTGCTTTAATATGGAGCAGAGCTGGCTTGGTACATGTATGCGGACAATAGTGCTGAGGTTCCATGTTCGCGATGGAGCTGGTCGAAGGCAAACCGCCGCCATGACGTCGGCCGGCGCAAACAGGTTCCAATCACCCCTCCCGGACCCTGCAAGTCTTGCCCTGGATGTCCTGGCTCTTCTTCCCACGGTCGCCGCTCGTAGTTTATCTGGCCGGCCTATGACTGCGCCCAAAGAACTGGAGACGGTGCTCGACCGCGAGGAATGCGAACTGACTCCCCTGCGATTGGACCCGAGGCGTGGGATATTTTCGTCCGACCGCGAGGCAAAAAGAAACACACCGATCTCTGGAGGCTGTCTGTTCCAGTCACTTGAATTCGGGGAAGAATGACATGGCTCCCGAAGCGCCGATGGGGTTGCGCGACGGTTGATGTAGCTTTAAGCTCGTCGTCCTGGACCCCTTAACGGGCCAGATGATGTCGATGCGATCCAGCCACTGTGCCCCCGAGCCTATGGAAGGTCGTGGTGATGACGCCATTGCGGCTTCGTCGCTTTTGGCCTGGCAGAACATATCAACTTCAACCTCAGTCCCCGACTCCCACGCCCCCGCAACGGGAACAAGCCCTCGTGTCCCTGTTACTCATGAAGCTCCATAGAGCTGATCTGCTTTGTGACTCGTTAGATGCTGGATCTTGCAAACCCTGCTCGCCTCACTGTCCAGTTGCATCGCGCGATGTGCAGTACCCCAAGTTTTAGGGTAATGCAGTGTGGTAAATGTTACCACATCGTCTCCTCGGAATACACATCATAGAGCGCTATTCATGGGTTAGCTGTGCTTTGAGCCGTGGCCAGCCGTGGGGTTGATTTTATCTGGCAATTGAGGTCTGTTTCGGCTGGCAATCGCGGGTCTGGCGCTTCTACCTTTGCTGATTATAGAGCTAGATACAGTCCATTGACTCGACCTTGTTCAGCATTTCTGTGTCAATCGGGCCACTTTACGAGCTACGGAGCAATGGGCACTATGGTTGTGCACTTCGAATGCAGAACTTTCGTGTTCACCTGGGGGGCGTGGGGTGTGTTCCAGCAGCTTAGTACACCCAAGGTGCCAACTCTGCATTGGTTTATTCTTCCAATCTCCCTCCTGTCAGTGGAATGGTGTTGTCTCATGCGTTGAATAATCTATGGGATCTCTATTGCCGAGCCCGCGGTTTGCCCAACGAATCCCATGATGCGCTCGGCAACTGTTTGAAGGCCCAAGCCGTTTGACGATCTACGAAAAAGATTGCCTCTACCCTATACAAATTTCGAATACTCGCCGACGGATACATCATCAGTCGCCGTTCCGCAATGATGCTGATGACGAGCTCCACGGCTGAGTAAAATACCTTCCAGCCCCTCAGCTCCAAAGTTAAATACTATTATTCGACAGCACTTCTTGTCTCTGGATTCGAGTTATTGTTGCTAAGTATCAAAGCTTTAATTCGAATACCATGCTATAATAGTAAGATGATAATTCCTCACAGCAGAGTTGCTCCCCAATTTTCTAGTAAATAGCTAACTACTCATCAGATTCAGGTTTTGATTTTCCTTTTTGACGCTGATGGCATATCAATTACCACTATGCACCGTCAGCGACGGCCTTGGTATCTTCGCCTCAGAACGAAACAGCCACCTATCAACTGGGCCTGGGGAAGTCTCCAAAAATAGATATGAATCTGCATCCGGAATTAGCCTGATTCAACTATTTAAGCAGTATGTTTTTGGCCTGAGAACTGGGCATCGTATCGAATTTAATTGGAAAGCTTAAAGTTTGTCCTTTGGTTCTCAGCATTATTGATGTTAGGAAGAGCTGGATATCTAGATTAGCCTACAGGGGCTTGCAGAACAATCCGGCCCATGCTTGTAAGTCTCGGCCCAAAATTCTTCTATCAAAATAGCTGAATCTATTGCGCCTGCAGCCTCAGCGACTAGTACTACCGTCAGCCGCTAGAATCATGCCAGAGCTTCAGTTGTCAGTAACTAATCCGCGTACCCGGAAAACGAGAGCGGTAGAACTGTGAAAATGATTGGAGACTATCCATAGAACGGCGGTGCTCCAGGGTCTGATTTTGTTTCATCCCAATCGGGCGATGCGGCAAGAATGTGCACTGCCTAATCTGGCGAAAGCGCTGTGGCTAAGCCCCAAGCTAGACCTATTATAGCGCAAGATTTTCCTGATTGGGAGTCTAGCACCAGATCTGGCTAGCTTCATCCGGCCCACCTCAGCCCGAATCGCCCTAGCCTAATCCCACAGCCTCCACGCCGCAACGTCTATCATCCAATCTTGAGGATAGAGACGCCCCAAAACGAAACAAAGTTGCCGCTACCTGCTTCAGATTGGAGTGGCTGTCCAGCGCTATGCCGCATCTGTGATTACTGATAGTCCGAATTTGTGATCATTCCATTGCCAGCCACGTTGCTCCCTGTCATGGACGACATCCTTGGTGGCATTTCCAGAATGGTACGAGTATGCAGCGTTCTGTCCCTATTTCCCCTTTGAGAGGGCGCTCAGCCACCAAGGGCGGTTTGGGCATGGGATTGGACAAGTGCCCTTCATCATCCCTGCTGCTCGACTCAACGTCCCTGCGATCCTGGAAGGGGGGGGTTGATATCTTTGTCCCCGACCAGGTGTATTCTCATGTTGGAGAATATAAATACGGCATTGGGGTCTACTCCCAATGCTCTCTTTTTTTATTTCTAGTTCTATCCATTATATCCCTATCTGAAAAAACAAATATCTATTTCTTCAAGTTCTTTTCCCTTCATATTTCCCAACTTTTTCCTTTTCCTTCCCGATTCTTACTTCTCTTATTTTGCCTGCCTTTACCCTTCTTTGCTTTCCTTTCTTTTCGATTCAGCGGCTTTATTCAATACATCCACCGCAATGAAGTTTTCAACCCTCGGTGTCGCTGCGCTTATCTCCCTCGTTGCAGGTAACGAGTGGCCTGGCGAGGGTCACCGCAAGGTTCACCACGTCGACATTGGAACATTTGACGGCGAAGTAAAATTTATTCCGAATCAAATCACCGCTCCGCCAGGTGACTTGGTAGCCTTCAATTTCCTCGCGCAATCGCATTCCTTGACCCAGTCCGAGTTTAACACCCCATGCACATACAACGGGGGTTTCGACACTGGCCTCAACCAGATCAACCCAAAGAACGAGTCGGGAAAATTTGTCTATGCAATCCCTGTGACGACGGAAAAGCCTTTGTGGTTCTACTGTAAACAGCAGGGCCCTCCCAACCACTGCGGCAAGGGGATGGTTTTCGGTCTGAACCCCGGCGACAAGATGGATCAATTCATCAAAAACGCCATTGCTCAGAATGGCGGTTTAAACCCAGCGCAACCCACCGTTACTCACCTTCCTAAGGCTGCGCCTACCGTCACAGTTGGCCTGGATAAGGGAAAGACTCTCCGCTATTCCCCCGATTTCGTGCCGGATGTTCCCAAAGGCACCAAAATTCACTTCGATTTCCGCGCCGCAAACCACACCCTGACCGAGTCATCGTGGGAACACCCATGCACTCCACTCAAGAAGCAGGGCGCCGTCGATACCGGATTCAATCATGCCAACCCCAATGATATCCCTGAATCCAGACCTTTTGACCTCCTCAACGACTCCAACGGCCCTCGGTACTTCTACTGTAAGCAGGCGGCTGGTACCCCCAACGCCCATTGTGCTAAGGGCATGGTCTTCGCTATCAACGTTAGCCAATGGCAATTCAAGGAATTCCAGAAGAGGGCTATTGCCACGGCACCAAAGATTAAGGGCCGCTCCCCTATGTGATGGGTTTCAGAACTTGTGACTGGGTCTTGTGTTATTTCGTTGACGGCATACACTCTCTTTTATAATAGCCAGGTTGTTTTTGGTTTTGAAATGATTTTTGTGATGGATTAATTTAGCTATATGCGATACTATATAGATTCGAGTAGGAATTGATTTCGCCCATTTGGCTGCCACCAGAACTCCCTCTGATAGATCAAAGTAATTCCTGGCAGATGATTGGACGCTGCTCAGATGACTCAGCCGATCACATGCCCTGTCCACGTGACATGATGAGGTCATCCATCCATCCAGAACCCAATCGAAAGCTCCCGAATGCCCGACGTCACGCTGGGCGCTTCGGGCGACAACAGACCTCACCTCCCAACAGCTATATATTCACCCTCTGATTGCGGGTTTCTTTTCTGCATTCTTATTTGCTTCCTGACCTTCTATTCACCTTGACTCTCACTTATAAGTAATGAACTTCTCAACCTTGAATTGACTTCAGCCTTACTACTACGAGATACGAGTAGTACACAAACCCCACCAAACACCCAAAGCTACTCCAACTCCGACATACATTTGAACGATTACAATACCTACAATACCTACGGTTTTTACAGGCGACCGTCATCATGAACGGAGCGCAATTTACAGACCGAGCTAGCCAAGCCATCTCCGACGCGCACGCACTCGCAGAACACTATGCGCACCCCCAGCTCCTACCCCTCCATCTCGCCGTCTCCCTCCTCGAACCCCCCGTCGACCAGTCCAAGGACCAACAAACAACCACCCACGCCTCACACCAAGCCAGCGCAGCCCCGCTATTCAAACAAGTAATCGAAAGAGCACATGGCGACAGCCAACAGTTCGCCAGGGCGCTGAACAAGGCCCTGGTGCGCCTCCCTTCACAAGATCCGCCGCCAGAAACAATCGCCCCCTCCCCCGCCATATCCAAAGTTATCCGATCAGCTTCGAGTCTGTCCAAGACGCAAAAGGACAGCTATGTTGCCATCGACCATCTGATAACTGCGCTGGCGCAAGATTCCGCCGTCCAACGTGCGCTGGCCGAAGCAAACATTCCCAATGTGAAGATGATCGATTCGGCCATCCAGCAGATTCGCGGGACAAAGCGGGTGGATTCCAAGACGGCAGATGCCGAGGATGAGACGGAGAATCTGAAGAAGTTCACCATCGACATGACGTCGATGGCGAGGGAGGGCAAAATCGACCCCGTGATTGGTCGGGAGGAGGAAATTAGAAGAGTCATACGGATCCTCAGTCGGCGGACGAAAAATAATCCCGTCTTGATTGGTGAGCCTGGCGTTGGGAAAACGACAGTTGTGGAGGGCCTGGCAAGGCGGATCGTCAATGCCGATGTCCCTGCCAATCTGGCGAATTGCAAGCTTCTCTCGCTTGACGTGGGCTCTCTTGTTGCTGGCAGCAAGTACCGGGGAGAGTTTGAAGAGAGGATGAAGGGTGTGCTGAAGGAGATTGAAGAGTCGAAGGATACGATTGTTTTGTTTGTGGATGAGATCCATCTCCTCATGGGAGCTGGCTCTAGTGGAGAGGGTGGGATGGATGCTGCCAATCTTCTCAAACCCATGCTTGCCAGGGGTCAGTTGCATTGTATCGGTGCAACCACGCTTGGCGAGTATAGGAAGTATATCGAAAAGGACCAAGCTTTCGAGCGACGATTCCAGCAGGTTCTCGTCAAAGAACCGACGGTGAACGAGACAATCTCCATCCTCCGGGGTCTGAAGGAAAGATACGAAGTCCATCATGGTGTCAATATCCTTGATGGAGCCATCGTTTCGGCTGCGAACCTGGCTTCTCGATATCTTACCGCCAGACGTCTTCCAGATTCAGCTGTTGACCTTATCGATGAGGCTGCTGCTGCTGTTCGTGTCACGAGAGAATCGCAACCAGAAGCTCTTGATACCCTGGAGCGACGTGCCAGACAGCTCCAGATTGAAATCCATGCTCTGGAACGCGAGAAGGATGCAGCATCAAAAACACGACTGGAAGCGGCCAAACAAGAGGCTGCTAATGTTACGGAAGAGCTCAGACCGCTACGAGAGAAATATGAAAGCGAAAAGCAACGAAGCCGAGACATCCAGGACGCGAAAATGAAATTGGACGTACTCAAGGTCAAGAGGGATGAAGCAACCCGATCAGGCGATACCCAAACCGCTTCAGATCTGATTTACTATGCCATTCCAGACGTCACGAGGCGTATTGAGCAGCTGGAGGCCGACCGAGCTCGAGCTGACGCGGAAGAATCTGCTCGTCAAGGCTTTGAAGGTGAAACCCTGATGGCTGATGCTGTTGGCCCAGAGCAAATCAATGAGATCGTCGCTCGGTGGACAGGTATCCCCGTTACAAGGCTGAGGACCACCGAGAAAGACCGCCTCCTGCACATGGAGTCGCATCTTGCCAAAATCGTCGTCGGCCAGAGGGAAGCTGTCCAGTCCGTTTCGAACGCCATTCGTCTGCAACGGTCTGGGCTTAGCAACCCCAACTCCCCGCCAAGTTTCCTCTTCTGTGGTCCGTCTGGTACGGGTAAGACCTTGCTCACGAAGGCGCTGGCAGAGTTCCTGTTTGATGATCCCAAGGCCATGATTCGGTTCGATATGTCTGAATACCAAGAAAGGCATTCTCTCAGCCGAATGATTGGCGCTCCTCCAGGCTATGTTGGTCATGATGCTGGCGGCCAGCTAACGGAGGCGCTTCGCCGCCGCCCCTTCTCAATCCTACTCTTTGACGAGGTAGAGAAGGCCGCGAAGGAAGTTCTAACTGTTCTCCTCCAGCTAATGGATGACGGACGAATTACCGACGGCCAGGGAAGAATCGTCGACGCCAAGAACTGTATTGTTGTGATGACCTCCAATCTCGGAGCTGAATACCTCTCCCGACCAACCGCAACAAACGGCCAGATCGACCCTACCACCAAGGAACTCGTCATGGGCGCGCTGCGAAACTACTTCCTCCCTGAATTCCTCAACCGAATCTCCAGCATCATCGTCTTCAACCGCCTCACGAAGCGCGAGATTCGGAAAATCGTCGACGTCCGACTCCAAGAGATCCAGCGCAGACTGGAGCAGAATGATCGCCAGGTACATATCGTGTGCACAGATGATGTCAAGGATTACTTGGGTTCCGCTGGTTACTCGCCCGCTTATGGTGCCCGACCACTCTCACGGCTGATTGAGAAGGAGGTACTGAATCGCCTTGCAGTCCTTATCCTCAGAGGAGCCATCAAGGATGGTGAAGATGCTCGTGTTGTCCTGGAGGATGGCAGAGTGACTGTTTTGCCGAACCATGTTGACAGCGAGAGCGAGGACGAAGAGATGGTTGATGAAGATGATGCGTTTTTGGAGATGGAAGAGGATATGGGCGATCAGGATCTTTACGAGTAGGCGCATTGAAAGTCGTTACTTGAGTCTTTGTTTCCCTTCTCATGAGTTATGCTTTTCTTTGTTTCTTTCCTGTCTGACGCCAAAAAAACTTGCAATCTATGACGAGCTGATGATGTGCTTTTTGGGCGTGGAGCGGCATGGTCTTTTTTTTTTCGTTTGATCTTATGGTAGCATCGGTTCTGGGAGCATTTTGGATACTGTTTTTTTTATGCTTTCCTTCTTCAGTTGTCTTCTTTCGTGTGTTTTGATATCATTGCAAAGCTAAAAGGGGTATTGGAAGTTTCTTTCTTCTTTTATTTCGAGGACCTTATGGGACGATAGAAAATGGAATATTGCATACCAAATTTAACCACCATATTTAAAGAATATCAATTGTAGAAAGAACCGTTAGCAGAACTAAGTTAGCAATTCATGAAATTTTATTTCGCGGCATGCGGAATCTCGCCCAGAAGAGCTCAGCATAAATTTACAGCACGTGATCACGCGCCTATTACATAATATTGTACGCGACGCGCTGCAACCTCAATCTCCAACTCCTCCGCTTCCAGAACGCAAACCCAAGCAGCGCGCGGATAAGGCAATTGAATCGCCTCCAGATCTACGAAAAAAAAGGGACTATGCCTTTCAAACCCTTCCGCCCGCCGCTCATCAGGAAAGCCCCATCATCGACGGCCGACCAGCCGCGCAAGGACTCCTCCTCTGCTCATCCCAGCAAACGACGACGAATTAGCTCAGAGCCTGTTGACCTTACTGCTGATGAGGATGAGGATGAGGATGGTTTGAGAAATGATACGAAATCGAAGTCTGGATCTGGACCTGGGTTGAAGGCTGGTTCTAAGCTGGGGCCAGGCCTGGGCGAGCGGAAACCCCTGGTTCCGAAATGGAATCCGCCGGCTGAGATTGATGTCGATGGATACGGGGGTTCTTTGGGGGGCGGGGATGATGTGATTGCGGGTGATGGGATGGAGGGGTATTATAATGTTCTTTGGTACGTCTGTCGGGCATGGGCGAGACTTTGGGTCAGAGCTGTCTGGCTCAAGTCTTCGTGATTAGTTGGGAAACGGACCGCCTTGCTAGTATGTGTGTGTTTATGTCCTTGTGCTAATTTTGTTCTTCTATCAGGCGCAAATACACGACCAAAAAACACAAGACGTGGGATGGTGATGGGGTTCTAGCCGTCCGCGGCGGATATGTATCCCTGCAGGATATTTCGGGACGGGATATGGGGAGGATCATGTTCAATTCTCCGCTGCTACCTGGATCTACGCTGTCGATTGGTGGGAAAGATATCGAGGTTGATTCCATCATGAGTAAGGCGGAATTTATGTCCGGTAGGGTGTTTTTGGGTATGAATAAGCCGTCGCCCATCACTCCATCTATAGTCAAGGGGGCAGAAAAGCAGCCTGAAACAACGCGCGTTTCTCGAGTTTCTTCGGTCGTATCGACAAACGGCACGTTTAGAATACCGCCAAAAATCAAGCTGAAGAAGGAGGAATTGAACGAGGAAAAGAAGAAGACGCTTAATGTTGCAGCGCCAAAGAGTGTTGCTATGAATAGCGCCTTTAAAAATCCACTCAAGGAAAGCACTGTACTGGCCCAGAAACCAAATGGCACTCCTACTCCCCGCCATGATCCGACGCTCCCCGGTGCAGTGATCATGAAGAGGCCAACTTCAGTCCCGAAAGGCAAACAAATCGTTGATGTCGTTCTTGATCCGATTTTAGGGAAACATCTCCGTGAGCATCAACGAGAAGGCGTGAAATTTCTCTACGAATGTGTGATGGGGTTGCGCCCTTTTAATGGCGAAGGTGCCATTCTTGCTGATGAGATGGGCCTAGGCAAAACATTGCAGACGATAGCACTGCTCTGGACCTTGCTGAAACAGAACCCGATTCATGAGGCACCTCCAGTGATCAAAAAGGCTCTGATAGTCTGTCCAGTGACACTGATAGAGAACTGGAAGAAGGAATTTCGGAAGTGGTTGGGAAATGAGCGCATTGGCGTATTTGTAGCTGATGCTAAAAGAACTAGACTTACCGATTTCACCATGGGTAGAAGTTACAGCGTCATGATTATCGGGTACGAAAGATTGCGGACGGTGCAAGAACAACTCACTAAAGGATCTGGTATTGATATTGTCATTGCGGATGAAGGGCATCGAATGAAAACCGTGCAGAATAAGAGTGCACAAGCTATTCAATCATTGAATACTGCTCGACGGGTGATTCTTTCGGGAACTCCGATCCAGAATGACTTGAGTGAGTTCTTTGCTATGGTTGACTTCGTGAACCCTGGCCTTTTGGGAACATTTAAAATGTTCATGAAGGAATTTGAAGGCCCGATTGTGAAGAGCAGACAGCCAGGCGCTCTTAAGAAAGACATTGAAAAGGGAGAGGCGAGAAGCGAAGAATTGGCATCCTTAACCTCCCTGTTTATCCTACGGCGAACTGCTGATATCCTATCACGATACCTCCCTCCGAAAACCGAATATGTGCTGTTCTGTAATCCGACCTCTACTCAGGCGAATATCTATCGCCATGTTCTTGCTTCCCCTATCTTCCAGTGCGCTTTGGGAAATTCTGAAAGCGCTTTACAACTCATCACCATACTCAAAAAACTTTGCAATAGCCCTTCACTCCTCAATCCCAAAACATCCGACGAGTCTCCCAACTCCACAATCAATGCCCTCGTCTCAAGTCTGCCACCGAACATTCTTCGACACTTGTCCCCTGGTTCAAGCGGTAAAATTAGAGTCCTCGACCAACTACTATATAATTTACGGAACACGACATCTGAAAAGATCGTGTTAATTTCAAACTACACATCCACCCTCGATCTCCTCTCGGCACTTCTGACGTCCCTTTCTCTCCCGTTCCTCCGTCTCGACGGCTCAACTCCAGCCGTTAAGCGCCAAGGCCTCGTCGACGACTTCAACCGCTCCTCCTCGTCGTCATGTTTTGCCTTTCTCCTCTCTGCGAAAGCGGGAGGGACAGGTCTCAACCTCATCGGGGCGAGCCGGCTCGTTCTCTTCGATGTTGACTGGAATCCAGCAACGGATATGCAAGCCATGGCCCGTATCCATCGAGATGGCCAGAAACGGCATTGCCGCATCTACCGGTTCCTACTAAAGGGCGGGCTGGAGGAGAAGATATGGCAGAGACAGGTCACAAAGATTGGTCTCGCGGATAGCGTGATGGATCAAAAGGGTGGAGTTGCGCAATTCTCGCGTGAGGAGCTGAGAGACCTATTTCGACTTGATGAGGGAAGTGAATGTCAAACGCATGAATTGATTGGGTGCGAATGCGGCGGGAGAGGAAGCGATACTATTACTCAGGCAGACCCGGATGTAGTTGATATCGTGAATCCCGACGTCCAATCTAAACCCCTATCATCCGATTCCGCATCTAACCCAGACTCAGCCTCCGATTCATCCGACGACGACGTAACGACCCTAATAAAAGCCTCCCAGCTCCGCGCACGGAGCGAGAAACCCGCGAAACTCTCCAAACAATCCCAACAACGCAAGTCCAACAAAATGGCTTCTCTCATGCAATATTCGCACATCGACACGGGCCTCCTACGCCCTTCGGGTTTAGACCCGACTACAGAGGCAGGAGCGAGGTTACAAGCGGACGTTGACGATGATGTTCTTCTCTCGTTGTTGAAAGAGGAAGGGAATGGTGTTAGTTTCTTGTTTAAGAAGTGTGGGTTTTCGGGGACGTCGGTGGGGGATACATGATACAGTTACAACCATCCTCCTCCTCGTTTCCTCCTTTTTTTTGCCATGCTGCAATCATGGATGGATTCTATTTTCTTGATTTGAAACATGTTTGTCCTTTTTAGATGACTATATGAAGAAATGAGGATATACACATGTGGCAGGCAGTCTTTCTTTGAACGTTGGTTCTCATACTGTGCAGTTTTTTTTACTATTTTTATTTTTGGCGCACATCTTATTTCTTCCACTTCATCACTTAACCCCCCTATTTACTACCGGGAGAAACTGATGAGACAGATAGATAGATAGACAGATATCGATGATAGATTGACGACAGACTATGATAAAGGCATATATAGGTAAATTAGAATCAAATAATGTATGAATTTGATTCAAGTCGTGCTAGGAATGCGAAGCAGAAAAGAAGGATCTATCTATCCTCTTCCCCTCATTTGACGAAGGAAAGTTAGGGGGAAATAGATAAGTGATGAAGTTCAAATCAGACTGGAAAAGCTTGCTTGTAGCTAGTTACCAATCATTAAATATCCTCTGGAGTAGATTAAAAAAGTTGATTGAACAGACATGCCATGCCAGCCAAACCTAGGCATAGAAAAGAAAAAAAAAAGAAAAAGAAAAAGAAAAAGCGATAAAGGGAAATATTTCAACTGAAATAGGATAGCAGAGGATAATTACCTGCAAGACGTACATTAGTTAGGGGGAATATAAAGCGTAAAAAACAAAAAAAAAAAGCCCAAATCACCCACCCAGATAGATATCAAACACCTCCTCCTCCTCCTAATGAGACGCTTTCCTTCTAGCAGTTTAACTATAAACCTAGCAACCCATCCCACCCCACGCTCGCAAATGCAAAACACTAAAAAAAGGAGCAAAAAAAAAAAACCCTCCGCTCCTACAATGAATCAAATTACCTAACTAACCCCATCCAAACCCCCGCTCAATCAATACCTCAACTTACCCACCAGCCCAAACGTATACGCCGTCTCAGCCTCACTCTTCATCTGAATCATATAAACCCTGAAGCTGCCCCCGACCACACCCCCCTCCTTCGCCACCCCGTCAAACTCCTCCCAAACCGACACAGCAATGCCCGTCCTAGCCACGCGTTCAAAGCAGCTCTCGCCTAGACACGCGTCCAGCAACACTTCGCCTTTGGTTTTGCCGCGGATCAGGATGCGTTTTTCGTGCTGTTGGCGCAGGGGCGCCGCGTTGGCGGTGGGTGGTGGGGAGGGGGATTGTTGATCGAACGAGTCTGGTATGGGGTATCCCGCGGAGAAGGAGGTGGTGGTATCGGGACCATTGGTACCGGCCGTGCCAGGAGGTGAGGGGACAGGTGAGGCTGGGAGGATCGTAAGTCGTGCAGCGCCCATGTCCCGCCATTTAGAGGCCGACTCGCGAGAATAGAGTCTTATCTTGGCGTTTGTCAGACCAATGCCACCAGCTGCATTCTTGGCTGCCTCAGGACTGCTACCACCATAAAACTGTGAATTAGGCGTAGAGTTGGACCCAGAGCGGGTGGAGCTCGAGTAGAGACTACCACTGCCTGTGCGGGAGGTGATGGTTGACCGCGCAATGCTGAACATTTTGCTGCCGGAGCCGAATTTCTTGAGGGCTGAAAATGCGCTCGACATGGTGCCAACGCTACTATCAGTGACGCCAGCGACAGACGGGGTAGGTGCGCTGGTTGCGCGATAGCTGCTCTTTGACGAGCTGCCATACCAGCTAAACCAGCCACCAAATTTGCTAGAGCGAGAATTGGAGTTTTGGCGGGTAACGGTGTTGGGCTGCGTGGAGTATGGACCCCGGGCATTTTGGAGTGCAATGTATGTTGGGTTATTGATGCGAGATTGGTTGATAAGGCCATATAGCTTCTCACACTCTTCAGGATTGCGTGAACGGAACATGATATTGTTTCCGGTCATGATTCTAGACCTCTCAGTAGGAGGGGATCGAATGCTAATGTCCAAGGCAGTTCCTCGTCGAATAGGCACAAGAGGGGTGAGTTCCAGAGCAATAAGTGGTCGTCCTAAACTTGGTTCGGATTCCTCGTCCGATGCTCCGGCGGGTATAGAATGCGCAGCACTCATTTCATAGGCCTCAATAAGCCCAGGGGTAATGACGATACTGCACTCATCTGGGTAGAGCGTTTCCCAGGTCCCCTTATCATGCCAGAAAAAGATGGAAGCTATAGATTTGGCGGCCTTTGAAGGTTGTGACGGCACGGTCTTGTAAGGAGCTTGGGAGGCAGAATTTGACGGGGCCAAGGTCTCTTCAGAGGCCTTTGGAAGGGACGCTGGTGGTGATACTTTACTGATTTGACGACGAATTGGAGGTAGGGGTGTTACAATATCATCTTCTTCCAAGTCCTCATCTGATGTCTCTGATGAAGAAACAATTTCATAATGTGCAACGGTGGAAGTATCTGATTCCGATGACTCCGTCGCTGTTGAAGGCTCGTACTCATGTTTCAGCGGCGAAGATGATCGCCTGTTTTTATTATTTCGAGGCGTAGTAGGGCTCAGCACAGGAGTAGGCTGTTTCGAGACTGACGGGCTAGGTGATCTATGAGGCGGTGGCACAGGAACGTCCTCAGTGTATATTGATGGATCACGCCGTAGCAGAATATCCTCCGGACTCTGGCTCTGTTTAGTTCGGCTTCGATCAGTTTTAGGAGTTGATAGAGGCGATGATGATGGACGGTTATCTTTCGGCGATACTGGTGGGCTACTCTTTTGGCTACCCTTCCTTAATTTTGGAATATTAGGGAGTTCCAAAGACGGAACAGGAGACAAAGAACGCCGAGCAATAGGCTTCTGGAACTCCGGCTTCGGTACCTCTGGTCGTGGAGATAATTCCCTAACTCTAGTAATCTCAGGCTGCACCTCTTCTGCCGGACGAGTAGCAGGTTTGGTGTCAGGTGTTCTAGGTTCGACCAGTGGAGAATCAGGTTGGCTATTGTCCTTATCCGGTGTTTGGGGGTCACTCGAAGTTGGGCTCGCCATGGAAAGTTCCCCGTATTTGGATCGCCTCTTGGCCTTTGACCGCTTCAAGGTCGTTGGAGAAGCACCACCAGCCATATCCATAGCTTCATTGAGGCTTCTTGGAGAAGAAATTGACAATCGTGGCCTTGTGGGTGTTCGATTGGGGGCAAGATTTGCGTCCTCGTCTCGGGAAGGAGTAGATGAATGATATGGTTTTTGGCTAGGAGTGTTGGCAGAGATATCGACGGGATCCCTCAATTTATTGTCATCATGAGGAGCTACTCTCGATTTTGTCGCACGAGAGACAACAGTGGCATGTTCTCCAAACGGTACATCTACATTAGTAGGACTCGATGTCCGCTGGCTCGATATTGTCGATAGTTCCGATCCCTCCTGCGGTGGCAACGAGCGTCTATTTCTCTCCTTAGCCCGGTGGAGGAAGCTCAATGACCGACTGATTTTCGGAGGGACAGGACTCAATCCAATCATCTGGACCCACTCGAAGCCTACCTGCTCGTCCTCCGTCTTCAAAGTAATCAACTCCTTCCAATCCTTCTCTTCTCCTGGAACACCTCGTATCATGACAACGAACTCGCCCTTCGCATCGCCATTTCTAGCAGACGCTCTCCCGCGATCAACAGGAGGAAACAGGAGCCAGCGGCCGCTATCGTCAACCTCACAGATAAGCAAGTCACCACCAGGTCCCTCTCCAGGAGGATTATCTCTGAGCAACAACTCAGCACGGCAATCAATCTCCTGGCCACTGGTATGAAGTAAAGAGAGGTTGAAAAAATCACGCGCCCGCACCCGTCGCGTTTGATGAAGAGAGACATCTGTAAGGACAGCAAGGGTTCGTGGACTTCGGGCCCTCGTAGGGTCTATGCTGGCCGCAGAATCATCTTCCAATCTTGCACGCTCCTCGTTTGATCGTCGACGGGCATCTATGACAAGATTCTGGTAGACCATCGCCACCTCCTCCGCTTTAGGAGACGTCTGTATGTAGTTGATACCCTTGAAAGTCTTCGCGAGATATTTGAGTCGAACCAAGGGCCTTTTAAGGAGGAAAGCCACATCAACCTTCTCCCCATCACCATCGACTACATCACCATCTTCGTCTTGCGCCATTCCTGCGTAGAGGCTTTGGGTATCAGCGGAACATTTAGATGGATCGTCATCAGGAGGCGCAAGGTTGACAACCACATCTTGGAACCCAAGACGCCACGCTTTCAAGTAATCTGCGTAGACCTTTTGTGCTCCTTGAGCCCATTGCAAAAGGGAGTCGGGATTATTCAACGGGGCGCGCTTATGCAGCGCCTTGAGTCGTTCAAGCGATATACCCATATTCACAATCGGCCTTGTAAAGTTTTCGTCATCTTTCGCATTCGCAGAAGGGCGGAAAAGGCCAGCTGCAACCGCGGAATCGGATTTAGATAGCACAGACGTTAATAAAACTGGTATAACACCGCCTACAAGGGTTCGTAATTCGCGCATATATTTAGTTTCGTCAGATGAGAACTCCTGCATTATGTCGCCAATGGTAGCCGTGGCTAGACGGCTTCTGTTTGTACGGATACTTCTGGCAGATCTGATGCTTCGGCTTCCGGCCCCAGGAATTGATAACACAGATATAAGATCGGCATGTGTGGTTAGTCGACGCTTCAGGCCACTACCAGTAGCAGGTAGTGAATTTGGGTCGAATTGGTCCCTAGCCTCGGATTCCAAAAGTTTATCATAATCGGATTTTGTATCGGCCTGGTGGTCGGTACGGTGGGCAATTTTTGGATCGGGCTGTAAATCTGTTCCAGTTGCAGTGCTGAGCGTGTCAACAGACATGATCGTGGAGAGTCGATGGGAACCTGTCCCGGGAAACGGTCTCCTCAATGTTAGCGGAGGGGGGCGATCGGATAAAGAAACTTCAGACCCATCTGAGGAAGAACGAGGGTCTAAATTCGATCCCTGCAAGGCCTCGTCAAGGGACTCACGCAGCGTTGACATTCTTCCTGTATCTGACGAAGAATGCGAATGCTTTTTAACTCCAGTTCTTTTCAAAGTCGACGGAGAGGATTCGCGGCTGTCTCTTGACGTCTGACTATGCCGACGAGAACGAGAAGGGATGTCATCATGAAATGTGGTCGACGCATCTGTGGAGGTTGGACTTTGAGAACGTCTCTTATTATGTCCCTTGGAACCGCGCCTGGTTCTAGAATGATTTGGTGGGACTGAAGAGCTGGCAGTATCATATTCGTCGGCATGCTCCCTTGAGGAAGACTTTTCCCTCCGGGACTGTGCCTTCAGGGGTGCTGGTACCTGAACAGGGAGTTCCTCCTCCTCTACAAAAGGATCAGGAGTAGCCGAAAGCCACGCTTCCACACTCGATCCATGGTTTTGAGGGGGTGGACGGGGCTGCTCCTGCTTCGCAAAAATCTTCTTCGATTCGTCAATGACATGATTGAAAATGCCCCCCCTAGGAGGCTTCAGAGGCTTGGGGGGAAGTTTTTGTGCTTGTCGTCGAGGTTTATTTTCTTGCTCGGAAAATTCGACAGTTTCGCTGGCCTCAGTTGACAATTCCCCATCAACCCCTCTCCTCGGGCTGTCCAAGTCACTCATGTCGTGATCATGCCCCCTTCTTTGCTTCGGCGAACGTCGCCGCGACACAGGGGTCCTGTTAATAGCGCTTTCTTCCTCATCTCCCAATATAGACCTCGACTCGTACGTGTACTCTGATCTCGGGCGGGGACTATTTTTCGCCGACCGCACCGGAACGGCATATACTCTGATCCCATCATCTGGCAAGGGTTTTGACGGTGACTTTCTCCCCCCACTATCTTTCTGTGTCTTCTCCTTCTCCCCCAAGGAAGATACCGAATCCGCATACCGGTCGAATACGTCCGTTTTCCTTCTGTGGGTCACCTTCGGCGGCGGCGTGTCTGGCGGGGATCTATTCGTCCTCCAATGCCCGTCACTAATAACTCGTTTCCTGGGCGTGCTATTACTGCGTGCTCTCTGAGGGGTACCCTCCTTATTCTTATTCTCGTTCTTCGATCGACCAGGTCTCTTGCGCGGGGTATCATCTTTGGCAGGCTGCTGCTTCGCTTCGGGGGGAGTTTGCTCATGATCACTTTCAGGGCCAACATCTTTCTCCGTCACAACTCCACCGCCTTGCTGCTGCCATCGTCGAACCTTTTCTCGGACTGAATTGGTGTCGTAAACACCGAGTGGCTGTCCAATATCAAGAGGCTGGGCCTTTGTGGGAGTGGACTTGGCCCTGGTATGGTTGGGAGGCCGGCGAGGAGTGGAAGGAGTAGGCATGAGTGACTGTAAATACAACGTGTTAGAACGATGGTTTCCATCTGGATTGCTTCTTTGAGCTGCAGTTGATATATGTGGTAACTGCAAGTGCGGTGAAATAGAGTGCGTCTTAGCCTTGTTTACATACCGATATGCTCCCCGCGGGCTGGGAACTCGCATGCCCGTTGCTCGATGCTCGGATGCGTAAGCGGGCAGACAAGCTGAAGAAGATAAAATAGAATCCGAGACGGATGCCGAGATATCGCTTGGGAGATCAGCAGTAGCGGTGGTTAGGTCGTGTGAATGAAGCGGTCATCTGCAGTTACGTGGTGATCCTTGTCGTCCAACCACTTGCGGCTCGATGATGCGCACGCTGCCGGGACAACGCGATAGAGCGAAAGATAGATTCAAACGACAGACACAGCCAGCTTCGTTTGCTCCAGCAGCGAGGGCACAAACGAGAGGAAGACCAGCACAGCCACCAACTCCCGCCGATTCGCGTGTTACCAATTCTCATCTCTTGACGTTGTTCATCGTTGGAGGCTTTGTTTACGGTCGGCCAATTACGTCAGCAGCTGGTTGGGAATGATGACTCAGCAAGGTCGGCGAGTGCTGATTGGTTGGGCAAAGATCCAATTCCAACAGTCAGGGGAACAAACATTGAATTGAATGGAAATTCCCTTTGATGACAAAGGATGTCTATGATTATATGTATATGCGGTGTATCTATGTGTACATGAAGCTGCCGAAGCAAGAAAACAGCATATGGCCGACTAACCAAGCAAACATCTCGGCAGCAGAGAGCTGTTTGCCCCAACTGCCGGTCAAAAATCTCCGAAAAATCGAAACAAGGGGGGACTATCAAAGTCATCCCACATTCGCTTCAAAACGCGCCGTATATATTAAAATGTCTATTCTTTATTTACCTTCCAAATAGGACAAAGATGCCCCCGGCACTGCCATCCCAGAAATGTAGCCCCAGGAATCGGATGACAGGTAGAGGGACATCGTATGAAAACTCTCATTATTTCTGAGTAGTAATGAATCCGATTAGTTCATCTTGCGCACATTTGCTGCCTCGTTGACGTATTTGACCGCGCGTGACATGACGCGTACGCTCTTGGTCAAGTAATCTGATATCCCATGTCAGCCATGTTGGGAAAAAACCGAGAGAAATATAGATATTCACTTACAGGAAGGAATAACGATCCAGATGAAGTTCATGAAGAAATAATAGCACCAGAAGTAATATCCCTCGGGCCGGCAGTAGCTTAGCCCGTTGTAGTAGTGGTCGAACATGCTGGTGGCATAGTAAAGAATGTCCCCGTATAGCTGGCCAACGGAGACAATCAATTGCAACGGATGGCGGAGCGGGTGTTCGGCAGCGATGAAATAGACGAGGAGGAAGGAGAAGGGCCCCCAGAGAATCTACAAAAGCCTCGGGTTAGCAACAATTACTCCAAAAGGTAGGAAAGCCAAATAAGGGGAGAACATACAGCCGTGATAGTCTCCATGCACAAGACAAAGGGGTCAGAGGTCAGATATCGGGAATCCGAGAGGGAATATTCCTTCCACAGCTGTCCAAAGAGATCCTGCGCGGGGGCCATTCGGGTGTGGTTGAAGACGAAGTAACCCTCGAAGAAGAGATGGATGCATCCAGCTATATAGCAATTTACGAATTAGATATGTATCTTCAATGCCGCACAATCTGAAACCGGGGAGCCATACACAGCATAAACCACATGATAGCCGCTTGATCGGCCCTTCTGAGCTTTGGGGCAGCGATGGACAGCACTACCAGAGTGAATCCGAGAACCAGAGCTGATCCGGCCGCGAAGGCACATAGCAGGGTCAAGACAGACCACTCATTGGCAAGATAGCCAATGAGTTCCGCCTCAACGGGGTAGTACGGGTGCGGCGCGGAGGAATTGGCCATTTGGACGTGCATTGTGGCCGAACGAGGGTGTGCGGGGGAGGAAGAGAGCGGAATGGACAAGGAGTCTGCCCCAGAAGCAGATACTGCGAGGAATTGACCGGATATCTACCTTGGATTGTCAAGCGCAGACAGAACAACAGCAACAATCGCCTCGAGAACGGCGGAGGTTGCCTCGAGTAAGGAGAAAAAAGATGGTCTTGGCGCCAAGACTCGCCCGGCATTTGATTGTGCTGTGCACGGTGCGTGGCCGGAAGACAACCCGGCGCGTGGCAGTACGGCACCTGACCTCTTACCCCAGACTCCACCTCATCGACGACATCACCACAACGCCGTATATGATATGGGGTGACCGGCCTACACAACGATTTTCCGCACCCATGGCGTTAGAACGGAGGAGGTCCAAGGCCGTCAGACCGGACGTTACAGTGGCTCCTGAAGCCCCGCCGGGTATTGCTGCACTGTTCCTCATACGCTTCGACATCAGAGCAGGGTGAGTGTCTCCCGCAGGCACCTGGGATACGACTGATGCGCACTGCTGACAGCCGTTTTTTCCTGCTATACGTAGCTATACTATTACCTGGAAAAGATCGATTGAGGATGGTATGTTGCAATTGTCCTCCCTGGTGCTGGGCTGGGCTAACAGAGTGTTGTATAGTCGAGCTAGATAACGTTGTTGAATACAAGTCCCTCCCCTCCGGCCTGCACAATGTCAGAGAAGACCTTATGTGCGTCCGTGCCCCAGCGTCATTCACAAGTACACGCCTAACATCTCTCTGAAGATACTTCGTCCACGACGAATATGCCGGCATCAGCGCTTTCGTAAACCAACCGGCGGGCGAGTCGCAGAGGAATGCCTTGATGATGGCGGTTGGCGTCTTGGTGCCCCTTAGCTATGGTAGACTAGGAAAGGGGTGGAGGCATGCTGGAAAACTCAAGGAGCTTGCCAGGTATGGGTTTGGATAAAGACCTAACCACGTATAACCAACTGACGATGGTGTAATGACAGCCGCCTGGCGGACGAGCCTGACGACACAGAACCCCTGTCGAACTACTGGGAGACATACCAATTGCTGAATGAAGGTCCCTCGCCCCCAGACTCTCCTTTGGGGTCGATAGCAAGCCTGAGGACGCCGGTCCGCGAGGGATTCACTAGGTCCCGCGCTCTCAGCGATGCCACAGCCCTCATGAGTTCGAAACAGGCCCTCGCGCCCCACCACCCCGCATCTTCCCTACCAGAGCTTATCGACACATTTGGGCCATTAATATTTCCTTTATACCGAGCTGCTTTACTACGGAAGCGCATCCTCCTAGTTGGAGAAGCCCCAGTGGAAGAATCGTGTAATTTCGGTATGCCAGCCTATTATCAGCATGAATGCGCCCAGCGGCTAACATTACCAGTCTACGATCTATCTCTGCTGTCTTCGCTCCCCCAATCACTACTCCCTCTCCTTCCACCAACTGCCTCTCCAGCTCTTAGACCCCGCCCCCTGTTCAGCATTGGCATCCACGATATGCCATATCTATCATCCCTGCCCCGCCCTACAATAACCGATCCCGATACATGTTGGATTGCATGCACGACTGACAGGGTACTTAGTCTCAAGCCTGAGCTTTACGATGTTATCGTCAACCTACCGGCCTCTTACTCTAAACACGCACCAGTGAAGGTCTACCCAAAAATCACGTTGTCATCGCCTCTACCCATGCGCAATCAGAAAGCCGTGAAACCCATCAACTTAAAGGCTACTCAACGAGACGCCCGTCGATATCTAAATCTCAGAAGTGGTCTTAATGAACTATCCCGAGTCGATTCCGCCTCCGGTATTGACGGGGAAGATGATTCAGACGGTTCTTCAACCTTCTCATCCAACACTATCGTTGAACC
Source organism: Onygenales sp. PD_10 (assembly GCA_032988465.1). Lineage (NCBI taxonomy): Eukaryota > Fungi > Ascomycota > Eurotiomycetes > Onygenales > Onygenales sp. PD_10. The sequence goes on along the minus strand of JANTQH010000073.1, from coordinate 164,366 downwards.
AGTCTCATGGCCACTGCTAGCCTATACATCGTTCATATGGTGGGCCTCCGCCGGCGAAAAGCGCGGTGTCGCATCCGAAGGAGAAGATGAGCAGGACTCTAGACTCCTAATCGATAACGACAATGCCCCTAACCCAACCTATCCAAGCCATGTCAGCCGCCGCGGAAGCATTGCATTTCTAGACCATGGCCAGCAGCCGCGGGAAATCGCACTAATAACATACTTCCGCCGCCTAACCACCCAAATCTTCACGGTCCTCTCCGACGCCATTGCCCGCCAGGACGAAGAGTCATATAATGATAATGATTATGGCCAACAAACCGAATCTTCCTCGCTGCGTGATGATATCAGCCCCGACCCCGACAGTGGTTTACATCAACACTCCACCCTTGACGCCTCCACATCTCTGAATGATCCGCTCCTCCCTTCCTCTGCCCGCCACGATTCACCCGATGATGATGAAACCATCACAATCGCGTCCAGCGATATGACGGAGATGGGATTGGATGCATGGAGTGCCACGGACCGGGCGTTCGTGGAGGAACTCGTCGGGGTATGGTGGGGTCGCAAGGCGCAGGTTCACGGTGCGAGGATAAATTGCTGTGGTGTCCGGATTCTTTAAGAGTGGTGAGGCTTGACGTCATTATATAGGAAGAGGAGGGAGGGTTGGGTGGCTGCGAAGTAATAGCCTCGATATATACATACTAGGTAGATCATAACCCTGGTCACTAAAGGTGGCGTAAGGGTTGATTCACAGATGCTTAATGGGCGCCCTATCAAGCACACACCCACCGTCCCGGCGTCCTTACCTAGGCAATCAAGGTGAATGCACCCCAAAAATCCTAGAAGGAAACCATCTATCCGGAAAGTAGTATATAGTATATTATATATTTGATTAACATGATATATACACTTATACACTCCGCCTAGTATCCCCAGATATAATCAATCAACCCCAGACTGACTATCCAACATTTCTCTGCCCCCTTATGCACATATCCGTCCTTCCTACATTATCCGAACATCGTTCCACGACCCAAATACGCGTCCCTCATGCAGCCGTAGTACAGCACATGTATCACAAGATAATCTAAACCAGAGGGAGAAAAAAAAAAAAAGGTCCAAATCCCACTTGACTGGTCTGTTCATCTCTCACACAAGCACACAATTCCTACAGTCACTTCCTTTTCCCTGCCAGGCCACTGCCCTACCCACCCCGCCCCGCCCCGCCATCTATCTTACAATAATTAGTCTGTACGTCGTAAAGATAGCATGATATATCCCAGGCCCCATTTCCTTTCGTCTACTTAGCAGGATGCGTTGGGATAAAAGAAAAAAGAACATTCCGCTACTTATGCATAAACACATACATACATAAATACTGGATACGTGTTGTTTATAAAACAAACTATCAGCTGTACATATATTGAAATTGTACAACTACCCTTGCCCTCCCTCGTTCCTGAGCGAGTAGGTAAACAAATCCCCCCCTCATTCCAACAGATTGGGTTCACTGCATCACAAACCTAATACACCGAGATAAAAATGCAAAATATTGAAACTTGAAGGACCTAGAGAAGAGTAAACTCGATGCTTTGGAATTATGATAAAAATAAAATGCATAGATACCAAATAACACGGGGGGAAAAGAAAAGCATTTTTTACGCCAAAAACAGAAAGACTCCTAGGAATTGGAGAAAAAAACACGCCATCAACACCGGACAGGATGTGCTAGGATAGAAGAGAATATAAAAAAGAAGAAGAAAGTGCAAAACTCCAATGGTAACACAATGAACGTAAGAGGTATCAAGCGCCACATTAAAAAAATCAAAATGAGAGAAATAAAATAAATAGAAAAATTGAGAACGAAACCAGGGAAAAAAAAATCATATCAGGGGGAATAAAAGAACATAGAAAAGGTAAGATATCGCTGATTTGCCAATCGCTGAAAGAAATGAAATGCGCCGGGGCCACACACATCCACCCCAAAAAGAAACTCCTTTCGAAACGAAAATGGACCATGATCCAGATTAATAAGGTCTCCCGGCAAGCGGTGCACTAAAATCTCTCTTGGCTACGCGGCTAGCAGGCCTACTGCTCGCGCTCTCCATGCCAGGAATCCTCCTTGAACCACGGATCGGCGTCGTGCCCGTACTGGTCAGACGGGAACGGGGTCTGGAAGGCGCGTCGTTGGCACTGGCTGATCTCTTGAGAGTTTGAGCGCGTCCCCTCCTGGCGCGGATCTGGGCGAGTGCTTCTTCTCGGGTGAATGGGGTGCCGGGAATTGGGCAGTCAACGCTGGCATTGGAGCTGTAGTTTTCGGAGTGAAGGGGGATGGTTGTTGTTGTAGTGGATGCCATGGTGTCTGCCATTGTCGGAGTTCTGGAGTCAGCAAGCTCATCTCGTGCTGGGAAATGGGCTGTGTCGATGTGAAGGCTTCGAGGGCGGGAAGAAGTGTTTGCCGAATCGAACACGGCTGGAGGTTGAGTGGCGGGGTGGAAAGGGTGGTGTACTTGGACCGAGGGTTCCGTTGGTACTTCTGCGGGCTGACGGTCCTCCATTTCAATTTCGGGTCCTGCCACGGCCTGCGGAGAGACTGGGAGCGGCAGGAATCGGGGCTCCTGGAGCAGTGGTGAGGCTTGTCGGTTAGTGAATCGTGGCTCAGCTGGGGGATCGATAGCCATATCGTTTTGTAGAGGGCAAGGTGCGACTGATTTGAATGTACCGGTATCAGGGCAGAATGCTACCAAAGGCTCCATAGGCGGAGTTTGTGGGCGGGGCGCAGTGTTCAAAGGCGGCGGCGTTGGACTTCGTTGAGCAGGAAATGATGCTTGCTTCGGCGATTGGATATCCTGGGGGGAAACTTGTGGAACGGTTCTCTCTTGTGGCTTCTCCTCTTTTGCCTGTGTTTTGGCGTCCCATTCTGCATCGTGGACATATCTAACACCCTGGAGCTCTGCAAGGCGACAGGAACAACGATGGAATTGGCATTCCATTTTCAAAAAGTGTATCATGTCTTCCGCTCTTACTCGCGAACGCCTTTCCCATTCGAGGCCTTCCTTCAATTCCTCGATAAGATCGTCATTCGCACTGGGTAGTTCCGGGTCTTCGTTTTCTTTGCATGAACTTCGCCGGGAGACCTTCGTCTTGAGAGGGGAGCCTAGCCGCGGGCTGGCGGTTTGGTAGGGAATGCCGCTTTTGCGACCGGAGGACCTTGGTTCTAATGTATGATCAAGCTTCAATCGTCGTGGCGTTGGCGTACTTGCCCCAATATCCCTCTCAGCCAAAGGGGTTCTTGTCTTGGGTGTCTCTCCTCTCAGTTCTTCCGCTTTTGCTTCTAGTAGATCCAATTTGTTATCCGTTTCCATAGATCGAGCCTTTCCCTTTAACACCTCCAATTCTTCTGTTAAACCTGCCAATGCATAAGCGCGTTCAAATGCTTCCTGCTTCGCTGCCTCTTTCGCCTCTCTCTCGGAAGTTAACTCGTCTTTTAGCGTTTTAAGCTCTCCCCTGGACGACTTAAGTTCCTCCTGAGCCTTCACAAGTGCCGATCCAGCCCGGAATGCTTCTTTTCGTGCTCTTCGTACCTCCTTTTCGAATACGGCGCGCTCATGTGCTTGTCTCTCTTTTAGGGAGTGTAACTCTTCCATCAAAGATTCCAATCGCTCACTGACTCGACGTTCGCGCAAGTTTGCCTCCGATAGTTCGTCAAGCGTTGTTTGTAGAGAGGCCTCGGCTTCTTCGCGCCCCAATATCGCTCGTTGTAGAGCAGCGGTGGTGGTGGATGAGGGATGCGATGGTGCCGGGCTATTGCCCCTTGAGAGGCTGTTGAGGAATGCGACTTTTGTTTGTACTTCCGAAGCCGTCCGGGCGTGCTTGCTCTGGAGGGGCGACATCTCTAAGGGATGAACCGGTGAGCCGTTCATTTTCTGTTGATTGATGCGCTCTGGGGAGATGGGATGCAGTGCCCCTGGCGATTGCGGAAGTTTAAACGGAATAGGATCCATGGCGAAGACAGACGTTGAATTAATCGCGCTCAGGGCTGTGGGGTTTGCAGCGCTCGCATAACAACAATGTATGACAGCACTATTGGATTATTGGGCAAGTCGTCAGGATCGCAATGTGGCGTGAGAATATCAGAGATGGCATCCTTGTCGTGCGATCTTTGCGCTGCTTTCGGTTGGCGTGTTGACAAAGCGCGGCTGACTCAGCTCGAGGCCCGTTGCGCCGGCAACCGAGGCGCTTAGCCTGTTTCGGCCCCTCGTCACATGACGTCAAGCTCCACCAGCTCACCACATTTTGATATCGGATTTCAGCAGAGCAACAAGTGTAGGACTCCAGATCACTTTTCATTTTCACAGCAAGAAGTCTTAATATACACATTTCTTTTAGGTTTCCTATACCCCCAGCGAAAACACAGCCCGTGATGTCTATCCTGTAGCTTTCTTGCGCCATTTCGTTCGTGGCGAACAATTCTCATGCTAGTAGGCAAACCCACAGGGATAGGGGCTCACATCTTCTCTTGGAGTCATATTAATTCCAGCTGATAGGAGGGTGCATCTTGACTTTCATTTTTGAGCATATCAGTTGGTCAACGGACGTTTGACTTTTCACGGTTTTTATAATGCACGAAATCATCACCCTGCAGCTGGGGCAGCGAAGCAATTATGTTGCTACGCATTTCTGGAACCTCCAAGTGCGGCTCCAATACTCTCTCTAGGCATTGGCTGATGCTGACCCATATGCTAGGAATCATATTTCACATATTCCGCAGATGAAGAATCCCCAGTTGATCATGACGTTCATTTCCGGCCAGGAATCGCTGCAGACGGGGCCGAAACCTTCACGCCCCGAACTGTGATTTATGATCTCAAAGGCGGATTCGGGGCTCTTCGCCAATATAATGCACTCTACGAGATAGAAGCTGAACCTGGAATTCCTAGAGGATTATGGTGAGGAATTCCGTCTTTTCAGATGCATTTGAGATGGGAGCTTTGTCTGAGCGCAGATTTTAATACAACTTTGCCAATAGGGATGGAAATGAAGTGGTTCAACAGCAGCCCGCAGTTCCCCAAACGGAATATCAAAAGAATTTGGATCTTGGGCTTCCCCTACCCCAGCTTACCGCAGAGTCGGTTCGCTATTGGTCAGACTTCAATAAAGTCTTTTACAATCCCAAGTCGATTGTGCAATTGAATGAATACGAACTTAACTCTCAGCTGATGCCATTTGAGGACTGGTCAATGGGGGAAGACCTTTTCAGATCGTTGGATCGCGAACATGATATTTTGGATAGGGACTTTCGGGCTTTCGCTGAAGAGTGTGACCAGCTACAAGGCATCCAGATTTTTTCCGGAACAGACGACGCTTGGGGAGGTTTCGCCGCCAGATATGTCGATAAACTGAAGGATGAATTCGGAAAGAAGAGTATCTGGTTCTGGGGGCTTGAAGATGGAGCAAAGGTTCAACGGGTATGGCATAATCTAAACGAGTCGCCAATTTCTATTCTGTTCCAAATATTGCAACCTAATGCCCCGTACGAGAACATGTGCTAAATATGAGACATACAGCAAAAGCAAGCCAAAGTCACCGCCAACATCGCGAGATCAGTCAATGATATCTCGCCACAGGCATCGGCTTATGTCCCTATTATGGACCCCCCACGAAGACTGCCGGCATACGTCAACTCTGACCTTCGATCCGAGTGGTACGCTTCAGCTCTTGTCTCAGCGGCTATAGAGAGCGTGACCCTCCCGACACGTCTACGGTCACATCGCGGAGTAGAGTCCTGGCTACCGGCACAGGACCGTCCACAACAAATCTTCAGCCTCCAGGCTGCGATTGTCTCAGAAAAAGATCTTGAATCTTATATTTCCCCGGAAGCAGAGAAGGAAATCTTACAGGCAGAAGACGAAATCGAGCAAGACGAGGCTCTTCTGAAGGGATATGATCTCGACTTTTCCTGGTCTAATTTAGCGCACTCGAACAAGAGGGTACACGTTTTTGGTCAGGTCCAAATTAATCGAGGATTTAGCACGGAGAGCAATATCGCGCCGGAGCTAATGGGCCAACCAAGTCGGATGCAATCATTAAAATCATTGACAACGGTTCAAAGGTCAGTGAATCTATTTATTGCCACCACATATCTACGTCCCTTACCAGTTTCCTCTTTGGGGCTTTTTGTTATCATCATGCGACGTCTCGCACACCGTATTTTGTCTGTCATCATCCCAACAGTCTTTACAAAATATGACATTTTGGCGAAACTCTTGGGAATAGGATGCCCCAAGGCAGCCCTAATACACCTTAAATAAACTATTACTATTGTCTGATTAAGCTAATGCGGTGATACCCGAACTATTTTTACAGATTCCACACGCCCCTATCATTCCCTATTCTCGATAGTTTCCCCCACAACCTTTTTGCAGGGCAGGGGACTCCGGCATCTGGATCTAAGCTGAGTGTCCGTGCATCGTTGTCGACTACCACCCAAATAGGCGAGAAAGTGAAGGAGCTACAAAAGTTCGCAGCAAGAGTGGTAGGAGTTGATGAGCGAGAAGCTCTGATGAATGGCCTCGGGGAGATCGCTGAGGCATATCAGGAAAGCTGGGAGAGCGAATCCGATTCTGGGGATGACTGACCTTTGTTTCCCCAACACCCCTCACGGAGTGGAGCATATTGTGGCGCTGGAATAAATAAATTGATTTTCTATCCGGCACCCTGCAATAAAAATCATGGAATCAGCGTGGAGACAAAAAGCAGAGACATAAACTAAAAATAATACGAACGTCATGACAAAGCTAGCCGCTTATAATCCTCCACTCTCGCCAGTTTAGTTGGCTTTTCTCCTTGTCTCAGTTAGTGACCTATCTCCGGGCCACAGGAGAAACAAAACCCCCAAGACTAGGTGGCTGCTGGGAAATTTTATTACTCCGGTCCGTTTACATGTTATTAGTGCGTTCATGCCCGTTTCATCCCGGCCAACTACACTTCAGGGAAAACGCCATGACTGACTCGAGATTCATTGACTCGCTTCTGCTGGACGAGCAATTAGCTTAACATCCTCAACAAGGTCCAAAATGGTGAGCTGGGCACCTGTAGAAGCAAGAGGCCCAAAAGAGCACTTTTGCTGGCTGCAAAAGGCTGAAATATTACATGCATCTGCCCTACTTTCTTTTACATCAATTAAGGCTGAGATAAGATGAAGGGAGATAGGCATGCTTTGTACGCCAAGTGCGCCGCCCCCCCCCATAGTTCCTGATTACAATGCTATCTGTCGCAACTATCACTGTGTCAAATGAGATTTCCTCGTCATTTACGGACAAGTCAAGTAACATTCGCCGAACCATCATCAAATCGGAAAGCTGGTATATGTCAGATACACTCTTGCTTATTATTATGTATCCGATGCAAGGTAGTTATACATTCAAGGATAATCTGTGAGGCTGTCCTTGATCCCGAAATGCAGTTTCTAGGCCCGTTTAGCAATAGAATTGAGCCGCAGAAAGACTGCAGGCATATCTGGCTTGCAGCTCACATCATGTTCAGTTTGAATAGCATGGGTTTTCTCTGGCTGTCCTGGTATGGAAGTGGTGGAAGCCATGGTGACACTTGACTAGCAAGTCAACTAGTTGTCCTCCTCCTGGCAATAGTCACTTGCTGATATAGGCGCGGGGCGTTTGTGTGTAAGCAGATTGAATAGCACTACATGCTCCATGCTACCCTGAACAACAACTGTATTTATAAACCAGTATGATTGCTGGTTGGTTCCCCCACATCATAATAGACTAATGATGAGTTCTGAGTGAATCAAGCTTTGTGTGCGCTGCTGTGATCTGATCAAAAAGGTCCAGTGGAACCAAGAAACAAGCCATAGAGGGGATAACATAACCTCTGAGTATGATAATTGTTGATGCAAACAGACAGACAGAGCAGGGCCAAGCAATTCCACCAGTCATAGACACTGCTTACTGCAGACTTGGTGCTTGTTGTCCAGGGTTGTGCCCTGTGTGGTTGTGATGCTGAATCAATCTATTTATCAAGAGCAGAGGGAGGTTGATGTTGAGGCGCTAATTAACTAGCTTGTGCTTTGTCATGTTGGCAGTCTCTCCTCCACCAACGTCAGAACCTGAGAAACATGCCCAATCCACAGCCGGGACACGATGGGTTCTGGCCACAGAGGCTGCTGGAGTTCCCTGGCGGGCTTGCATGGGATTGTTCTCCATTTTCCTGCCTTGCGTACATGCTGTGTGGCTAGCCAGGGATCCAAGCAAGATTTGTTGTTCACTGTCCGCCGTCCGGGCGAGTTGATTAAACTGGACCCGGCAGAAAAGGAACAATGGGGACGACTTGATGCCATCCATTCCAATTGGCCTCAGTCGGGGCTGGACTGGGCAGCTTGTCCAGTTTGTAGCCTTTCCAGACTGGCACCCAGGTTGGCCTGGTTTCCTCTGTCGATGTCTCGCGATATGTGAGGTTGCTTTGCCCCCCAAAGACATCTTGACACCACAACCAAACCAAGGCAGGGAAACACGAGATGATAATGAACCTCCCTCATTGAACCAGTTCCAGGCCAGCATTACAGTCGATGGTAGGGTGGCTTCTTTTATTATGTCAGGGGAAATTTCGATTCATCCTATATTTGGGTGGGCTCTGGGGAAAGAAGCAAAACTGGCTGCTGGCATGTTTACTCCATACTACGATTAGAATACCGGCCATCAAGAGATGAGGTTGGCCAAACAATGATGATGTGGCTGTGTGCCCCGCGCAAGCCGGTCTATGGATCGTTCATCAAGAGACGTTAACAACAATATTCGCGGGCCAATGGCCCGTCTCCAAAAATGTCTCATTTTTCGGTATGGCTGGGTAAGTTATGTGAGGGACAAAAACGCCCATTCCCCGCTAATATCACCGTCACACATACGGAGTCGTTACCTCCAGACGTTTACCTTTCCTCTCGTTAACGTTGCAGGTGGGTAACCCCATTCTCGAGTTTCTCTCGTCCTCCGCACACAGGCAGGGTCAATTTGGCATGATTTTGCCTCCGCCGCCGGTTACCATCAAGCGGTTCCGTGTTGCGCTGTACTGCATGTCCCTTCCCGTTGTAAACAAGAAGCGACCCTGAATGTGGTTCTTGGCATGGCACAACTCAGCAGACTGCTTACACAGTGTACGCTCGGCCTTGCCCTGTCTTCTTATTGGAGATCCAAAACATCTGCTGGGCTCGGGTTTTGGTATGCGGATATCGCCAACGAGCCCTTGAGGGAAATGAAAATCCCCCGCCCCAAACTCTTTTTGGTGCTTGTTTTGCACTCTCCGAACTTCCAGTGCTGGGGTAAAAGCCCAAGTCATGATGTCAGGAATGGTGAACAGCCGGATTCGACTTCGAGTCCAAAGTGAAATGCGCTTGAAAAATAATTCCGGTAGCCTGGTTTGAAAATTGGACCCTTCAAAATCTGCTTCTATTAGTTATTTATTTTCTGCGTGGTGGCCACGACTGAAAGATGTCTCTGGTCAGACTTTCTTGGGTCGTCATTACCCCTGTCTAGGCTATCAAGGGGATTGGATGATGATAGCATGACCCTCTGCGGGCATGCTGCACAAGCGATACAACAACACGTTCTATCCGAGTTCGAGATCCGAATCGCTCGATTTAGTATCCGGTTGGGCTGATGGCGAAAGCTAGTCTCGTATCACCTACTGTTTACCTACTTGGTTCTCTTATTACAACAAGTGTCCTATGGGTCAACAGTGGGAGGGTACATAATCCTCGATTCCTCCCACCAGTCTGTTCATTCCTTTTTTTCTCTTGTGTTTGCAGGGGCAATTTTTGAATTGATTGTAAGGAACTCCTTCGCTACGGTTCCTTGCGCATCATTCGTTTATTACTTGTCCTTGTTCCTAGGAGTCAGCCTATCCTTTACCAATCCGAGCTTCTGTGCTCGTCTAATCGGCCTTCATGATGAAGCCATTGATTGCGCTGTCTCTCTTGACGGCCTCCGCCCTCGGAGCGGTGATTCAAGAAATCAGTGGGGATTATTACGAGGGAAATCCCGGCCACGAAAACCCTTACGGCCATCCAGGAGGATATCCTCATTACCCCGAGCCTTCAAAACCTCCAGGATATCCTCACGAACCTGAGCCCTCCACTCCTGTATATCCTACGCCTTCTAGCCCACCGGAGTATCCTACCTCAACTCCCCCAGAATATCCTACACCGGAATATCCTACACCGGAATATCCTACACCGGAATATCCTACACCGGAATATCCCACTTCAGCTCCTCCAGAATATCCTACACAGCCACCGGAGTATCCTACCTCAACTCCCCCAGAATATCCCACAAGCCCACCGGAATATCCTACTTCGAGTCCGCCGGAGTATCCTACCTCCACCCCTCCAGAATATCCTACAAGCTCACCGGATTGCCCCAGTTCAACTACCACAGAATATCCTACGCAGCCACCGGAGTATCCTACCTCAACTCCTCCAGAATATCCTACGCAACCACCGGAGTATCCTACTTCAACCCCCCCTCCTTATCCTACGAGCTCACCGGAGTACCCCACTTCAACTCCCCCAGAGTATCCTACTTCAACTCCTCCAGAATATCCTACAAGCCCACCCGAATATCCTACATCTTCTCCCCCTCCTGAATATCCTACAAGCTCACCGGAGTACCCCACTTCAACTCCCCCAGAATATCCTACACAACCGCCGGAGTATCCTACTTCGACAACCCCTTGCCCAACCACTGTCACAAAGACTACTACATATATCACAACATCATGTCCCGGTATGTGAATGCGAGCCCCTTATTTGCTTAAAGCATCCATAACTGACAAACAAACCAGTGACCTCGACTGTTATCACTACTGGGTCAACGACACAGACTGTGTCTAGGACAAAGACGCTGACCATCACGTGTACTACTACATATTCGACCATTACCTATACCCATACGCCACCCCCTTACCCAACTGGATCGCCCTCACCACCCCCTCCATATCCGACGTCGCCTCCTCCCGAACCAACTCAAACATATCCTACATCACCACCAGAGACTGAACCTCCAGCCACCGAGCCTACCGGTTACCCTACTGCTCCACCAGAGACCGAACCTCCAGAGACCGAGCCTACCGGTTCCCCCACTGCTCCACCAGAGACCGAACCTCCGGAGACCGAGCCTACTGCTTCCCCTACCGCACCACCAGAGACTGAGCCCCCAGTGACTGAGCCTACTACTTCCCCTACTGCACCACCAGAGTTCCCAGGTGCTGCATCCGGCCTTCAGAACCCCGGTTTCGCAGCTCTGATTGGTCTAGCAGCTATTGTGGCTCTTGCATAGGCAACCCAAGATACACCCGCTCTTATGTGTTGAGGAAAACGAGGCATTTGCCAAACGGTTAAATTGAAAATACCTTTTTCCGTCTTCGTCATACACATCTCTATTTTGTGATCTGTTATCATTCCTTCTCAGGCAGCGTCACCCCGCCACACACAAACAGCCAAATCAGCCCATGCAGAATAAGATCGCGGATTGGGGGATGGTTGGCGCAGAAACGAAAGTCGATCAATTATTACCTGCTATGAATGATTTCCTATCTTTATGATTTTCTTTCACCTCTTGGGTTGATTCAAGGTTGTGGGATACGAAGTGTTAATGGATCTAAGCACGTGGTGTTAATGCATTACCATTTACCTAGTTATGGGTGGTATGCTCTTGATCAACGCCGTTTCGCCCCTTAGCAACCCCCTTTTTTCCTCCCCTTCTTTTCAAACCCCGACAAAAAAGGTATTGTCGTCGGGTTTTCTTTAATTCTTTACGATCCTTACATATATAATTATTGTTTTAGGTTAGGCTATATAGTAAAGTAATTTAGTTGACTGCGTTCTATCCAATATTCGCTCGTGCAGTCTGTCCGTCCCAGCTACTTTTTGCTTGGTGCCGTGTAGGCATCTGGTAGCAGGTTCGTATTCCAACAACGGCATCCCCGTAGATGGGCAAAAGTTCGAATAAAGTCCTGCATGACATCGCGATATAAAACGCCGGTCTTCAATCTAAAATCTATATATAACCACCAGATCCGGCAGCCTACGAGTAGGCTAGCCTCACAATCCTTCTAGATAAGCATCAACGCACTCTTTCAGCTATGGACGACCCCACAGATAGCCAACCAAATTTAACTAACTAGTTAACTAGTTAACCCAAGCATGTCCATCTCCCGCCGCTAAAACAAACTCCCCGCCACAGCAGCAGTCATCACCGCCGTCAATACGGAGCAAGGCCATACGTATGTCCATACATAGCCCCGTCCGCAAGGCTTTGATAGTGAACACGTACGCAGAAGCAATCTAACGCCCATACATGCAGACAACTGCTCATATTCGATTTGCGATTACGGACAAGAAATACTCGTAGTTACAACGAATGCAGGCGCGAATTGATAGCTGTGGACGATTCCATTCCGCTCCGTTCGTCGAGAGCGCAAGGTAACCTATCTAGAGGGATTTTTTGGTACGGTGCCCGGATAATGACATGCCCGCCTCACTGAACGACATGATGTTTTGAGGGTGACATTTTGGCAGCGGGATTTGCTGCTGCGTGAAATAATCGGTTCATGGATTTTAAACAATTCTTCCATTGGGGAAGGGTCGGGGTAAAGAGATAGATCTCTCTCTCTATCTTGTTTTCTCTTGTCACTGACATTCTCCTCTTTACTACGCGGGTCTCTAACACAAATCAGTCTGCTGTCAGCTACCAATTGCACGGAAAGAGATAATTCGAAAAGAATTATCACCCGTATTGGAGACTGAACGCGCGGCCGGTTACTTCAGTGCTACCTTCAACGTAGCGTCTTCATATTATATGAAGTCAATTAATCCGGACACCAGCATAGCCCCGGGGAATAGCTTATGCCGTATATGTAACCTGCAATAGTCGGGGCAATAAGATCACAGCTCAGTCTGTCGATTTAGCTCGCTCGCTCCCCCAGAAAGGCGACCTCGCCCATCATATTTCCCCAGATTTAACGGGCCTATACATTGAGGACACCCTTGCCCGTATCCACCATGTATATTTCGGACTCTATCACAAAACAGGGCTATTGCTGAAGGGCTGAGCCTTGGGAGCCTCCGCTAGGTCTGAACTTCTACTCAGGCAGCATGCCAGGTACTAGTAGTAGGCAGGCTTGTGCCGTCAAAGCATCTGTGAACACTACAGCCAACTCATTTTCCGCATACATCGGATTGAGATGCCCAGGGTTGTTTTTCCATATCCGCCCAGGGGAAGGGGGCAGCAGATGTTAGTGGCATATTATAAAACTTACTTGGAGACCACTGGCCTCTAAGGATTGATCCTTTTTGTCTGGTTGGAATCTTACACATACTGAATAAGGGAATCATAAGAAGTTGGCATTTGAAGCCCTCATAAACAGGCTTGAAGGGCTGGTGATTTCTTCGATCTCTTGTTAAATAACCTTTCTTGCCTTTCTTGCATTTCCCGGTCAAAATTCAGCTGTTCTCTGCTCAATTTGATCCACATATCCCATCAAATCCACCCCAAAGACCGAAAACAACCATAGCCATATATAAGGGGGATTGCCCTCTTCCGATATTATATAAACCACCCTACCCTATCCGTTCCTTATACGTATGTACCTTTTCTATGAAAAATCTAACAAATCTACGACGTCAAAAAATCCAATTAACCTTTCGTGTAGTAACCAACTAAACAACTAATAGTCAATTGACTTTTCGCCTTTTTCGCCTCCCGCCTAGGCGCGGAAACGCTCTCTAACTACATCATCGAACGTAAAAGGGGCCGATTAATTGTCTTAATGTGAAAATGAATAGTTGGCTGAATAAAGAAGAATACCATCAGCTTTACCTATTTCGCAGAAAATATATAAAAAAAAAAGAAGTCTGCTTTCAATCGCTTAATGCAATAGGGGGGCGATGTTCCGTTCGCGGGCCCAACAGAAAAAGAACCATCTGGGGACCGCCATTGATTGTCTGTTCTCCGGTTTCCATAGAAAACAATTAATCCCGGGATTGTCGGGAGATCTCTGACCCTGTATGATCTAATTCCAACTTTAAATCCGATGTCAACCTTAGTTTGCCCCCTCCCTCCCATCTTTCTCATCTTCCTCATCTTCCCTAACCCAGCGTTAATTGGGCGGCCAGGTTGCTATTGTGCATTCAATTGCGAGTTATATATGTAACAATTTAGGCCCCGGATTCGAATTTGAATTATTGAATTATTAGCAAATATAGATGATTTTTTATTTAAGAACAATATTAAGTACAATAGCAATCTATAGATTGCATAGATATTAGCAAATATTGCAGCTTCTATATTCCCATCCCCCCCTCCCCACATTTCATGACGCCAAAACTTTTTTGTACAAAACTGATCAAACGAACAGCCGTTCTATGAATGTTTCAACACCTTGATTCTCCCAGGCTAAGGCGGGAGAAACGAATGGATCAGCAGTTCTAAAGGAAACGAGCTGCGGATGAAAATTCCAATGACGGACGTTTAGACTCTGGTGCCGTTGCTGGAAGGATAATCATCGTCGTGATCATCATCGTCATCGTCATTGTAGTCGTCGTCGCGGTCGTCGTCATAATCATCGTTCATATCATCGTTCATGTCATCTTTCATATCATCTTTCATATCATCGTTCATATCATCGTTCATATCATCGCAGCGGCCTTTGCAATGTTTGCCTTTCTCATGGCCGTCATAATATTCTTCTGGCTCACGTTCGATGACAAGGGTGTTGGATTTATAGTGTCCTTTACTCGTTTCCCCACTATGAGCCTTATCGTAGCCAGAGGCATCCGAGGCATGTCCGTACCATGCGGCGTACCAGTAGCCTTCTGCAGTCGCATGGAGTTCAGTGGCATCGTTCAAATCGGTAGGTGGGAGGGTGATATGACCGGAAACCCAGCCTCCAGCTGGCACTTCGACCACGTCGCTGTAAGATGGAGGAAATTTGCGGTTGGTTTTGGTCATGGGGTAGTCCAGGTTTCTGTCATGGTCGACGTCGTAGACCGTGAAAATGCCCAGGTACGCGGCAGATTCGTCAAAGGGGGTGTTCCATTTCAGGAAGGTGATTGGCCTGTACTTGTGGCTGTTGTGGACTGAAAAGCTCATTTCAACGGGGTCATATCGGACAGAGCCAGCAGAGCCACGATCGAGAGAAACGGAGAGGTGAGATGTTGCGTCATCACCCGTAGGGTTGGATTCCCCTGTATAGTAGGATGGTTCAGCAGGGTATGAACCTCCATTAGGCTTATAATCGGTCCCATTCTTCATACCTCGCGGGATAGCTTTTGCATGGGTTGAGACGGCGAGCAGGGCGGCGAAGACGCCCTTAAGTACGGTTGTCTGCAACATGATTAGGGATTAACTAGACCCGGCAATTGATCTGGATAATGAATTGCCACAAAAGATATATATCAAATGTATGAGGATTGTGGGATTGGAAGCTGCCAATGCGGATTCGAGAGGGTTGGTTTTCTTTGCAGTGATTCAAAGAAAGATGGAGGAAAAGGAGGAAAAGGGCTAAACGGGTTGAGCCGGAAGGATCTGTCCTTCTTATGGTGCCAGATCCAATAGACTTTGGCTGACGAACAGAACAGAACGATATGATGCGGTACATGATCAAATATGCGGCCGTAGCTGGAATAGGTCAACGGGGAAAGTTAGAATCTTGGGGGTGTATGAGGTTCATCCGGGAAGCCCAAAGGAGCGACTGAGCTCTCTGGGACGTCCGAGGTCAACTTAAACTTGTCTGCATGTCTTAGTCTACATATCACAGTACACTGAGACCATGGAGACAACACGTGGTTGGCAAAGAGCTCTGGTTGCACATGAAAGTTCCCATCCAGTGCATTGCATAGGTATAGATCACCTTCAATTCCAGTGGAGCGTGAATGTATATTTCATTCGGAGTCGATGGAAGGGCAGAAGACACAGAAAAATAAACAGCCATGGGTAAACAAAAGTGAGGGAGGTCCATGTTATCCAGAACCTTCATCCGAAATGTCCAATAAGGACCTCGTTCTAGATCACGAAGGAAATGAAAAGAAAGCAATGGATTTGGCAAATTGGGCATTTTTGTTGGTGGACCGTACGTGCAATGTCGAAATTGAAAGTGAAGTGGGAAGTCAATGAGAGATAAGGTTGGTAAAAAAGTCCGTAGTCGAATGAAAGATTAGTCCAAGTTCCGGTATGCAATGTCCAGGCGTGACGCCAATGACGGTGTATGACGTGAAGAGTAATCCAAGTTGAAGGGCCAACATAAAGTGGAAGAGAGGAAGGCGGTATGGCAGGTTTGTTTCCTTCGGTTCAGTTCAATGTGCGTTGGCAAGGGAAACAACACGTCGGTGGATATTTTCAAACGTTTGGGCCGTTCCTTGTCTTCTATATCAAACATGAAGGCGGCCGAGCGGAGTGTACATCAAACAAAACACGAAACCAAACACATGTTGAGCCGCATGAATCTTTTCGAGAATTTGTCAAGACATAACCTACTTAATTTGGGTTAGTTGGATCTCGGAAACGGCGCCTAGGGACTAGATAAATACCCAAAACACCGATAGTAGCAAACCCATTTATAGCATGTATGCTATTAACCAGGTATTTCCATAGGAGTAAGCTATCCGATGACAAGCAACGCCACGCAATGGGATAGGTTATGCTAACAGCACCCATCCGGGAAACACCGCTGAAAGTGATCAAATGGAGAGAACTTTTCCCGGACGCAGGTGCTTTTCATTCTCTAGTGGACAACCCCCATAATATTCATATCCACACGAACATCCTGGTCTTTTCCTCACAGGGAAGGCTGGTCAACGTTGACCATTACCCAAGTCGCCTGATGAGCTATAGGGAGTCGTCTTTAGACCCCATGAGTTCGTCCGAAAATGATGGCATATCACACGGCCCAGCCGCAGCCAGATCACGCCGGCGGGGCAGGTCGAGGAGTCTGGACAATGAGCTTGATAGGAAGTTTATTTTCACCTGTAACATTGGTTCGACGTTTTGGACTGGCACGACGAAGTGCACCCCAGAGAACTCCACGCTGTTACACTGGCATAGGGTGGTTGCAGAGTTTACTATTTCGGGTCAATACCCATGGCTCAGCTGCTTGTTTGTTGTCTCGTGGACGATTTGAGTTGCATAGATGCCAGTGGGGACGGGAGCGTTGACCGACTAACCCGTTAGACCGCCGATCTCCAAGAGGTTAAAACGCCTTGGAAGGCCAATATGATCCTCGGCATGAAGAAAACAAGACCAGCAAGATAGAGGGGTTATGGGAGCAGCAGCCGAAGAGCGTGGATAACAGGAGGTCAGTGGTGTAGGGAATTTAAATATGAAGCTAGGGTTAGGGCAAGGGAATATGGCGCTGCCCAATCAGGACAAGCGGCAGATCACAGCGCCGGTCACGTGGTGCGTCTCCCTCAAGGCCGAGGCTAGCCCGATGCGGCCTGGGATAGCCGACTAGGGCGACATCGACGAAGTTTCAACGTCTCCCCGACAAATGAAGGACAATGTTGATATTGCACGCTTCAGGGAACCCAGCTCGTATTTCTCTAACTTTATTGCTACTTTATCTGAAATTCCCCGGTCCTCCTGTGCTTGGCCCGGGCCTTGTCCCTACCACCCCCTCCCCATATTCCGCCCCTTGACACAGCTGGCGTATCAGCTATCTCAGTCCCCCATGCCCGCTGTTCTTGTTTGCTAGGACACCCTTGGGCGGCTCTTGGCAGAAATTATGACGGGGGTTAGCAGGATGTTTCATCCTGTGATTTTCTTGTGGCATGCTGCCATTACAACGTGGACAGGGCACGCAATTCTAAGCCTTCTCGCATAGCGTTTTCTTGAATCATCGTTTCGTTATGCGGCGTTATTCCGGATTTGAGGGGAGGGTTGATATATATCATATCGGCCAAGAGATCGGCATCAATGCCCGGATGTTAGCGGCGGAAGCTCGATCCACGGCGTTTCTGATGTCTCCTCCTATTGATGGGCAAACACTCTTTCCTGGTTTTTCCGGGTTTGCCAGCGTCATACGCCCGTGTCATCTAAACGGCTATGTGTGCGCACGTATAGCGCTGGACAGGGAAGCCTAATGTCGCCGGCGAGACCTGGTGACGCGAAGACTATGCAAGGAGGATGCTCACTGGCTGTTGATAGACGATGCGAGAGAATGAGGTGTGCGCATACATTCTGGCCTGCAATCCGGACCTTTCATACGGGGGCGAGTCCCGGTATCAGGTCTGCGGCGGGGCGACACAATGTTTCCCAAACGCCTAGGATCCCGAATCGTCGCCGTCGGCTACTTCTCCTTTCGGCACTTTAGCTCAGCGTCGATCCCTCGCCGGGGGGAGAGCATGCCACCTTCTCGTCGAAGCCGTTGTCCAAGGGGCAAGCGAGACCGACGGAGAAGAATGGCGCTCAGGCTCTGGAAGGAAGCGAGTGATCGCCTTCTCTACGAGAGTTGGCCCGTTCTCTCATCTCCCGCGCTTCCTATATCTTCAGCTGCCGTCCTCCTCGTTTTCCTTCTTTTTCCTCCCCTCCTCATCCCTCGTCCCCTGTCTGCTTGTGCGTTTGGCTTCATCGATTCCGTGCAGGGCTCTTCCGAGAGTTGGTCTTTAAACTCAAATAATCAACTCTTCCGCTTTACCTTCTGTCTACCTCCCATCCCTTTCAAGATGCCAACCTTCTCAAGCATCTTGGCCCTGGCTGCCCTTACCACCTCCGCGCTCTCTGGAGTCATCAGCCCTGCAGCAAAACGCGCCGATGATACCCCTGAGCTAGATGTGCAATTGACCCAGATCGAGGGGACTGTCGTCAAGGCCATCGTGACCAATACAGGAGATAAGGAGCTCAACATCTTTAATCTGAACTTCTTCGGTGACAAGTCGCCTGTGAAGAAGGTCGCTGTCATGCGCGAAGGTATAAAGCCATTTCCCCGACTACAGCGTTCCTGAATACCCGCCTTCCTTTGTAGATCATCGATTGACATTGTTTGTTGCTTCATAGCAATTGAGGTGCCCTTTGGTGGTGTCCGGGTTCGTCCTGCGACTAGCGCACTTTCCTCTGATACCTTCACCAGCCTCGCTCCTGGTGCATCATTTGAGGATGAATTCGATATCGCCTTTACATCCGACCTTTCCCTCGGTGGCCCTGTCGTGTTGCGTGCCCAGGGTTTTGTTTCCACCACGGAAGATGGTAAAAAGCTTAATGGTGTGGTTCGCTACAAGTCAAACGAACTTGAATTTGATGTGGATGGACCTGCCGCTGCAAAATCCTTTGCTGCCCTGAGCCATATCGCCAAGCGTGCCAAGCTTTCATCCTGTGAGGGTGCTGATGGTGATGCTACCAAGCTCGCACTTAAGGATGGTGTGGATCTTGCCACCCGCTCGGCCACCGAGGCAGCGGCGGGCGGTGCGAGATTCCAGGAATACTTCAAAACAAACGACGAAGCCACTCGAACACTTGTGGCAGACCGCTTTAGGGCCCTCGCCAACGAATCCTCCAGCGAAACTGAGGGGAAGACATCTTACTACTGTGCTGATCCGTATGCAATCTGCACGAGCAACGTCCTGGCCTACACAATCCCCGCCGAAGACATCGTTGTCAACTGCCCCATCTATTATACACTGATCGAGCACCTGTCGCCAGAGTGCCATGGCCAAGATCGAGTAACCACCACACTTCACGAATTCGCCCACGCTCCAGGCGTATTCAGCCCCGGAACCGATGACCTTGCTTACGGATACGAAGCAGCTTCTGCTCTTACTACTGAGGAGGCCCTAAACAACGCTGATAGCTTTGCACTCTTTGCCCAAGGTGAGGCCTCGTATTCCTATTCTCTTTGGTAACGGGAATTCTAATGTTTCTTATAGCCATTAACGTGAACTGCTAATCGAAATCCTGCATATGGCTTTCCTATCCTGTTTTTCTTTTTCCTTTTTTACAACGCATGGGTAGCAGACGGGGGCTTGTGGATGAGGGTCATGCATTGCAGCATGATACAGGAAACAACATTCCTCGCTGGTGTATCAACGGGGCATGAATGGATTTATGGGATCTTTGGTGATTTCTCGCGACGACTATGTATTATGTGTTTTTCTTTCCTTCAGGTATCAGTAATATTCAATTTAGAAGGACTTCGCCAATCGGGGAATACCTAGAGCTAGCCATATTTCTTTTTACTTGCCTCGAGTTAAATCCCAACCATGGAACCGCATGCATGTAACTTAACAAGTGCATTGTGTTCTGTCCCGCATATCAATGTCTCGACGTTGGCATTTTGATATTACATAAGCAGAGCCTCGGAGTGCAAACAGGGCAAACACAATTCAACAGCAAAGCAAACATGCCGGATTGGGTATGTTTGCAGCGTCTCGCGGCGCATCTGAAGCCAAAGTGTCCTCAGCAGCGGAGAGACAGGGGGAATAGCTTCAACCTCCGCCGCTAACGCCGGTATCATAAACCAAGAATTGCACCGTGGCCACTCCGCCGGCCATTAACGTGTCCTCTTCCGCCGTTAATTCCTCCCTTCTGCTTCTACTGCATACGTGTTGTCCGTTCTTTAATCGGTACCTTAAGCTCCCCTTGGTCTTTCGTTGACTTTGATATCCGCTTGCATTTATTTTCTTCCCGCATGTATTTCTCAATAGACGCATAGGCGGAGTTGTTCTTTCCCCTTTTATTCTTTGTATTCCGGTCATATCTACAATAAAACAGGTATGCATCCGAAAGAGCTCCTTTCCCTAAAGCTTCCTAACCATATTCTTTTTCGCAGCACAGCTACCTCACAATGGCGCCACCGGGGCGACGACGACCAGCCCTAGGCGGATTCGCCTCATTATATTTCCTCTCCTCCCTCCTCGCATTTCTCCTCCTCACCGCCCTCCCCGCGCAGGTTTCCGCCGCCGGCTCCGCTGTAATAGGGATCGATCTGGGAACTGAGTACATAAAAGCCGCCCTCGTGAAACCAGGCGTACCCCTCGAGATCGTCCTGACGAAAGATTCGAAACGGAAAGAAGCTGCTGCAGTGGCGTTTAAGCCCGCGCGGGAACATGACGCTGTATTTCCGGACCGGTTTTATGGTGGCGATGCCTTATCTCTCGCTGCTCGGTTTCCCGATGATGTTTTTGCGAATCTGAAGGTGCTGTTGGGGATTCCGTTCGAGTCGGGGATTCAGGGGTCTGGTGATGGGCAGGAAAATCTGGTCGAGCTGTACAAGAGCAGGTATCCTGCTATTGATATCGGGGAGATTCCTGGACGAGGCACTGTCGGGATTAAGAGCAAGAAATTGGGGGAGAAGGAAGGTCAGGATAGGTTTATGGTGGAGGAGCTGTTGGCTATGCAATTGAAGCAGGTCAAGGGTAACGCGGAAATTATGGGTGGACATCGATCAGCCATCCACGATGCGGTCATTACGTTCCCGCCGTTCTATACCGCTGCGGAGAAGCGAAGTGTTGAGCTAGCGGCAGAATTAGCCGGGCTCAATGTGATCGCCATGATCAGCGATGGATTGGCTGTCGGCGTCAACTATGCGACAAGTCGAACTTTCCCCAGCGTGTCAGATGGAAAAAAGCCCGAGTACCACGTCGTCTATGACATGGGCGCTGGGGTGACCTCTGCCACCGTTCTCCGTTTC
The DNA here is from genome assembly GCA_032988465.1 of Onygenales sp. PD_10. Taxonomy (NCBI): domain Eukaryota; kingdom Fungi; phylum Ascomycota; class Eurotiomycetes; order Onygenales; species Onygenales sp. PD_10. The sequence continues at coordinate 142,679 of JANTQH010000073.1, read as the reverse complement.
CAGAGCCGGGCCGTCAAGGATGTTGGCCGATTCAACAAGACTATTCAGGAAGTACAAGTTGTGGGTACTGCTTGGGATAAATCATTGGGCGGGGATGCTCTGAATCAGCTAATTGTCAATGACATGATTGACAAATTCGTTTCCGCTAAGAAACTGAAGGATGGCGCCACTCCTGAACAGCTCCGGTCCCATGGACGGACAATGGCCAAGCTATGGAAAGAAGCAGAAAGGATTCGACATATTTTAAGCGCGAACTCCGAGACTGGAACGTCATTTGAGGGCCTGTTCCACGAAGATGTCAACTTCAAGTACCAGATTACCCGAGCTGAATTCGAAAAGCTGGCCAGCGATCATGCAACCCGTGTTGCGGCACCTTTAACTGATGCGTTGTCATCCGCAAACATCGACCTGGCCGATGTAGACTCGGTTATTCTTCATGGTGGTGCCATCCGCACGCCATTTGTGCAGAAGCAATTGGAGCAGGCCTGCAAGGGATCTAGCAAACTCCGGACAAACGTGAATGCCGACGAGGCGGCCGTTTTTGGCGCAACTTTCAAGGGCGCCGCTCTTAGCCGTTCATTCCGCGTCAAAGAGATTCGCGCTGTGGATTCACCCGGCTTCGCCGTCGGAATGAAATGGAAGTCCGGCGATAAGGAAAGACAACAAAGACTTTTCACCCCCTATTTAGAAATTGGCGCCGAGAAGCAAGTTACAATGAAGAATTTAGAAGACTTCGATTTCAGCTTCTACCAGCAGTTTACTCAAGATGGCAAATCTATCGAGGCACCTATTGTAGGTGTTCAGACCAAGAATTTGACCGAATCTGTGGCCACACTGAAGACTAAGTTTGGTTGCATTCCTGCCAATATTACGGCCAAGTTCACTGTTCAACTTAGGCCTTTGGATGGGATTCCGGAACTCGTCGGTGGGATTGTCAGCTGCGACTATCTGAGCGAGGAAAAGAAGGGTGTTGTTGAAGATGTGAAGGAATTCTTTGGCTTGGGCTCAAAGAAGTCGGATCAAGAGCCACTTCAAGACGACCCTGCCAAAGAGTCAATCACTGTTAATGAAGAATCATCGACTGCCACTTCATCTTCCGCCACTACTTCGTCCGCCACCGAATCCGCATCCGTCAGCCCAGCGTCAGAGTCAGCAAAAGCATCCAAGGATGTAAAAGTAAAGACCGAAACGGTCCCAATCGCCTTCACCACCTCCGTCCTCGGCATCCCACCCCCATCCGAAACCGAACTCCTCCGCATAAAGGAACGCCTCGCCGCCTTCGACGCGGCAGACCTCGCCCGCTTCAAGCGCGAAGAAGCATTCAACAACCTCGAAGCCTTTATCTACCGCACTCAAGAACTGATCACCGACGACGCCTTCCTAAAAACCATATCCCCTGAACCCCTGGAGAAACTAAAAGAACTCCTCTCCGAAGCTAGCGACTGGCTATATGCCGACGGCGTCGACGCAGACACAAAACTCATCAAGGAGAAACTAGCCGGATTGAAAGAACTCGTCGATCCCACCCTAAGCAGACAAAAGGAACATTCTCTCCGCCCCGCAAAGATCGACACGCTAAAGCAGAGTCTGCAGAATGCCAAGATGTTCGTGGATATCATGCAGAGGCAAATCGAGGCGGAAGAAAGTCTGCGCTCCGCTGAATCCGCCTCCGCCTCATCAACATCAAGCGAGGAAGCGGCATCCTCTTCCAGTTCCTCCGCTGCCTCCATTGATGGTGATAGCACCACTACCCCCTCCCCATCTCCCTCCCCATCCGACGACTTCGCCTCCCTAGAGGATGAACCATACACATCCACCTCCACCCCCACACCATCCGCCAGCAGCAAGCCTGCCCCCCCCTTCCCGACTCCGCTATACAGCGCTTCGGACGTTGCATCGCTATCAGCCGCCCACGAGGCGATTAGCAGCTGGTTCGAGGAGCGGAGTGCGTTGCAGGAGAAACTAACCGAAGCGGATGATCCCGTGCTCACAGTTGTGGAAATTGATGGGAAGCTGAAGGAGTTGGAGAAGGCGTTGAATAGAGTTATGATGAAGATGGGGGGCCAGAGGGGGGGTAGCGGTAGCGGGAGTGGGAGTGGTGGGAGCAAGAAGAAACCGAGTGGGAATGGGGGGAAGAAGAGTAAGAAGGGGAAGGGGAAGGAGGAGAAGGGGGCAGAGAAGGATGGGGAGAGTGGGAAGGAGAAGAAGGCTCGGGATGAATTGTAGTTTTTGTGGCTTGGGTTTGGGTCTGGGTCTGGGTTGATTTTTTCCCGGTTCCATTCTGCTGCTGTGCTGCTGCGATTTGTGTTTTGTTATTTATAAAGCTAGCATTAGATGTATGATTCTCACGTCTTTTATTATATCATTCCCATTTGATTTTTTTTTTTTTTTTTTTTTTTTTTTGGTTCCTGCTTTCTCCTTAAGCTATTCTACTTTTCTTCGGTATTTGCTCTATCTTTTCTAAAAGCAAACAAGTATGTTGTTGTGCTGTGTTTGGGAGAAAAGTTGTATACTACCTACAAAACAAGTTGTATATACCCTACGTAACCTAAGCAAAGTGAAATAAATTCCATCAATCTTTTTTTAATTGTATTCATTACTTTGCTTATTCCTGTTTTCTCCCCTATCCATCTCATCTCTTCTCTTTTTAACCCCCATCTACTTCCTTCCCTCGCCCCCCCCCCCCCCGCCCCCATTGGCAATATTAGTAACCTGCAGGTAAGTTAAGACCTCAGGAGAGAAAAAACAAAGAAAACACCATTTCCCTTTGCAATCCGTTCCAAGTAAGCAAGCGACACAGATTGAACTGGTTAGACAGGCAAGCTACATAGCTATACAATGAATAGTCCCGCACTATCTCTCGTTCTCTCTCTCATCCCCCCCCAGAGCAACTTTAATCGGCAAGGAGGAAGAGCCAAAACCTAATCATGAAAATTTGACCTATCCCGCAAACAAAACGGTGGGGTATATGGTCAAACCTCGGGGTTTCAAGGGGTGTGTCCGGATGGGAAGAGGAAAGCGTTACTCTACCTAATGGGACCTTTCTTGCCTGTCTGCGTATCTGTCTGTCCATAGAGGCGTTGTTTTTCTTCTTCTTGGAGATCCCTTTTTAGGCATGCCTAAGGCAAAAAAAAAAAAAAAAGAATGCTGTGACGAACTGATCCGCAGAGTCTCCGCTGCTTCGTTCCTTATTGGGACAACTGGAGAAAAAGGGAAGACGAACTTGAAAAAAAAAAAAAAACGAAAAGCCTTACCAGATAATAAATCTTGCTGTTTTTAGTGATAGTTCCCCCTTTGCTGATTTCGAGTTTCTCGACTTTTCGTTCTCCAGGAAGAAGATTGCGATTTGGCTGGCACTCTCTCTGTAAATGTACATCAAGCAGGGGCGATACTCGTCCATCCATACGCAGAGACGGAAGCATACATGCACGCACGATGTTATGAAAGGCCAATCAATGGATCCGTCGGTCGATCGATAAACAAACAAATAAAATATGCCAACAAGATCACGTAATTCCATCCCAGCATCGGGCCAAGCAGCCCTGGAGGGAAGAAAGCAACTTCAGAGCTTTTCTTAGTTTAGTGTGAAGAGATACAAAAAAATGTATATCCATCCGAAAAGATAGTGAGAGAAAATGTGCACCGGAAAATAGAGGACGAATGCGATTGCATAAAGATAGCGCGTAATGAGGATTAAGAGTGAAAATCAAAATGAAGAAATGCTGAATGAACCCCGATAACCAGCACTTGGCATGAGGAAGTTTTCGAAAACCACACACTACCTGCCCATTCTAAAATATGACTTGCAAGTAAACGCGACAGAGGCAAACGTCAAGTATAAAGTAGGGAGGGAAGGGAAAAACGGAATGATTTTCGTCTTTTTTTTTGTTGCGCAGGATATGTGCATCCTCATCGATCTCTCCCAAGCTCACAATGGATTGTGCGAGACAGCTGAGGCAAAAAGATGACTTGATATATTGCGCGACGTGATGGGAGGAGGATAGGTAGGTACTAGGCTTGACCTGACATATTTCCAGAGAAAAACCAGGTACAGATGAATATTTTTGTTTTCTTTTCGAATCTATGCAAATATTTGATTATCCATGGCGAAATATTAGAAAAGGGAATCCTTTTTGTTTCTTGGTAAGGAAGATTCTGATTCTGATTAAAGTGAAAAATCAAGAACCGACGGATGGTGCGATCGTCAACCCAATAATCATGACGGTCATTCATATTGGAAGAGCACGCTGATACTCTCACCGTGGTGGACACGTCGTATAGCCTGCGCGTATGTTAATGGATGTCGAAAAAAAAAAAATTAAAAATCAAAGAACAAACTAAGACATACCTCAGCAAAGACATGACCAACCTCCAAGATCTCCAATTTGGGGCAGCGGACAAGGTGTTCGTCTTGCGCAACGGTGTTGGTGACAACAACTTTGTCCAGCGCACTGGCATTGATTCGGTCGATGGCGTCGCCGCTCAAAATGCCGTGTGTGACAAGCGCATACACCCGCGAGGCGCCTTCCTTCTTTAGGAGCTTGGCGGCACGCGTGATGGTGTTCGAGGTGTCCGCAAGATCATCAATCAAGATGGCTGTTCGGTCTTTGACATCGCCGACCAGCATCATCGTTGCGTTCTGACGATCAGTGATTTTTGTCGGACGGCGTTCCTTTTGAGAGAAAAAGCAAATTTGTTAGTTTCAAGCACAGGAGCTCGTCCCCATAAGTTATATTGTTATACCTTGTGGATTAACGCAAACTCCATCCCAAGCGAATCGGCAATCGCGGTTGCTCGCTTGGCTCCTCCAGCATCGGGGCTAACAATAATGGCATCTTTGTAGTTGGGGATGTTCTGCTGGATATATTTCTTCAGCAGAGGACGGCCGTAAAGATTGTCAACGGGTATATCAAAGAATCCCTGGTACTGGGGATCGTGCAAATCCATAGTGATGATGTGATCCGCACCAGCACATGTGAGCAGGTCTGCCACCAGGGTACCAGCCTGGGCAACCCATTGTCGGTATCCGGGGCGGGGATGGAAATTACTAGGTTTGGAGGTATTCGACGTGATGCTTTCCGCGTCGTCTTTGCCAACGCCGTTTGTAAGGGAAACAGAAGCAGAATTTCGATTGTTCCGGGTACTCGAATCTGATTTGGCGGAGTCAAATGTATCGCTTCGTTTGGGCACACCGTTTGTGTAGTGGGAGAATCGGGCCTTCTGGGGACTGCCGGAGCTAGACATTTCGTGCTGTTCAATTTGCACTTGAGTAAGTCCTCTCTGAAGCCCATCGATACCGTTGACAAGGCCTGTACTCTCCGCCTTTCCAGCATGTGGGGTGGGAGGGGTGCTCTCGAACGTATAGCCGTTGTTGGCATCGAGTTTGGGAACGGAGGACTTTACCAGCGGAGCACCAGACTTGTTGTATGGAATGTCGCTCTGGCGAGAGTAAGGGAAGAGCGGGAGGACCGCAGTGACCCGTTTTGCGGAGGCGGTTTTGCATGCGGAGACGGTGATGAGGAGTTCCATCAAGTGATCATTGACCTTCCCCCCACCAGACTGAATAATGTACACATCCTTGCCACGAACCGACTCATTTATCTCCACGCGGGTTTCGCCAACCGCAAACTTGGACAGCAACACGTCCGCCAAAGGAATACCCAGCTGCTCAGATATGGTCTTATTGAGCTGCGGGTGGGACGAGCCACCCAGCACTGTGATATTCCTGACCATCTCGGACGCCAGAGCTCTGATTCAACCTTCACTAGAAGGGACGCAAGCGGGTCGAAGAGATAGAGAGGGGGGAGGGAGGCGCGCGGGTGTGGAGCGGGGAGGTAGTTTGGGAAAAATGGCGGGAAAAATGGCGGGAAAAAAATAACGTCAACGAAAGACTATTTTTGCCTAGGGCCAACGGACACCGGCCGATAACGGGGGGTCAGGGAGCAGGGCTAGGGGGCGGCCAGGAGCAGCTATTTCATGACGGAGAGCAAAAGCAGAGACGAGAAGAGGAGCTGGGATGGCGGGGACATGTCGCGGACACACATTGGAAGCGAGATTGGAGACGAGGACCGTCGAAAAGCCGGGCGGATGAAGAAAAATGACAAAATCGATTGGGTGGAGGTTTGTCGCCGTCCGTGGATGCGGCTGACTAAGCGCCGAGCTGGGTGGTCACGTGCCGGCTGACTAAGACAGCGCCCCGCCATGGTTAGCTGACGACAGAGGAAAAGGAGGACAGCGAGAACAAAAAGGGAGGCAGACGGCAGCCAGAACATGTGTAGTCGGATAATCAGGCAGTCGGGGCAAGGAGGAGCAATCACACATACGCAGACATGCACATACCCCCGTTTCCAGTAGAGTACGGTGATCCCTTCACCGGTATCCAGCCTGGTCCATCCTCCCCTAACCCGCTTGGCACCCTATTTACCCAGCCTATGTAGGCATGCGCCTGCTGGGGACATACTGATCATTGATGGCATGGGCATGGCATGGGCCGGCCAGTCTCCAGGACAAGCCCCACGGGAGCGACAAGTCTGCAATTCAACCCGGGCACGAGTATCACACCAAGAAAATATGCAGTATCAGTGGGGATAATTGGTGCTGCGGTTCGACATGGCAATAATGGGTAATGAGCCCCCAGTTTTTGGTATTTTCTAATATACAAATGCCGCAGACAACAAAACGCAATTAATATCGGCCGCTTTGCTAGTCGCCTGTGTCCACTTCCCTGTAGCAACATGTCAGTCAAATCTCCATCCCACGTGGCTCAGTTCAAAAAGGAAAGCGGCCGGGATAACTCACAGATCAAGCTGTACGCCATTGCTGACCCCGTAATCTTCCAACGTGAGCTGGTCCTTGAAGGGTCTCTCGCCCTGCCGTTTGAGTAGAATTTCATGGGGTTCTCGTCCGATGCGTGCGGCAACCTGGGCTTTGAAGAGTCCTATATTTAAAGAGGAAAAAACCCCCACTGGATTAGCAAACGGCTGATCGGGCATCAAAAAGCAACCAGCAACCAATCCCAACAGAATGCGAGGGAACGGGACTCACGGATTGGGTCTGATGCAAGGCACGGAATCGCGGCTTTCGTGCCCAATCTATCGTTGACATTGACGATAATCATAGGTTCTGACGATGCCGCAACTGGTGCTTTCTCCTTCTTCTCTTTCTTCTCCTTCTTCTCCTTCTTCTTCTCGCTTCTGTCTGGGTCTTCGCGTTTGTCGTCTGTTCTCACCCCCGCAGGTCGGTCGTGGTCCCTGCCCCGGTCATCCCTGTAGTCGGGCCGTCTCCTGTCAGAGTCACCGTCCCTATGTCTATCCCCCGCCCGGTGTTGGTCTCGAAAGGGTGATCTAGCGCGCTCTCTCTCTCTGTAGCCACGTTCCAGCCCCCTATCCTCGTCCCTCCGGCGGTCATCCTCGGGGCGACGCTTGTCCTTCCACCGGAATCCGCCGTCGCGACGCCGGGGTCTGTCTCTGTCCTGCTCGTGTCTTCGTCGGGGCGACCTGCTTCTGCTCCGGCTCCTGCGGCGGTCTTCTCGTCGGGGAGAGGGCGATCTGGAGGAGGGTCGAGGCATGCTGTGGAGTAGGGGAAGGGTGCACAGAGCCAACGATAGATGTAGATTCTGCTTTGTCCACCAGCTGTTTGGTAACCAAGAGCGTGGAAGGCGTCCAGTAAATAAATAATCGCAGAACGCGGTTGGCAGGCACGCGGGTCACGTGTTTCTCCACGACGGCCCAGCCCGCAGCTCCAGAACTCGGCGGGCTTGAAGCATCCAACCTCCATCCTCACCTCTCGAGTCTCTAGGGGCCAGTTCCCGCAGCCAACCTCGCCCTCTTCTCCATGCCTGCGCGCCTGTCCGTCGAGCGCCCCTCGCCCACGACCGTCCTGTTCACTGTCTCCAATGCCTCCGTCCGCTCGACAATAACCTCCAAGGCCCTGTTTTACGCCGGCGCCGTCCTCCGCATCCTCCTGCTCGCGTTCGTGTTGCTGGTAAATGCAGCGTTGGTCCGTACTCATGTGTTCTCGCATAATGGGATCGTCCCGTGGGAAGAGATTTGGTCTAGCCCTGTTGGTGTGCTAGCATGTCGCATTGCGGATAGGCAGAGTCTACAGCTTATCGGGGCGGTTAGTGTGTTGGTTGTTGGCTTGGTTGCGCGGAAGGGGTATACAGGTTGGTAGTACTCGCATATTACTCATAAAGATTTCAATTCCTAGGACTGTATTTACTAACAATGACATGCGTGCCGTGTAGAGGAATCATTGCTTGTTATCCGTGGACTGGGCATTCAAACCTCCACCTCCTCTGCTACATACTTCTCCACGGCCTCAACACGATTTATACCTACAACGCAAATACAAGATATTGTGATTCATGAGGCGTTTAAGAACTTTGAAGTGAGGTTTTATCTGGCTGTTATTGTAGAAGGGGAGTCCGATGTGGTGGTCGTTTTCCCGGTAGGTGGTCTGTCGTTTAGTTGCCATTGGACATGTCTAACCACAGTAATTGACAGAACTTATTACCCCGACGCTTGATCCTTGAAGAAGTCTGGAAAGGCTCTCGCAAATGCCTCTATGATCCAAAGCCGTGAATTTCGTTCGTCGTTTGGGATTATGCATACACATCTACGTAGCTGGGACAGAGTCCACTGCTCTAACAATACGCTTGGTCCAGGGAAAAGAAATCTATATGGGAATATAACTAGACTCTAAACTACGACTCGTGGTCGGATATATCGCCTCCGCTGTTTCCAGCGGCTTTCTTCGACGGTTTATTCAAATACCTGGCATTGATGACCTCCACCGTCTCAAGTCTTTGCCTTTGCATCAGGGGCACGTACTTTCCACCAAATTTTCCCTCGTTGCCACCATAAAACACCTTCTGGCTCCTATTCTGCAGATCCGGACTAGCTTGCTTGAATCCACCCCGAGCAAGGGCGGTCTTGTCACCCTGGCTGACAGCGAGATCGAGCAGTTTGCCCGCCAGGATTTCGTCGATTTTCCGTTGTCTCCAGACTCTCCAGAGATTATCGACCGTGCTTCCGATGCCAAATTTATTATCTCCCTTGCCACCCTTGATAGAACGTGGGTCGCCTGCATAAATCCATTCCACTGCGTCCTCCCGACTCCCGCTATTCTCGTCTGGGAATATGCAGTCCCAAAGAACAAGCGGCGCATCGGAGGCAAGCTCATACACCGGTCTTCGAGGGTTTTTCTCCACATCAAAAAGCTCTTTAACGATGGTTGGTTTTTCAAGACCTTGACCAACCAAGAATAGGATTGCGGCTAGGTGTCGAACCTGATGCCACAGAAATGCACTTCCATGAATAGTGAAGTTGTATACTTTCATGGTGGACGATGTGGAGTCGCTCGACGACTCCTTCCTCTGCTCACGGTTCTCACCTTCGACGGCCGCAAACTCGGGTTGCCCCAAATAGCTGAGCGGGCTAGTGGTAGGGTCGAGTAGTTCGATATCAGCATGGTAGATATGCCGCACATGGTTCGTTATCTGCTTGCTAGGATCAATCTTGCAAAAATTCCGAAAGTCATGAGTCCCAACAAGATATTTCGCAGCCTCCCGCATGGCTTCAATATCCAACCACCCCTCCCGTAACGTTTCCCTCTCCGAGCCTGCCGCTTTCCCATCGGAGCCCCTCTTCAAAAACCCCAACGCTCCCGGGGTGGGCGAAAACGCCGGTTGCGTGAAGAAATACTTATAGCGGCGCTCACGACACGAAAACCTCGCGTCGAACTCCGCTGGCGGGTTCGGACACCACGCCAATATCCGGATATCCTCCGGTAGCACTCTGTTTAGAATAGTAATATAAGGCAATTCATCAGCGATATCATCCCATCCATCATCCTCATTCTCAGACTCAGATAAACCAGAAAGCGCAAGCCCGCCTAGCGGATCATCTCCACCACCATTATCCCCATCGTAAACCTCCTCCACCCCACCACCACCAACAGCAGGTGTAACCTTCTCAGCCCTCTTCGGCCTCGCACTCCTCACCCTAATCCCCACCACCTGCCCAAAAGCACTAACCCCCCTATCCGTCCTCCCACACTTCGAATACTGACACCCCGCCCAATCAATCGTCAACTGTCTCCTCCTCCCCCCTCCCTCCGCACTCTCATCCGCATACCGCTGTATCTCCTCATCACTCTCAATCTCCGCCGACGTAGGAAATATCAACCGCGCTTTCCGCAACGCCTTCCACAGCTCCTCTTCGATCGTCGGCAGCGGGGTGACGTTGCCGTTGGCGTGCTCGAGGCCGTTGTAGCGCTGGCCGAGGTAGGCGAATTTCAGCGCGATGAAGCGCGTGTGGTATTTTGAGGGGTCGATGGGGCGGGGGCGATTGCGGGGGCGGCGGGAGGAGGAGCGGGAGGGGGTGTGGGGGGTGGAGTTGGATGGGGGGGTGGTTGTGGTGTTGCGGCCGCGCGCGGGAGCGGGAGCGGGAGCGGGGGAGGAGGGAGAGGGAGAGGTTGTGTTGGCTGTGAGCTTCTGCTCGAGCTCCGCGATGCGGGAGATTAGGCTTGAGTGGCTCCAGGTTGAGTAGTCGGGTTGTGTTTGGGGTTGTTGCTCGGTTGGTGCGTTATTGTTAATATCGCCGCTGCCGGGGTTGCTGCTGGTGTGCAGTGCCATTTTGCTACGGATGGGATTGAATGTCGTTGGAGTTGAGGTTGGGGAGCGGCGGGGTTGTATTTGTATTTGTCTTCGTTGGCTTATGATGAGCGCATTTCCGGTGTCGCGCAGGAAGCTGTTGAGCTTCTGGAAGTGGATTCGCATGCCACTTGGGTCATGAAGTGGTTTTCCTTCTCTTTCAGATTTGAACGCGGATGAGTTGGACTTGAGTTTTTTTACTTCCCCTCTTTCTTTGGTGACTCCTTTCGAAATTTTGGGGATGGGGTTGAAAAATACGAGATGTGTATTTATACGGTAATTTATGTTTCACGTGATTTCAATCGGTTAGATTGATAAGATAAAGATAAGATAAGATCCGCTGTCAACATTGCAAAGATATCCAGGTCAATCTCGAAAGGTGCAGCTATTTACGTATAGATGAGCACATTAACTTCAATTTGAATTTTGGCATGGTATCTAATGCAATGCTTGAATCTCTAAATTGTCGTCCAGAATGTAAAGACAAATTCCGGTTTTTGAAAAATATGTTTTTGGATCTAAATCCTAAGAGTCAATGAAAAAAAAAGAATATATATATATGAGTCCCTCGTTTTTCGGCTAAGAAGACATAGCTAAAAAAGGCTCGTTATAACTCCTGCCTGCTAATATCCATCTAGCATAATCATTAATTAACATCCGTGAAGGTTGCCGTACGTAGGAACAGTTATAATTGTCCAACACTTCCATCGTATTTCTGCACATGGGCCTCAACACGTCTGCATAACTCTTGAACAAAGTCGCCAGCCGCCCGTGAACTAGACGAACACGTAATTGACAACTGAGTTCCTCTATCCCTAAGCCGATCAGCTATAGCGGTAAAGTATCCAACTATCCGGTCCTTCTCACTCTGGTCAACCTGGTCGAGCCTGAAGTGTGCCTCGAGTAACCGGAACTCGAAGCTCTGCATCGCAGCGAACATATCCAGGAAAGACAGACAGCGTTCGTCAAAACGATTCGAGGGAGAAGCACACCACAGCAATGATACCGTAATGGCAAGTCGACGCACTCGACGAACGCAGGAAGGGTGCAAATTGTGACGGAAATACTCAGCGTCGGCATACAGCAGGGTAAACGTAAAAGCGGAGTAAAGAATCTCAGAAGCTTCGTCGTGTATTTGACGATTGACCCGCAATAGCCTGCTCATCTCCTCCCTGCCGGCCCAAAGGTCGACGACGTGAGGAGAACTCAATCGTACAATTGGCATTTCGTCGTCTGCAGCGGCCTGCATCTGCCAGTGGAAACGGCCTGGTTTTACTCTCAATTCGGCGTCCGTTGGCCGGCGAAGAGCATGGTAGTAAATGATATCCCGCAATTCTCGTGGAAGTTGAAGGAAAGAGTGGAAAGTCTCCGGCTTCACGATCTGCGCAACGAAGATGACGCTCGGTCGAGGGTGGCGCTGATGGTCTGGTGGGTGGAGATAGCAGTGGCGGAGGTTTTCGAAAAAGGGGGCGTTAATTTTGTCTTGCGGATAGGGTGGTGAGGGCATCATTTTGTCGTGGCGCTTCGTGCTCCGATGCCGAATTGCTGTTGCTCAAGAGCCGCGATTGATTCAGAGAAACAAAGAACAGTCAATTAGAAGTCAAGTAGATTATGTTTGGGTGGAAGACTCGTGCCTGGGGCCGGAGGGGTTATTTGTACTAGTATCCAAGTGGTGTGCTGGTTCACAGCGGACGACGCGTCAAGGACCAGGAAACCAGGCAGTCGTTATCAAACGAGACCTTTCTCCACAAATACGGGAATCTCCCTTGATCGCCGACGCTGCCCCGTCCTCATCCACGGCGGATACGGAGGATTACCAAGGGAGGAATAGGGGAGCCTGTTCCGCCAAGACATAGTCACATGACCCTGCTAGCGCCCCCAGTACCATCCATCCATATCAACTTCATCCTCGACTTACGGACACGCACATTATGTTTCTTCTCTACTTTATGTCAAGGATCACTTCATTTTCTGCGTATGCTGAGAATTTGCGTACAAGTTATCCAGTGTGATAACCCAACTGGCCAATGCGCGCTTAATTTTTGTATCTTGGGCTAAATGGACGATCCCACCCCGGTCTCTATCCTCATCCTTGGAGACTCGGGCTGTGGTAAGTCGACATTTCTATCGTATGTGCCCCAAAGCATTCTGTTTAAATTGTTCTTCTGGTTTTTATTTGCTTCTGTTGGATCTTCTTTGTTATCCGGACATCACTGTTTCCCCCAGCCCAGCGGATTCTTCCGCCCTTAGTTGAACATACTAAGCTAAGCCCATCTTCTCCCCATCTATAGGCGGTTAAGCGTGGGCCAGCAAAGCCCAACCCGCAATCCAAACCATGCGCAAGAGCAGGCAGGCGACAAGGCGTTTCTACCTGTCCTGCGGGACTTAGATCAGCCGTTCATATACAATGTGCGTCTACACAGACGCCCGTACCGACTTGAGTTTTATGACACCTCCTATGCCCATCAGCATTGGACGCTGCTGCAGCCGGATTTTGTGATATTGGCCTTTGACCTCACTAGTCGGGAGGGGCTAGAACGATTGAAGGGCGTGAGTGACCCTATGTACTGCTACTGCTGCTTGCTGCTGGTTCTACGCAGTTGCTTCGGAGTGAGGGTATCCGCTGGCTAACCGCTATCCTCCCTCCCCCTTTGTTTTCATAGTGGCGGAATGACGTCATCAGACACTTCCAGAGGACTCCTACAGACGGCTCAACTCATGGCGAAAGGATCCCCGTGATGGTGCTGGGGCTCAAGAGAGATCTGCGCGTCGAGAATAGCACGACCGTATACCCTCAGGAGGTAACTCACGTTCTCCCTATGCCCCATGGCGCCACTTGCTAATTTTGGGCATCCAGGGGTACCGCATCGCTCAAGAACTCCGCTGTGACCGGTACGCGGAATGTTCTGCTATTACAGGCGAACTGATTCCCGAGGTCTTCGAGGATATTGCAACGGTAGCAGCTAAAACTACTACGGAGGCGGGGGGCCAATCTAAAGGAGGCTGCGTGGTTATGTGAGATCTTTCCTCTTCGGATTCAATACCACCTAGCCGAGCATAAATTTAGGATACCATACTATTTGAATATGGGGTTGGAAATCAACTATCGACTTATCTTACAGGATACTTCATCTTCCTGCCAACACATATTAGTAATCATATAGTGTTACTCTTATGAACTTGCCCTGGCCCTGGTCTTAGTTTCTACCCCTTTTTCCCTTTACACAGCAATGAGGGGGAGGGGGAGGTGGTTGCTCCATCTTCCTCAGCTACATATGATACTATATAAAATACGCAATGCACATGAGCCCCCGAGGGCTAACAAATCCGCAAAAGACGGGCAGTGTAGAGACTATACTGTCATAAATCAATTTATGAATGAATGTGGCTTCAATATTATGTCTTCAAATTGAATAACTAACTGTAAAAACTGACTAATTCTTGACAATTCCAATTGCAGCCTCTAATAGGTGCTCAATATGAATGATTTTTGATTTCAATGTCACAATTTCGGCCCGCAGGCGTGCAACCTCCACATCCTTCATGTCTATGACCTCTTACCACCGGTTCCGATCGATTCGTCTATACAGCGGCGATCCGGATCAAGGATGTGCAGTTTATATTCCCTGGGGAATGTGTTTTGCTAGAGGCGGATCTCATCCGCTGTTGGATTGTTCGGAATATCTGGGATGCTAACGATGAATCCGCTATCGAATGCGTTATATCATGGTGTGCCTGTATTGTGGCACATTTCGCTGTGTGCACTCCTATCCATAGGTCGTGGCAGGTGGTTCCATACCCAGGAGGCAGGTTGACAGAAAAGAGTCCTCAACACTGTCAGTAATTATAGCCGAAGTAAGTTGATATGTAGTTCCTTATCCCAAGATGACATTAAATACTAGTAAACCACTGGGGGGACGTATTTCAGCCTAAGTAGAGATTCATCAACAATGAGCGCGGCCATCACAGAGCACATATCAGGGCCTTTAATACGCGCTTTCTGATTCTTTGGGGTCCAATCGCTGTGTTGGGAACAGGTAGGCAATAATACTATCACTGGCAGGGGAGACATCACTGAAATTTTGGAGAATGTCAATCATACCTTAGTTGTCATCTATACTCCTGTTAAAACAGCCAAATAGTTCCCCCCTGTGGCATTTCACATAGGGATTCATGGGAGTCAATTTCGAGTGCCACCATGATCTCTTGCTTTGTAATTGTTGGTATCTTTTCCGGATTGCACTTTAAATCATTGCTGGAGGGCTGACGCGCCAATCTCTTATGCCGCTCCGTCTTATTGGCAGAGGAAATGGTTTCTAAACACATCCATTAGCTTTCATCTTTGTATCTGTTCCTGGATTGGAGCCGATCAGTGATATCGTTTTGCACTTTGTTGCTGAGTGAAGATTCAATAAATCGGTCCAGACGTATCAGAGAGTTGCCGCCACCAAAGATAAACTGAACTTCATCATTTATGAATAGCAGCAGAAGAGCTACACCATCTCTCCCATATCTTCAGGACTGATGCTGCCTTTAAGGCTTGAGTTGACAGACTCTGATACTACCCCTTGACATCCTGGTGATGTAGAAATTGATGCGGTACTAAAACAGGACAAGCCCGTAAGGGGTTCCATGCCCCCTAATTTTCTGCCATGCCAAAGCCCCAATTTCCATGGTTCCACACTAGACTGGACTTGTTGCCATAATCGTACCAGGAAAATGTTTGTGAGACTGATGGTGCATGTAGGGCCACCTGCGGGGAAATTTCAGGCTTTGGGAGAAACTAATCAACTGAAAGAGACAAGGCTGATGGGTTGGATGGGTGTAACAAGAATGGAAACTGGGGGGGGTGGGAGTTGCAGGTTGAGGGACTGATATCTGTTGTTGGGGAGGAGACGCGTGAATGGATTGGTTGGGCGTTGTCCCGCGTATAGCTTCGGTCGCGTCGTTGATGAGATTCGCGTCTGTCGTCGACATTACTCTCCCTTTATGGGTCTGTAGTTACCGACCATTCCACCACGATGCCACAATACTGCAATAACTCCTTCAAGTCTTGCCAGCTCTTCATGCAATTGCTGTGATACCCTCACGCTGACCAGCTGTGGTACGGAGCTTTCGTACTAGGTGATAGTTAACTGTAGCCCTGCCAAAAAGCATGGTCTGTTTGTCATAGGGGGGCGAGAGGCTTACCTTTGTTTGCAGTGGGTTCGTTTGATTCGACGACTTGTAGTGTTCTCTGGGACCAGGTCGAATATGACGAGATGATCACAGTGCGTGCAGCTAACTTCGGGTTTTTCTCCAACTCCTTGAGAAACGAGGCCATTTCATTGGGGTTGATTACGAGGTCACGTTTAGTGGGGTCTCCAGTTGCAACGGGGGATTAAATTGGGTGGCCTGCAGTGGTCAACTCATGTCAAGCTCGGCGGAATTTGATAACTTCATCTTGCAGAACACTGCCTTATTTGCCATTGCCCGCTTTATATGTAAAGTCCCAGGGGCCTTTATAATCGGGTTTTCTGGGTAATAGGTCCAATGATCCCCAGTAAGTGACTGCAACCAAAATTCGCATCCTTTGCTGCTGAGCCACAAGCTCAATACCGTCAATACTACAACACTTGGAAATGCCAAATTCGACTGGGACCGAAGACGTCAAATAAAAGCATTGATCGGCAATTATAAACGTTTTGCTTGAAACCGTTAAATGAGTGTGTGACTGGCCAAAGAG
This sequence comes from Onygenales sp. PD_10, assembly GCA_032988465.1. Classification (NCBI taxonomy): domain Eukaryota; kingdom Fungi; phylum Ascomycota; class Eurotiomycetes; order Onygenales; species Onygenales sp. PD_10. The sequence continues at coordinate 126,300 of JANTQH010000073.1, read as the reverse complement.
AAGAAGAAGAGCCCCATAAAAGAGCCTGTTCATCGGTGAGGCCACAGGCATGTCGGCAGTAGGCATGGGGGCCTTTTACTCTGGAAAAACCCCTGTCACAGTCTTCAGGGCAGGTATGCAAGTGGCTGTGTTTGGGGATATAGCCAGGTTTACTTTCTCTCCTCCCCTGCAGTCAGGGGGTACCATAAAAGAGCCTGTTCACTGGTGAGGCCATGGCCACATTCAAGATGAGAGTAAACTTGTCTTGGTTTTTGAAAACCTCTGTTGCAGTCTTCTTTAGGGCAGGTATGCTAGTAGCTGGGTTTAAGGATAGTATTCAGTTCAACCATCCAGGTTGATGTTAGAAGCTTGCCTCAAAAGAACATCAACCTGAGTAAGTGATATCATATATACCTCTTGAAGGTGTTGCTTCATTTCATATTTAAGAAGCCAGTAGTCTTTTGGATAAATCTTATCACTCTGCAGAGGGCAGGAATATCTGACACTGTGCATGCAGAAGAAGTGGTAGGCAAGTGCACTAGCAGTCTAGAATATTGTTAGATCATTGCAGGCTGCACACCTTCTTGGCTGGAACCCATAGGCCCTCCTTGTGTGTTGGTGAAGCAATTTTGGCAATGTGGTTGTGTATATATAACTGTCGTGCACACTCTTACAAATGATGCAATGTTTGGTTATTTAGGTCCACCGCCATTAGCTTCGCCTTTCAAACTTTTGCTTTGCACTTCTTCCGTTTTCAGCCGCTGGATTGGAAAAGTTGCCTCATGAAACCCGGGGGCAATTTCACACGATACCAGAAACATTCCAAGCGCCGTCCGTCCCACGTAACCTTTTTGAACCGTAAAAGTCCCGTTCTCGATGGCCTTAGCGAGGCCGTTGGCTATATGATTGTCGGAAAAAACACCAGTGTTTGTAAGGAGAAAGCCCGTATTTGGTGCTACATGATAGCATAGCGGGAGATCTTGACCTTCACCTTTTGTACTGTAATTTGTTTTCCGATTTAATTTTCTGCCTCTTCCTTTGAGCCGACGCGGATGAGATAGCCTTTGTTATCTTGTTTCTAGACCGTAGTCGCATTTATATCTCCCGTACTTAGAGCTTCCGCAATCGTCCTTTGGTCGATCTTTTTCGAGTTTCGAAGCGCGGGGGGGGGGGTTTGACGTAGATGGATTTCCCGTCCGTCAGGATTCTTGTGAGCTCGTCAACCTCACAGCTGATGGGCTTATCATGGGGTGTGTACTTGTTGTGATGGATTCTGGTCCCATTAGATGATGTCATTGCATATGTACCCAACAAGTGGTTGAATAATTGCATGTGCTGTCATCACCACAGATAAATAAAAACCAGCATTCTGGGGACTTGCTGTTCTGATTATTTATTGGCTGAGGAGAGTATCAATCACTTCAGTTCCAAATTGAATTAATACTAGTATGGAAAAAGTAGCGGATAAACTGGTCAGCACTAGAGTTCAATAATGCTGTAATTCTGGCTTCATTGCTGGTGACATCAAGTGTAGTTGCATTTGCCATGGAATTGATCTCACCATCTGAAAAGGTACTCTCCATTCTTGATCACCACTTCCTCCAAAATCTTGGTTGGGGTTGGTAGTCTGAGGCGGATGCCCACGAATATTTACATCCATGGAGACGTAGTAGTGGCGGCCGCGAGGGGAAGTCCAATTTTTCGGCCTGCGGGGACACCCTACTTGTGTAAATTCGCCATATAACTGACCGCTCTCCTGACGTCGTTAGGGATATCATCTTCCAATTCGCGTTCAATAGTTTCATAAACGTTGCTATTAGCGGTCCGAACTGCATGGGAAACGATGCAGTTCGGAGCTCTACAGACAAATATGAAGGTGTTGACTCTTCCATTACTGTCGAGTATGGCCGATCCGGAATCACCTGATTCGCAAAAGCCGAACTGATATTTTTCTTTCCCTTGGTGCATGCTGACAATCACAAACTCTTCGGTATGGCCGTTGGCATCATATCGGGTTATATCTGCAGCAACTGGATAGGGTGAATCGATAACCCTGATCCTCCAACTTCGCCTCCTCCACATCCGAACAAAACTCCCCGTAGGAGTCTGAATTAAAAGGGTCCAGTGGTCTCCTGCATGGCGCGATTATGGGCTTGCTCTAGGAATCAAGGAAACTCCCAGCTTGCTATGCGGACAATCCGTTCTGACGCATTTTTTGCGTGGACGAACGGCAGGGTATGGTCCATCACGTGTATATGGAATGCCAATTCCAAGGTTGCGGGTTGGTCGATGTTGTCATCGCTAGGAGGTTGGGGTCAATTTCTCCTCTTCTGAATAAATTCACAGGAGAGGGCAATAGCAACATCGGCCCATTTGGCCATATTTATTGTTGAGCCTAATGCTGATTTGACCAATTAGCCCCTGTGGCCAAATTGGTATATCTGGACGTCGAGAAGAATCCGGAGGTTGGGATGTTATTGTTACCATTAGAGGCAATGGCCAGTGTGAGCAACGGCAGTTCGCTCAGGCATGCAACAACAATTTGTGCCGTCTTTCTGATAAGAAGTATGTGACTTGTACCATTGGCCGGCCTCCGGAGGACTCAGACTGATTATACTCAATAAGAATAATCTCAGCCCCCATCCGCGAAATATTTCGCATTTGCATATGCTTCCTCCGAACTGGCCTATGGTGCCGTATTTGTAGTGTCCGGTAATGTGAATAGGTAAGGCCAACTATGTTGGGGACCTGGAGTTCTCCCTGCCATCATAATAAGGCAGGACGGGTACCTCTAACCGCATTTTGAAATTAGGGCCGGTATTTGCTTGCTGTTGCGGCATATCTCCTAGGAAGGCAAATAAGAATCTGACCAGTTCCACCTTCTCCAGCTCTGCCCGAGGGAACTGGCCGAACTCGCGGCTAAAAACCGTGTCCGCGCTCCAGTGGGCCTTCTCCACATCCGAACAAACTCCCTGCTGCAAGGAAGGCATATAGAACGTATATTGATTCTTCATCGTTCTCCATCACTTTGAAAAGTGGGATCGAATCTAAACAACATCTGCACACCCTGTGACATGAAGATCTCACTCCAAAAGGCACTCGGAAACTTACGGTCACGGTCTGATATGATGGCCGTAGGCGTTCCCCAATCGCCAATCGTGAGATAGCGGACCAGTTGTTTGGCCCACTGGGGAGCGTCCCAGTTATCCCGTCCCGGCATGAAGGTCATACGTTTGGAAGATCGACACGTCACGGTCATCCCGGCATTCAGGGAGCTCGCGTCCTGCGAAGCACTCGGTAAGCCGAGGACGATGTCGATGGTCATATGGAACAGAGCTCCGGTAAGGGGCTCGGGATCGGCTACAGGGAGCCGTATGGTTTGTGCCGTGAGGTTTGGTTCTCACGACAGGGTGGGCAGTGTCCGATGAACTCCTTGAGTAGTTTAATCTTCTTGTAAATGGAGACCCCTTCCAATCATCAGGTCTAATCTCTCAGGCCATGGGAATGAAAGTTTATATTCCTTAATCTGTCGTAGGGGTTTGAATTAAAAGGGTCCAGTGATCTCCTGCATTCCTTTGTCCAACTCAGCCTGAAATTGGACTCCCGAATGATGAAAAGAGACCAAATCATGCCCCATACTGAAGCATGCTTTAGGTTTTTGTAGCGTACCAGAGTAGCATTAAGTCTGGAAGTAGTATCTTTTCTCGGTTTCACAGCTGAAAAGTTTCATATCCGTCATGTCCCTACCAAGACTAGATGGGAGCTGGCCCTGTTTCGTGAGGTATGTGGGAGGGATCGTTGACATTTAGATCATCCATTTCAACGTCAGGCGGCATAGCGGCAGGAGTTTGTTGTTCTGAAACCATATCACATCTTGGGGATTTAGTGATACCAAATTGTTGTCAAAGCTAGCTGGAAGTTTCTGCTTCTTGGATTTTTCCCAGATCTCGAGCTGGGCTGCCCATTACTGTGATGGCACATCTGGTTTTACTGCTTTCTCCTCAAAGAAGGCATTCCTGCATCATTGCTTCCAGGTGGTTACTTAACCTGGCCCAATGCTAACAGGATTCTTCAAAGATGGATCCATAAGGAATACCACCGACAGGGCCGAAATTCCTGAAGGAAACTCTGCCTATCATGCTTGGCTACCTCAAGGAGCCAAAAGAGTGTCTGCATGTCATTATTGCATGCTCTAACGAGTGTAAGTGCATCCACTTAAGTCTTAATCAACTGCTGAAGTAGTTCATTTGTCTTCACCATAGGTCAGTTGCAGTGATTGGTGATTTCAACAACAAGGTCTGCCAGTTGGTCTGAATCGAATGACATGGGCGTCATACCCCTAGGAAACTTCCCTGTCCACCAATTAACGAACGTAGAGGGCATGCAAAAACTGTGATCCTCCTTGGTGAGACAATCAGCTGGGCCTGGTCCCCCAGTCATGCAAGATGACAGATCCACTGGTGTGTACGGAGTATATGGTGAGCTGATCATCTTTGTCCACCAGTATATTTATTATGTCGAACTCCAGATGTTGGACCCAGGTATCCTGCATTTCCAGCTTCAGTTCTTGTGCGGCAGCTCCGAAACTCGAAGCCAGAGGGAACCATGATATTGGCCCAGGGTTAGGGCCATACTGCAGCTGGGCATACTTATTGGTCGGTCCATCTGCGGTACTTGGAGAGGGGAAAGAATTCATATGCTGGAGTATCCGCAAAGGCATGAAAGGCGCTGAGATACAGATCTAGAGCGAGAGCGAGAGCGATAGCGAGAGCGGGAGATTAGGTAGACAGCAGTGCTACCCAGTCGCACCCGACATACGTTATTCGCTGCGCAGATTTCGGCCGATCTTTTCGGGAAAAAGGAGGCTTGCATGTCGATACAACCACAGGGGATTCCTTTCAAGCATTTTAGCGAGGAGATCTTTGCCCGTGATTGAGGTAAAGGCGGCATAAATAGTTCGTACAGTGGTATATCGTAGAGTGGTTTCTTTGTTTCCGCCTCGTCTTTCGGGCTGAGCACAGACTTGGGCTGGCGAATGTGGCGTTAGTCGCCGCTAACAATACGCAGGCGATGGTTTCGCGGGAGGGGGGGGCCGGGGACGGTGCATACAACACAACAGGTCATGCGTCAGCAATCCATGACACCCTTCACATGGGAAGGTAACCCAGCCGAATATAAACGAGATGCAAAACTGGAGCTGCCAGACCATCCTCCTTTGCGATTCCACGAAGAGCCTCCCTCAACTTGGCCACAGCCCCTTCCTGCCCTTCCAGCTCAACGGAAGTAACTGTCCTCGGGGGTTTCAGTCAGCTCGGCCACCAACGCACAACTAGCTCCGTCACCTTGCAAGCGGCCAGTGTGGTGGTCACCAATGCGGTGATTTTGACTTCCCAAGTATCCATTACTCAAGTTAATTTGTTGTAAAGTGATGTTGAAGTGTGTGAGAATGCCAGAATTAAGGGGCCTCAAATCCATCCCACACACCAAAACGGAAACGCGCAAATCTCTCCCACTACGCGGGGTCGTGGGCATGTGGTAGCGTTGGCGGTCACGGTCACAACGACGGCTGTTATGGTGGTGGTGGTGGTGACAACGCTCTCAGCGGCGACGGGAGCGGTAGGGTTGGCTGCGGGGGAGCGAACGAAAAGCAAGATAGAAAGGAGGCCTGAGCGAGGCGAAGCTCAATAGGAAAAACAGACATTAACTAGGGTGGACGCTTCGGAGTGCCCTCCCAACTATGGCATCGATATGCTCATTATCTTCATCCGACCGTTAGTGATTCGAGGTCAGTGGCGAACAACGGCATGGGGAAATGACAAAGCAACAGGAGGCCCCGGCCCTGGGTTATAACAACTCTGTCGATAATTGAAAGTAGATATGGTGGTGTGTATTTTTCGGTTCATATCTCTTGGAATGACCTGGGGAATTTGACGGTAGCAGAGGAACCGTGCGAAGGCTTATTGAACTGGATAATGGATATCCGCCGCTAGGACCGAGTCGAACCGTAGGGGATATCTTAAAAGGGCAGATGTAATTGCAGTGTACAGTCCATGTTTATGGATTGTACTTTGGGCAGAACAGTGATACATGTAACCCGGAAAGTGGCATATAAAAGGTGCTCACCGAATCTTCCAGGCTTTGGCCTTGTTTCGGGCCTTCTTCAAGGCCCACTCAAACGGTTCCTCATCCTGTGAGATGTTGCCAGGTACTTGTTGAATAATTGCTAGGCCCGCCGTCTCCTGCGTTTGAGTTGATCATATACGTCCATTTTGTTTTTCGGTGGAGCACATTGATCTGAAAGCTCTGCGTTTCTCCGCCCTCCTGCTAGCCTTGCCGTTCACCTTGTTTTCTTCATCATTGACACCAATGGTCCAAAATATCTTGGTTGCTTGGATGGGTCAATGCTCTGACTTCGAATAAGCCTTGTTTGCATTCCCACGAGGCGATGTAGATATTTCCGCTTCGTTTGATATCAATAGTGATACCCAGCAGAATATCCTCCCTGGACTCATGAAGTCACCATGAAATGTCTCATTTGACCTTCTCATGCGATTCAGAAAAGGCAATCTTCGGAATAATGATGAACCAGTTTGTCAATATTCCTAAAGGATCAAGATCAGGACACCAGGTTGCAAAGATGGGATGGAATCAACCCTTCCGGGGAAGTGGTTTTGATGCTCTGCGGAGCTCTGTTGCAGATGGAATGTGGTTGTGGCAAAAGGGGTTTGCTGCAGACTTGCGACCTCTGGAAGGGTTCCCGACGAACGGATCCATATCATTGTCAACGACATCCCATCGTTTGTCCACGTCTGGTGTAAATAATAGGCCATCGCGTCTCCAAAAAGCCTCCAATCCAATCGAAAATGCGGGATGCAGTTAGGAGGAGATAGCAAGGTCAGTAGGCATTTGATTGAGATGTCTGGAGAGTCTCCAAGAGGGACACTAATAGAGCTGTTCTACACCTACTTGGTGCAGAGCATTCTTTCGATTGAAATCGGCTTTCAACCAGGCCATAGTCGTGGATGGGTATGCCATCATGTTGTGAATGGCATATCAAGTTTGTTCGGTTCATTGGTAATCTGGACTACGGGAATCTGTCTAATGGATGGTGGAGCTTTGGCAGTATCAGACATATGTACCTCCCTGGCACACAGGAGTTAGCAACTCAGGGGACGAGGATGAACGCGGAGATGGGCTGTTGTAGCAGAGGAGGTCGGGGTAGATAATGCCCATGCCTAGCTAGGGGCTAATAAGGTGGTTGGATAGAAAGAAGTAGTAAGAGTAGTAATAGTAATAGTAGTATAATTAGTAGTAGCAGAAGAAGAAGAAACGTAGAAGAGGGTCAGTCAGGTAAGGGAGGAGAAAAAAAAGGGGAGGGGTCTGTAGGCCACTTTTCTGACGCCGCTCTGATGAATATTTGCAGTTGCTTCACAATACTAGACCAGTGCATGAAAAGGGTGAAAGAGCAGCTTTCACGACAAGTCAAGCCAAGTAGTCTGTGAAGGCTTTGCTTTGCTGTAGTTGGGGCCTGAGAGGTGAAGAATGAGAGGGTTTTATGGGTGCCGTAGTTGGATGGGAAGCAGGTATGATACGGCCCTGCTGGTTGATTCCTGAGGCAAGGTATGATAAGAAACAAATGTAACTGTAGAGTAGATTCATGTGGAATTCAGGTGGGAATAGGGTAGTGAAAATCTGTTATCAAGAGGGATGTCATTCCTTGAAAGGATGTTGATCGGGATGATGGGTTGGATGCTGTGGCTTCCATTTACTAGCGCCGGCGCGTCTTTTTGCTTACAGACGCGACGGCTCCGCGGCTAATTTACGGGCGATGGAGGCCGCAATTTCTAATATTACATCACAGATATATCACGGCAGGCTACGTTCCTCTACACGATTCCAAAAAAAGGCGAGAAAAAAAAGGGGAAAGAGGACATTGCAATGGCAGTTATTTTTGTATTTAACTTCTAGGCCCATTCACCAACCAAAGAAGAAGAAAAAATCCGATATAAGAAGAAAACACGGCCGGGGCAACGATTAAGTAAACGCCCCTTTTTCTTGACAGCACAGGGCTTTCCCCCGACTCCCTTTGACAAAAAAGAAGTCGGATATCTTTCCCTCATGAGTGCCAGTCAATTTTTTTGTTCTTTAGTAATTTTCCTCTCCATACGATAGACAAGATCAAATCATTGGCGGCCGAAACAAATCCGTAAACCATGCAATTCTTAAAAAAAAATGTGTGTGTACTTCTTGGAAAATCCATGTCCCTTTCCGCTGGCTGTTTTTGGCGGGGATTCGGGGGGGTAGACCAAAGGAGACAAAAGAGGAGGATGGGGTAGAACAGGAACGGAGTATTTGGGAAGCGTAACGAGGATTGAGAGCGAATAATGGAATGGATATTAATCGGAATCTCATGGTTTTTTTTCGTGTTAAAAAAGAAAAAATGTGTTTTGTTTTTGTCCTGCCTCAAAAAATAACTCCATGTGTTTGACGTGCCCGGGGAAAGGTTAGCGACAAGTCACTAATCTACCACTTGACCTGCTCGGTAGTAGCAGGGGCGGCCTCAGCCCAGCCCTCAGCAGGAGGAGCGGAGCTGGCAGCCCAGTCGCCGCCGGTCTCAGCCTCCCAGGTGGTAGCGGCAGCACCGGCAGCGGCGCCAGTGGCAGCAAAGGCGGGGGCAGCCTGGGCCTCCCAGCTCTCAGCACCAAGACCGCTCTCGATGGCAGCAGCACCGACCTCCTCGGCGCCGGGAACCTTGGCCTCCTCGATCTCCTTCTGCTCCTCAGCCTCGGGGTCGCGGTAGAAATACAGATCGACAACGACGTCCCACTCGGCCTCGCGGTTGGCGATGGTGCCACGGAGACGGAGGACCTCACGGGCAAGCATCCACCAGATCAGACCGATGGAGTGGCGACCCTTGTTGTTGGTGGGGATGGCAACGTCGACGAACTCGGTGGGCGAGTCGGTATCGCAGAGGGCAATGACGGGGATGTTGACGTAGCTGGCCTCCTTGATGGCCTGGGCGTCGGTGCGAGGATCGGTGACGATGATGAGGCGGGGCTCCTTGAACGAGCGGGTGATGTAGTTGGTGAAGTTACCGGGGGTGAAACGGCCGGCAATGGCGACGGCACCGGTGTGGGCGGCGAACTTGAGGACAGCGCGCTGGCCGTAGGGACGAGCAGAGATCACACAGATGTCGGCTGGGTTGTCGATGGCGGCGATGATACGGGCGGCCAGGACGATCTTCTCCCTGTCGATTTTCGCGAAATTTTAGCAAAAATGCTCCCCTTTCTCTTCTTTTCTCCCTACCACGCGAAGGCAGTCTTACCAGGTCTTGCCAATGTTGATGACATTGATTCCGTCAGGACGAGTCTTCCACAGGTAAGGCTCCATGTGGACTTGCAAGTTCTTGGAGCCGAGGTGGCATTGTGCGGCCAGCAACATCTCAATGTCCTGAGACGTCGCATTGAAAATGGGGGGGAGGTTAGCGGGAGCCATGGCGGGCGACTGATATTCGAAGGAAGATATGAAAAATATCAATCGTTGGCAATTGTCGGGTCGGTGGTCGGTGGAGAGCAAAGCAAGGGCTGGAGAAATATTTGAGGTGGTTGGATGCAGCTCGCGATTGTGTGGCATTGCCCGATGCGGAAATTAGGGCAAGCCGGGTCCCGAACTTTTTTCCGGCCGCGGGTCACGGGACTTGCGCTCCGGCTGCCCATTAATGAGGATAGTCTGCAACCATAGAGCTCTCCAGCAATACCTGGGCTATTTGGATGGTGGGACGTGGATTTGTAAGAGAATAACAGCAAAGAAACGGTTTAATTCGTCTAACTATGCACCAAATAAAAGGAGATAGGACATAGAAATACACTTTATAAAGAAACAGCCACGAGAGAACATTGTACAGTACATGGATACATCCGTAGATCAGCAATGAAACAAAAAACACAAATCACACGCAAAAAACCAGTACCAGTTGCTAGGATTGCCGTCTATATGCTGATTTCACCCTTCCACGATGCCGTTGTCAGCCCCAATTGATCCATCACATTCTGCCACCGGGGCCCTCCACGTTCCTTGCGCCTAAGATAGTTGAGCAGCTTCTGCCGTTTGTGAACGAGGAGCCGGAGATTCCGCTTATTATGCTTATCCTTGTGTCCGTATTTCTCCACCATCTTGGCGAGCACCAAAATCTTCGACGTCAGAACGGCAATCTGCACCTCGGAAGAACCGGTGTCGGGCCCAGCTCGGGGGGCTCTGGGTGGATGTTTGGGCGCAGAGGGATCGACACAGGCAGGTGGTTTTGGCGGGAGCTGCGAATCGGTGACATGTCTGCCAAAGGTATGGATACACCGTTGAATATTTATCCTGCTCAGATCCTTGTTGTTTCCCTTGTTGAGCTGCATAATGCGGCTGATGGCCTCTTGCGCGGTGACGTGTGATTCCTCATGACGGCGGGCCGCTTCGGCAACGGCTTCGGGGTCTATCAGGCTTGATTCACCGGCGGACACGGGTGTGGTGAGATCCTTCGACCGCGCAAGGGCTGCTTTGAAATCCTCGGAGGAGATGTCATAGTTGAGGTCGGGGACACCAGGTGTGGGTGCATAGCCATCCTCAGACGTGGGGACGGCACTGTCTGAGGGCTTCGCCTGGAGCAATTGAGTGAAGGGGGTGGGATTTCCGACGACCGGGTCACCAAGGGACGAGATGCGTTCTTGCTTCAACACGGCCCGTCGGGACAGGTTGGAGGCTTTCCGCTGTTTAGCCTGCGCAACGGCGTATGGATGACGGCTCTTCTTCTTCTTCGCGGCGCCACTGGACGCTGCTCTGGAGGAGACATGGCACGAACTCACGGACAATGCCGCAAACGGGTTCTGTAGAGCGGACACTACGATGACAGGTTAGGCCAGCGCGCACACAACAGCGGCGGGAATAACATACCATTGAAGACCCGCGAGCACGGCTGAAAAAGAGTCCTTGGCGGCATAGTGCAGGAATGGTGGCCAGGCCGTGGACGACGCAATCAATGGCTGCGAAGAAACCTCCCTTCGGCCTTCCCAGCGCTGAGGTTCTTGATGTCGAAAAAATGGGGCTTAGTCAGCCCTTCACCACGTGACCACACCCCGCTCACCGCCTCCAACTATTCTGCCGGGCCAACCTTCGCGGCTTCCCTGACAACACAAAAATTCCCAGTAACCAGCCCAGCGCCCACCTTTCCCCCCGCGACGTTTTTCTCTCCTCTCTCCCTCTTCTTCTCTCGTCCACCTCACCGACACCGTCCGATGCGAGTCCACAACGCCGTCACTGCGCCTGTTTGCACAGCAATCCCGCGTCAGCATCGCGCCAATCTCATCGCAGCCACCGTTGTACTCAGGTTTGTCTCCCTCCCCTTCTCCCTACCACCGCGATACACACTGGTCGCGCGCAACACCTGTTTGTTTACATCCCTCGCACCGCCGCAAAACACACTGTGCGCAGTATTCTGAACTCATGCTGACTGCACCACGCGGAACTAGCCTTGCTTGACTCTTCCTAGAGATCAACTAGTTAGTTCTATATCAACCACCAAAGCCCGCATCCGCCGCCGTGCGAAGCCAGCAGACGATTGTGTTGTCTGGCCGCCGCCGCAGCCATGCGTACGCGCTCTCAGCCGATTTCCCCCAGCGGGTTCCAGTCCCTCGAGACTGCGCCCCGCAAGCGGAAGGCACCGTCCTCCGCCGCTCCTGCCCGCAAGGGTCCCGCCAAAAACAGCAACAACCCGGCCAAGGTCGCCAAGAGCAAAGCCGGCAAGCGCGCTCCCAAGACCAAGAAGGCGCCTGCCGCGACGTCGACCCCGACTCCGAGCACCCCGACCCCCGCCCGTCCCGAGCAAGACGGCCCGAGTCCCCAGCCCGAGAGCAGCAATGCCCTGCCTGCTGAGGAGCCCTCTATCCTCGACGCGCTCGAGCACAATGCCAACAGCGCTGTCCCGACTCCACCAACCCCCGAAGTCGAATCTTCCGCTAACGTAGAGCCTAATACGGAACCCATAAACAATTGTGAGCAGCAAACCTTTTCTTCTACCGGGGCACAAGGTGCTTCCGATTTTCAAACTACTGGTACACAATGTGTACCAGCTTTATCTTTTCCTCCTCCATCTCTTTCTCCCCGCAGGCCCAGGACCACTATTCCAGGACGTTCTCCTCTCTTTGCGCCGGTGGCCTCCCCTTTGGCTTTTCCCCGGACCCCCAGGTTCGCCAGGTTCGCCACATTTTCCCCTCCGTCGCCTCAGGAAAACGAGGGTCCAAGGATGACATCTACCGGGATGCAGACCTCGAGCACCTTTCCTCAGTGCCCCTGCTGTTCCTCAAGGCTGATCTGTCCTAATGGCCATGATCTGGATTCTTTTCCTGGAACTCATCAACCACACATGACAACACCGCTGACCCAACTGCCAGTTACGCCACGTAAACGAACTAGACGAGCCGCAGAGGATGACTCGGCCGACATGCCATCATCGAAACGCAGGGAACTCGGAGCATCATCCGTTGCCCGCCATAAGAAACGAACCGTAACGCCCTACTCCGAAAGGCGACGTCGCAAGGCCTTAGAAGACAAGGGTCGCATCGACAAAACCATTTTCCGTATCCCTGAATTGATTTCTCAAAACAAAACCGACCAAGATATTGCTGGTAGCTCAAAGTCCTACACTACTGACCGTGATGAGGAACCCGACTGGAAGGTTCTCGACCAGATGCGCGCAGACCTCCAATCTCAGGAAGAAACTGAGCAATCAGCTCCACCTCAAACTCCTCAAACTCCTCAAACACCCACTAGAGGCTGGCATTTTCGGGGATTACTCGACTCAGTGCCGAGATCACTTGCCAGATTTATGCCTACCATTGCAAATTCTCCTTCACGAACTCCGAGGCCAACGGATGATAGTGTGCCAGACCAATTCATCACGCCACCAGAGACTTCAAGGAGCCCAGTTTCTCCCACACAACAGAGGAACACTCTCTCACAACCCACTCAACCTCTAGAAAAGAGAGATTTGAGTTATTCTCTTTATCCCCTGCCGATAGACCGGTCCTCATTCTTGGAGCCTATTTCCCCACCCATACCAACTCCCCGCGAGCCGATCTCCCAGCCTTCGACTCCTCAGGTTTCAACTCCCCAGGTTTCCGCCTCTCAAGTTCCGACACCTCGAACTGCTGTGACTAATGAGAACGAGGCCGAGAGCTCAAGCAACAAGCCCAACGTATCACCCACCAAGTCTAAGAAGAGAAGAAAGAAGACCATTCCTAATCCCCCCGGTTGTAGCTATGGGATGGACTTGAGGTACTTTGGAGATACTACAAGTGAATCAGAGACCGATACAGACGCAGACGATGAATCTGAAGAACCAGGTCGAGATCTAATTACTAAACCAACCCAACCGGCAATTCGTGGCATATTGCGTGGTCGAAAGCGTGTTCGATTTGACGCTAGTCCTGAAGATGTCCCCTCGAAACTTCGTCTCCGCGAGCGACAATATCCACGACCCGCCCGGAGTCAGCGAGTTGCTGCACAACCTAGTTCCTCGTATGAGGATACCCCCTCTACCCCTATTACAACCTCGACACCTATTGCCTCCTCGATGCCTCTTATCCCGACCCCTATTACCGCCTCGACACCTATTAGCTCAGCACCTATTACCGCCACTCCTATTGCCGCCACTCCTATTACGTCGACTCCTATTACGTCGACACCTATTACTACCTCGACACCTACTACCTCGACACCTATTACAAACCATAGCGGTACTTATTGTCTAGACTACGATATGTTCTCATCATCCGACGAGGAGATGGAAGAGGAGATGCAGGCACAGCCTGATGAGGTCACGGCCGCTGAGAAAACCCAGCAGGAGGCCCAGAACGTTGATAACGCCCCGGTGACCGAGGAGACCCAACAAGAGACGCTCACGAATGTTAATGGCGCCCCGGTGGCTGAGAACCTCCAACCGCAAACGAATGCTGCTGAGGCCTCTACGGTCGATCAAGGACGAACATCGCAGGCGGACGTGGTATCTGCGGGTGGGGAGGGGGAACCAACGGCCAACAGGCCAGAACCCGGGCGCCTTTTGAACCCGGCGGAGAAGTATAGGCCTCGCCAGCCTAGCAACCTGCGGGTCTCGCATCGGTATTCAAGCCCGATTGCCCCGCTGGCGGAAGCCTCCCCCTCGGGGGTCAACATCTCTCGCCTTGTGCAGGAGATGTGGTCCCCTGAGGACCAGGAGAGCGCAGACGCGGTTTTTACCCGCGAGTTCGGCCGGTTCTGCCGGTCGCGGTTGGAGGAGGGGGAGGGGGAGGGAGAGGGAGAGGGAGAGGGGGGTGAGGAGGAGGGAAGGGCGGTAGTGCCCTTCCCGTTGGACTCCTACGGGGAGTTTTGTTCGGCGTTGGAGGGGTACCGCCGGGGGCGGTAGGGGGAGGGGGGAGGGGGTTTCCTTTTTTTGTTTTTTGTTTTGTGTTTCCTGTTTTTCCTGTTTTGATTTTTTTCTTTCTTTTCTTTTCTTCTTTTTGCTTTGCTCTGCTTTTTTGTTTTTTATTGATTTTCCTGCTTCTTTTCTTTTCTTTTCCTGTATTGCGTGGCACTCACTGCGCCCTCCTCTCTGTATTTTGCAGAGGGGATAGGGTGCTTTTGAACCCGCATTTTCTTTATGTATTCCTTTTCTTTCTTTTTGTTTTCTTCCCCTGTATTGCGTGGCATTCACTGCGCCCTCCTCTCTGCCTCGTGCAGAGCAGGATGGGGTGCTTTCGAACCGCCCGCATTTTCTTTTTGTATGCTTTGATTTGCTCGTTTATTCCCTCTCTTCTTTTCCGCGAGGAAAAGAAGTAGATCGGGTATATCGAGGTGTTTGTATGCACGCATGTATGTTTGCACGTTTGTACGCATGTATGCTCGCGTATATCATTATCATGTATATTTAGCAATTGGAGTTTGGTTGGGGCGCCCGGGGGGCGGAATGATATTTCATGTCGGAGTTTCGTCTGATTCTTTTATTTCAATCCAGAGCTAGAAAACTACTAGTGACTTGGATATTTCAAAACGTATATCTACATATCTATCCCTTGAAGGAGACGCCTTGTGCCGGCAGCGTCTAGTCAAACCCTTGAAACTCTTCTTCCAGAGGAACCGCGCTACCAGGGCCAGACCGACCTTGCTCTTTTGCAGCATTCCGAACTGCCTCCACCATCCGCTCTGTTTCTCGGACTTTCTCTCTTTCTTCCTCGGTCATTTTGTTCCACCGTTCATGATCCTTCTTGGCTCTCTTCCGCTCTCGTCTCCGTTCCTTGTCCTCTTTCTTTTCAAGATTCTGACTCCATGGAACAGATTCGTTCGCAACCCGCTTCAAGGGTCCCTTGACCGTTGATGAAGCATCTCCATTCCCACCACTCGCCCCATCAGCGCGCTCCTTAAGTTCATCCCTACGATGTTTCTCTCTCTGTTTATCCTTGTACGCGTAACCATCCCAATCAACACAAACACCCAAACTCTTATCGCCCGCAAACTTCTTCAGCTCAGGCATCTTCGGCAGCCGCAGCAGCCCCCACGCCCGCCCCAGCTCCTCCCAGTCCAGATCCGCGACGCGGAATATACTGCTGGCTTGGTGCTTGCTATAGCTCTTCACCCAGCTGACGAAGGCCCGCTGCGCCTTGTCGTGGATCGAGCGGTCTGTCAGGACTAGTTTGCGGATTACGTTGGTGGTGGACGAGGCGTCCTGTTCTGAGATTGTGAGTGGTGGCGAGGGTTGGAATTCCGTTACGGGCGTCTTGCGCACGCTGAGGAAGGGGATGTAATCTTCCTCGCGCCCCGGGTGGAGGAAGATGATGCTGAGGCCGCGGCGGCCGGCGCGGCCTGCTCGGCCGCAGCGGTGGAGGAAGGCTTTGGGGTCCGTGGGCGGGTCCATTTGGATGACTAGGTCGACGGTGGGGATGTCGAGGCCGCGCGCGGCGACGTCAGTGGTTAGGAGGATGGAAGGGGTGACGGAGTTGATGAAGCGGGTGAAGTTCTTTTGGCGGACTTGGGGCGGGTGTTTGCCGTGGAGCGGGATTGGGAGGAATTGGTCGGGGAGGAGGGCGGGGAGGATGTGTTGGTAGTAATCTACGGCGGCGCAGGTGGAGAAGTAGAGGATGGATTTTTGGGGGATGGGGTCGAGGGTGGAGAGGATTTGTTGGAGGGCGGGGAGTTTGTGGGATGGTGGGGTGAGGAGGTAGGTCATTTGTAAACTGGATGGAATGGTTAGAGGCTGCATATTATCGACATAAATTAGGGGATAGGGGTGTATTACCTGGCTGGAGTTCTTTTGTCCTCTACTCCGGCCCCCTTGACTTTGACAGCGATCTTCACAGGATTCCGAAGACCAACTCGAACAATCTGGTCTACGGCTTCGCTGACACTCGCGCTGAAAAGTCCCGTTCGTCGCTGTTTAGGCAATCGTCCGAGAATCTTTTGCAAGTCCTCCTTGAAACCTAGATCGAGCAGTCTGTCCGCTTCATCGAGGACAAGGACCTCAAAGGAAGATTGTGGGCAATGGACATGCGGAGACGAGAGGAGCTCGAGCAGACGGCCTGGTGTTGAAACGAGGAGGTTGGGCGACTGCTTTAGAAAGGCGCTTAAATCTTGCGCAGGCGTTGTGGTCCCGCCTAGCAGCAGCTGGGGCACAATTTTCAATGTCGATGAGGGATAGGAGGGAGGGGGGTTGGCATCGTCCTTTTCGCCGTTGCTTTCCGCCAATTGTAACCGTGCGGCGGACGGGCCGTGGAATGCTAAGAGGGATAGCAGGACATTGTAAATCTGCGTAGCCAGTTCTCTGTATTTTTCCATTAGCCCAATTGGAACATATATCCATATGTGAAAAGGGGCTTCTTACCTGGTGGGGGAGATGATGATAGCTCCGACATGGTGCTTTTTGATGGGCGACTCGAGTCGCAAAAGCCTTTCAACCACGGGTATTAAAAACGACAAGGTTTTCCCGCTTCCAGTAACCGCCTCGACGACTACATCTTTATGCGCCATGAACAGGGGAATAGTCGAGGCTTGCACGGGGGTCATGCGAGAGAACCCCATGGTCGAGATGGCGTCGAGAATCCATTCTGACAAGGGAGGGGTGAGCGCCTCCCATGCGCGGGACGTTGAGCCCGGAGCCATATTGTGAGAAGTGAGGTAGAGCCAATTCGTGGCTCTGTTGTGTCCTCCAGATGCTCTAGAGCGTCGCTGGAAAATTCCGATGAAGCTCGAGATATTTCCTAAAACGGCCCGAAAAAATAAAAGTCTTGGCGGTTTGTTTTCTGCCGCTCCTCGCCGCTCTGACTAAGCAGCTGACATGTGATCGCGGCGGAGCGTGGCGGAAACCACCTCACGTGACTGCATCCGCGCCTATCTCGGGGTGAAAAGTCGACAGTTCTCCGCCTCAAACTTCATCTTGTCCTGCGCATCGTCGCTGGCCCGCGCTCTCTCTCTATCCACCGTCGTTTGCAGCTGTTCTCGCCCAGCGCGGTCTCGGGCTCTGACTGAGCTGACTGAGCCGCCTCCCAGTATGCGCCTGCGTTTTCTGCGCCCACGCCTCCCTTAACAAACAGCCAGAGACTGAGTGAGCTTTGTGACACCTCTGTCATTCTATGAAATAGCAGAGTCTTGTCTTTCTATCCTTTCGGCTGTCTTCTCGGTTTCACCTCCGTATTGGTGCTGCTATCCACCACACCGTTTGAACAGTCGTTGCCTCTTGCTTCCGCGCCGCCGCCTCCACCCCCCGAAGCTTCAGCTGTCATGTCCGCTCAATATGCAGTTCCTGCGACTCCACGCGTGATTTCGCCCTCCCCGACCCCCTCCGAACGCTCCGTCATAGGAGACACCCCCAGCGGCCCTGTGACGAGATCCGCGTCCGCACGACAGCGTCGGCTCCAATCGCCCCCCGCTATCTCGGAGGAGGGCAGGGATAACGGGGAGGGATCGAGTTCGGATTCCAGCACAGAGCTCCGCGCCCGCGCCCGCTCTCGAAGCCCTGCTGCGCCGTCCCCGGGCAAGGTTCGACGCAGGGGATCAGCTGTAACGCCCGCGAATGGCTCTGTTTTACAACCAGGAACCAAGTCCAGTGGACCCCTGCCAAACGGCCACTTCCCTACGAACGGCCATCTCTCGCCGTATACCAATTTGCAGAACCGGTGGCGGGATTTCTCCCGCTCCCCGTCCCCTCTGGGCCTTATCCCGCTGCATAGACACTACAGGTCCTTCATCCACCGGCACGAGATCCCTCGGAAACTCCTCCATGTCTCTATCGGCTTCCTCACCATCCACCTCTATTCCCGCGGCGTGCAGACGCTCTCGATAGCACCCTATCTTTTAACTGCCCTCCTCCCCATCGCCGCGACAGACTTCCTTCGCCACCGCTTCCAGTCTGTGAATAAACTTTACATCCGCCTCCTGGGCGCGTTGATGCGGGAAACAGAGGTAGCGGGCTATAACGGCGTGATCTGGTACCTGCTGGGCGCGTATATTTCGCTCCGCTTCTTCCCAAAGGATGTAGGCGTGATGAGCGTCCTACTCCTTAGCTGGTGTGACACCGCAGCCTCCACTTTCGGACGTCTGTATGGCCGCTACACCATCCGTCTTCGCCGCGGAAAGAGCTTAGCGGGCACTCTGGCTGCGTGGGCCGTAGGCGTCCTTACAGCAGCGGCGTTTTGGGGGTATATTGTCCCCCGCATTGGGGCGTTCCCTGAGGACCCGGAGGGTTCGTTCATGTTCACTGGCACTCTGCACCTTGTTCCTAAGTTCCTTCGCGGTTCGCTGGAGTGGATGGGCATTTCAGCATCGAGTGCGGCTAATATGGTGGTTAGTGGGCCCCTTGCTTTGGGTGTTGTGAGCATGTGGACTGGCCTTGTGGCTGCAGGGAGCGAATTGGTTGATATGTTTGGGTGGGATGATAATCTTACTATTCCTGTGCTGAGTAGTGTTGGTATGTGGGGATTCTTCAAGGCCTTTGGGTCTTGATGTTACTTCCTGGGACGAAAACGACTTTCAACTTCATTTTACACCCCCTCCCCCCCTTTTTCCAATCTCCTCTCCACAACCAGATTTCCTTACGAATCCCATACCCTTTGTCTTTTAGTAATACCCCATTCACCACCTGAATTATTTTGCAGTACCCAACTCCATCTTCCCTTACGAATCACATTTTTCGTTTAGCAAGAGCGTTTACCTTAGACCGATGTTTCTCACCCATTTGCTTGATTCCCCCCCCTCTCCCTCCCCATTAAATCTGCATTACACCTATCTCCCTTTTTTATTTGCCTATGTTTGTTTGTTTGCTCCCCTGTTTGCTCCGGGCATTTATTTGTTTGGCACAGGCAGCTACAGCAACAGTAACGGCAGTGGCATCCTGCCTGCCCTTCTCTCGTTTTGGCGCTTTCGGACCGGATGGGATTGATATATTTTATTATTTTATTTTATCGTTGTTATTGGGTAGCGATGGATGGGTAGTTTAGGCTATTAGGTTTAGGAAAATTATATTACATGACATGTTCTCTAGTTGCCCATTGGCTGACCCTTTTTTTTTTTAAAGAGTTGGATGGACATAAATATATATAATCCGCCACAAGAAACCCCCTCCTCATATCGCCTCTATATTTTCATTTTCATACCAAGACATGAAATGTTAACTGAGAGTTGCGATAAACGAGATAGGTATCGGGTAATGTTTGATTGATGTTTTCAAAGAACTAACCGACTACCCAAGTTACTCGGTTATGCTAGACAAACCAAGAAATTATAGGATTCATTGGCCCTTAAAACCCTGTTCCCCTGAACTAAACACTCCAAAAACATACAGAGAGGGAAGATGCTCATTCGTTTCCTACCCCCGACTTAAATCCAAGATACTAACTCGTCCCCCCTTGCGAACTTTGCCCGATTTTATATCCAAGTTACTTCTGTTCTTGCGGCGGCTATCGCCATCATCATCTTCTCCCGTTTTCTTCTTCGAAACGTACCTCCAGTAACCATTATATGTCTCGATCATGGTTGTGGACGTGCCTTTTCCCGCTGTTGGCGTTGGCGTTGGCGTTGGGATATTGGCGCCTCGCTTCCCATCCTTCGCTTTGGGGGCGGGTGCGGGGGAATGGATATCATCATGCACTCTTGTTTTTACAACAACAGACGATGTAGTGGTTTCCTTGGTAGACTCTGTTTCTTCTTCCTCGTCCGTACGCGAGAGGTCAATTGGTTCGTCCTGGTTAGAGTTGTGGGTTTTTGGAATGGCGGTTGCTGAAGCGTCTTCCTGTGGTAGAGGGATAGGGGTAGCTTGTTTGCTCTCAGATTCCTCGGAATTTGATATAATGCGACTATCGTGTGCTCGCGATTGTTCTTTTCTAAGGGAAGGGCGGTTGTCGTGAGTAGATTGGGCTCCTTCATCGTCCGTAGTAGAAAGGTCGATCAGTTTCTTCTGGGTTGATTTGGGTATTTCCAGCCCATAGGATTGGGATAGGGGTATATTTTCTGCCTCAGGAATATCTTCCACAACAGAGGACGGGGTGTCCTCGGGAGACTTGGTTCTATTGTCATCTGTTCGTGAAAAATCAATCGGTTCTTTTTGACTCGGAACGTTGTGTATTTTTCGAGGGCTGAATTGAGACAGCAAGTCGGCCGCCGTGGGAAGATCAAACTCGGAGATGGAGGATCGCGGTGATGATGACACCGATCGAGGCAAGTCCGCTTGCTTACTCTCGCCTTTGGAATCTGAGCTTTGGGATTTGGCCAAGGAAGAAACTGGGATTCTTTTACGCCCGCTTCGCGTCTGAACTTGGGAGGTAGTGGCTGTGACTGTAGCTGCAAATGCAGCTACATTTGCCGCCTTCTTCCGCGAGCGAGTTCGAGGACCAGTGGATGACACGGGAATCGAGGAACTTCGACTTGCATTTGCAGTCTTTCCTATTTGGCCTATAGAACTATTGCGTAAATCCGCTCGTTATCAGCGTGGGTGCACTCAGAGATCCCACGGAAGCGGGATGATGTCAACTTACATTCCTCATCGCAATCGAAATTCATTGCTGCTTCTAGGTCGCTCGAAGTGGCCTCTTTTGACGGGTTTGGTTGTGAAAAAGTGTTGAATTTTTCGCCAGTTTCAGGCTGATAGGCCTCACCCGATCTTGAGATTATGGGCTGAGAGCTAGATGGACGAGAATACTCATCTGGAACATAACCTGCATGCGGCATATTTCCAGAAGTTGGTTTTTGAGAAGATGTCAAACGAGTCTCAACTGGACCAGCCCTCGGGCTTTTGACGATTTTGCCATATTTCAGTATCTCACCAAATCTCATTTTTGGATCGACGACTTTTGGCTTCGCCACCTTTGGAGCCCTTTTACGGGTATCTCGTTTTTCTGCAGCAGCTCGCTTCTGCTGTTGCCGTGCGTGCCATGAGTCGACCTCTTCTGGGAGTCCCATCGCGGCAAGAGCTTCAAACACCCAGACTCGCTCCTTTTGCGTCGGGTCGTAGGATTGCCGCCGTCGTGTGTCTGGATTGGGCTCCGCTACATCCTCCTCGAGCTCTAAGGCGTCAGAGCCTTCCACCTCGCTTTCGTCCGCCAATTCAGCAACCACCGAATCAGAATCCAAATCTAAGCCAACAATATCAGCGGGGACGAACTCAAGTCTCAGTTCTGATGCCCCGTCGGTGCTGTAATGAGTCCTCTGGGCACAGAGCCGTGCCCCTGACGGCATTTCGTGGCGAGGTAACCGATCCGGGTTAGCTAGCAGCGGAAGGCCGAGCCGTAGCTTGTAGGATACAAGGGGTGCGGCAAGTGCTTTGACCAATCTTTTATTAGAGCGATTGCTCCAGCCTAGATCGTTGTAAACGAAATCCCGCAAACCCTCGATGTCAATTGCTTGATCCCATATAAATGACCGCTGTGCTTCCCTTAGTCTTTCCGGTGATGAAACAACTGGGTGGGCATAGTCGTGCAACGTTTTTAGATTAGGAAACGTTTCTGGAATCCTGACGGCTTTATGCTTGGATTTAAAATAGCCCTCTTTGTTTTCCTCGAGCTCGAGTTGTAGCCGTTCTCGCCATTTTCCTAATTCGATATCAATGTCTGTTTTCTTGATTTCTGAGGCTTGAATTAATTGCTTTCCAAAGCCAGCACGCGCGATTTCTCCTGCAAGCTTCGGTCCACACTTTGGTACGCCAGCCGGGAGATAGTCTCCCCCGCTTAGTAAAGCAAAGAGGATCATTCCGTCTCTATCAAAGGGGACATTGGTCTTGTGCCCATCCTCGCCATCCTCGGTTTGATAAAGGGTAACGTGAGTTGCCGCGTTTATCCCACTGGACGTTTCCCTCGAAAAATTCATGATTGTGACCTTGGATCCGAACATGATTGCATCGACGTCGTCGCTCATAACGGCATCCACAATCCCAGACGTCTGTAGTTTTGCGCATTCTGCCTCCGCCTCTCCTGGTGCTGTATGGTGTGGAAAGCGGAAAAGTTCAATGAGCCGTTTAGACCGTCTTATTAGGGCTGATGGGCCTCCGCCTCCATTGTTTCTACCGACCACCTTCCCACGTTTGTATAGAGGCTTTTGCGGGCCGTCAAATACAAAAAGCGGGTGTATGGGCAACCCCACCAGGCGCACAAGACGGTAAAAGAGCGTTCGGAGCTCTGGGTTCGCACCACCTTTGCCTGCCTGGACCTGGAATAGCCATATTGAGATATCGATGGCAACACGAAAGGGCCGAGTCGTCCGTTGTAGGTGATCAACAGCCAACCTGGCCAAAGAGACACGATCTCCAGGACCGATGCACTGGATAAGACTACAAGTAGCCGACGCTGGACGTCAGTAAATGAGATTTTTTGTTTGGTGTCGCAGATATCAACCTACCCCGGAATTCCCATTCAAGCCAAAGAGGCACCTCTGTACCTCCTGGAAGAGCTATTCACTATACAAAATTCATAGTAATCCCAAAAAAAAGGTAACTATCTGACCATCAAGACACAGACGTCCAAAAGGCAGTCAGATATTGGCTGGCTTCAGCGTCATGTTTCATGTTTTGTTAAATATCGTGTTGTGAGGAAGCTTGGCTTCACGACAGAGCCGCGAAATCACGTGGTCGCGAATTCCACCCAACCTGCGGACAAAAACAGTTTATATAGCGAACATTGTTGGACTTTGGTGCCCCTCGCTAAACCTCGTCTGCATAGTTTTCGGCGGCTGGGGATGTCGGATAGCGACGGCGATGGACAGTATCTGACAATGTGCTGAAACAACGGAAGAAGCCCACCATACTTCCAATTCTACACTTCCATCAGTGACGGTGAACCGACATCCTCCCCCACGACACCGAGGAACAATCAGTCAATATGGCTACGGCATCCTCATCCTCTGCATTTGATCGCCGGTCATCCGTTACAAATACAGCCTCAATTCGGTCTAACCTCCGCCAGAGCC
Organism: Onygenales sp. PD_10; assembly: GCA_032988465.1. Lineage (NCBI taxonomy): Eukaryota > Fungi > Ascomycota > Eurotiomycetes > Onygenales > Onygenales sp. PD_10. The sequence goes on along the minus strand of JANTQH010000073.1, from coordinate 102,864 downwards.
GTCAACCCCTTACCGGTTCTCCGCATACCCCGCAGCAGCGACAAGGACTGCCACCATACACCGGCGGATCTTCCTCGCCCGGTTCCTCCTTTCGGCATGAAGAAGATGCGGTTATATTTGAGTTGGGCTCGAGATATTTCCGTGCCGGCTTCGAAGGCGACAGTACTCCAGTCTGCGTGACTGGTTTCGGTCCTGAAGAGGCACGAAGGGTTGGAGACTATAGGGGGTGGATAAATAGCAATGGACGCGAAGGGACGGACTCAAAGAAAACATTCAAAAACGTGGATGAATGGACAAAAGGACACGAACTTTGGAGTATGGATATTCGAGATTTTGACATTGGACTGTTTGAGGATAAAATTGAACGAGCTATTCGGGAAGTTTACAACAAGTATCTACTTACAGATGCTGGGTCTTCTCGGTTGGTTATTGTCCTGCCCTCTGTTGTCCCTCATCCTTTGCTTTCGTCGCTCCTCTCGACTATATTCAATCGCTGGAGGTATCCTGGCGTAACCCTACTGCCCTCTGCTGCTATGGCGGCTGCTTCGGCCGGGTTAAGGTCAGCCCTGGTTGTTGATATTGGATGGGCGGAAACCACTGTTACTGGGCTTTACGAATATCGAGAAATACACTCTAGACGAAGTACCCGTTCTATGAAATCGCTGATGCATAGGATGGCATCCTTCCTTTCGAAACTGGGGAAAGAGACTGAAGACGAAACTGATAATGACGATGATACGATATCCGTAAACTTCGAGTGGTGTGAGGAGATAACAACGCGGATGGCATGGTGCAAGGGTGCTGGACAGTTTGAACATGAAACCTCTCTGAGATCTACCCCAGAGACTGAGGATACGGATCAACCTCCTGATAACCACCTATCGAATTCCACAATATCTCTACCGTCACCTTTAGGGGATGCCGCCGCAGACATGGAAGTTCCATTCGCGAAATTCTCGGAGCCAGTGGAGCAGACCTTTTTTGCAGGAGGCCTCGACCCGAGGGAGCTAGATGACGAAGAAATGCCGCTCGATGTTCTGGTTTACCTCGCTCTCCTCGCTCTCCCCCCTGATATTCGTGGCGCATGCATGTCACGAATCATATTTATCGGCGGCGGTTCAAATATACCTGGTGTTCGGCGGAGAATACTTGATGGAGTAGACTGCCTCCTGAATCAGCATGGCTGGGACCCTGTTAGAGGCAAGATTGTTAAGTCAAAAACAAGCCAGCTCAAGGAAATTCCCATAAACCAACAGCGACCGGGCAGCTCCTCCCCAGCAACGGAACCCAAAATGGACGAGCAGTCCGAACCGGCCTCCAACCCCATTGACGAAAAGTTGGAACGGGCCAACAAAGATGCAACACCATATACTCAAGGAATTCTTCGCCAAGTCGAATCTCTCGGGCCCTGGGCGGGGGCTAGTTTGGTGGCCAGCCTTAAAGTAAGGGGGGTTGTCGAAATCGAGAGAGAGAAATTTTTACAACATGGTCTTGCTGGAGCAAGCCGCGACTCGGACCTCAGCGCCATACCAGACAGACGATCGGGATATGGACCTGGAGTCGGGAGATCCGGGGGAGAAAGATCTAGCTGGACGCTTGGGGAATGGGGCTAATACTCCAAGGGGGGAACTGGTCGTCTCCTGATATACCTGGTTTTTGGGATCTAGACATATAGCCTTATTGTCGATGGTAAGGGTTATTGTATTTTTTTTCATGAAGTTTCTCTAAGCTTCAGCCCACGATGGTAATATACCACGGCGTTCTTTCTTTATAGCTTAGCAAAGATCTCTGCAATGTACTGATACCCTTCTGTGAATGCAATTTAGCTTGAAATCATTCTTTTGTCATGAGAGCTTCAAGTCAAGCACATATTGTTTGTATCATATCCTTCTTTGTGACTCCTCAGTCCACCAAGCGGTTGTGAATCCGGACAGTTCCATTTCTTTCAAGCCCAACAACACAATGATGGCAAAACCAATCCTTGCACAGTCATCTCCCTTCTCAGCACATCAGAAGAGTGTTCTACCTCCTATACTAGCCTTGCAGATTCCCCAACGTTCTACCCGTGGCGACGAAGACTTGCCCAAACCCCCTGCTATGACTTTCACTCCAAAACCACTCCTCCTTCCATTCGGATATATATCTTGACTCAGCCCCGTTCAACAGCGATGTCCAGGATGAGTTCCCTGAAAGACAAATTCCGCTCAACGTCCTCGAGCAACCCGTCCAAGCCTCAAATGTCCACGCCCCTGCGCAGGAACTGCTCCGCCGGCGACCTCCTCAACCGCACCCCCAGCTCCGGAAGCACCAACTCAACCCCGAGCTCCAAACACAAAACCAATCTCATGTCCTTCCTGGAGCACTTCTCTCGAGGTGGTGGTGCACCGTCTTCATCTCCGCCGCCGCTCACCTCCCCCGGTGACGTCCTCCCGCAGGACCCTGGAAGGCTCGAGGGGATCCTAAACTACCACCTGAGCCAGCTAGACCGAATCAAGCGCGAACTAGCAGATCATAATGAGACCATAGAGCAGCTATCATATACCCTTACAGATATCCAGGGCCAGGATGACATGCGGCATTCGACCGAGAAGCTCCGTTCTCGGATCCAGGGGGTCCGCAATGCACGAAACCTGCTGGCGAGATATGTGGCATTCCACCTGCAGGAGATTGAGCGGATTGTGGCTCTGAAGTGTACGATGGCGGGGACAAAGGAGATGCCAAACATGTACGTTGAATTCATGAGTGGAAGAAAGAGAGTGGGATTATTGTATTGAATTATCCTTCTTTGTCTAACGTTCACTGGTTTGTTTTATTGTTTTATCATTTGGCCCCTACCACCACCACCTTTGAAGGCATCTATATCTGGAGTACTCCGTATTTATTTATACTCTTTTTTTATGACGTCGAGCTAATACATCAATACTCCTTACGGCTGCTAACATACAATGACCCTCACAGATTCAAGCACCTGCCAACCGATTTCGAATGGAACGAGATGTTTTCTCAGTAACGAGTTTTTTTTCTATCCTTGAACCATTAAATTCCTATGCAGATGGCGTCTCTCTAAGCGGGTAAGGTTTGGAAAAACTCGGGAAAAACGTGAGAATCGTCCCGACACGTACGTTGGTTCGCGGGAACTCTGGAAGTGGCGGATATGGCAGATAGGAGGAGGATACCAGCGCTCTCTTGATCCTGTGATCTATGTATTAACGTGAATAATGACATCATGCGTTAAAACAATACTTTCCTTTATTCAGTGAAGATTCTCGCGGGGGTTGATGCTGAAAGCGGATTGTGCTATAAATGGAATCTTAGAGCTCTGCATGTTGACCATTTGAATTTATTTAACCTGAATAGCGTAGTAGTTATATTTAAATATTAAATCACACTAACGATAACATGGAAATTTACCTACAGCGATGTATGTAATATATCTACATCTAAGAAATTAAGCACGAAAAGAAATTAAGGAGAAGAAGAAGAAGAAGAAGAAGAAGAAGAAAAGCCCGCTCAGTGCTATTGTAGTAAATATGTAATTGAAAGACTTTTGCCTTGCTTGGTGTATCGAACTTATCAAACAAAAACAGAAGGGATTCCGTTAACTCCCAGTCCCATCCTGCCCCTCCCTCACTGACAGACCTGGAAGAAACCGGTCCACGTCGGTTCGCTTTCGCTTAGATAGTTCCGAATTCGTACGTTGCCAAGTTGACAGCCGGCCCTGTCGCGGGTGAATAGATCTGGTAGTTGTCCTGGTTCCACTGGGGGAAATTGATGGCATCAATCCACCCTTCAGTCTCAATGACGAGGCAGCCGTACTTGTCAATCGTATCAACTCCGCCAGCAGTCTGATGGCCGCCATGTTCACCTCCCTTCTCGTTCCGTTTAACCTGTGACGGTTTAACGGGAATGGTACCGTTCTGGTTATTGCAGCTATATATCTGGATCGCCTTTTGGTTCGTGGTGACTGTCATGCTGATACCGGTGGCGCTAGAAGACATGTTCAGGGCAAGAGCCATGGTTTCAGGGGACGAAGTCCAATCGGAGATGTTGGTTGGACGATTGATGAGCCATGCATTATCGTAGCCGGTGCAGTTGGCCCCGCAGTTCTTGGCGGCTTCGATATCTTTGCCGATGAGCTTTGGCTTCGTGAAGTCGAGAGCCCCGTCGTACGCTGTTGCCACGTCGGCAATTTTCCCAGTCGGAATGGCACTTCCATCAATTTCAATGAACTGATTTGATAGTGGCAATTGCAAAGTTGTGTCCTCCAGCACATTGGGTTCCTTAAATGCATTCAGGTTCCAGTAGATATGATGTGCCAGCATAATGGGGGTTTTGTGATTCAAAGCAATTGACACAGTTTTCGCTGTCATTTGCGTGACAGGTTTTGGCCCCGTTGAGTTGGCACTGACAGTATAGGTAGCGTACGTGATAACGTCACCGGGGAAGCCTTCGAAGCCTGTGTCGAGAAGGCTAAAGGTAATAGAGTTGTCGGTGTAGTTCGCCACCGTCCAGTTACGCTGGTCATAGCCAACAATTCCGCCATGGAGCGTTTGGGTGTCCTTGTTCTCATTCTTCGTGATATCGTACGTAACGCCATCGAGCTCAAAGCTGCCGTTCTTGATTCTGTTGGCATATCTTCCAACAATGCACCCGAAGTAGGTATGGTTGGTCTGAGAGTCGGTCACGTATTTCTTAGGGTCATCGTAACCGACAACAACGTCTTGCTGTTTCCCATCTTTGTCATTGACAAGCAGAGATGTGAGAGTGGCACCGTAAGGGATGAACGATGCTTGGATGCCGTCTGCAGAGATGGTGTACAGCTTCAATGGATCCTCGGGTGTTGGGTAATCGTGTGTTGGGTACTTGGCGAAAGCGGGGGATGTCCACACCAGGGAGCCCAGAAGCAAGGCTGGATTGATATACATTGGGGCAACTAGGGCGAAGGTGACAAGAAGAGCTATTATGGTGTATACTTTGAATACCCGAGGGGAGGACACACTGGCGGGAAACCGAAACGGGGGTGGGAGGTGTTTATATAGGCGGTTCCTGCGAGCCATAGCCTGCCTCCACAGGCGGAGAAGCCGGAGCTCAATTGCTGAATGACATAGGGGAGCTGCAGGGATACCACGGAACGAACAGTCTTTTTGCAGTCTGACCGGGTAATGATTGGGTGAAGCTAGCTAAACAATCGCAATATGCCAATAAGCTTGCATCCCAGCCACGCTGTCTCGGTGTTTTTCTGGAAGAACCAAGCCAAAGCCCAGACAGAAGACGAGATGATGTAACGTTTGTGCGTGCCCACGAATCATGGGCTTTGTGATACTTGGTTAAAGGGGTAAGCAAACCTGGTTCAAACAGCATTTTCAGCAGAGTCAGAGCATACCCGATTTGGCCTCAAGAAATGAGCATCCGATTCCTTCTTGCTTCGAATCCTCTCGGCACTTGAAAAAAACACACTTCAACGGAGGAGCAGAAGGTTTTTCTGAGGTATATTTCCCGCACCAGAATAGTTTCTCCGGGCTGCAATGATCCATGGCTTGGGCCGCCTTGTTAGCATGAAGGGGTTCAGGCGACGGGATTCGCTGGAATCGCTACTCCGCAATTGAGATCGTCAACATGGCCGGGATGGAAAACCAGCGGCATCTGCTGCTACATTATTAACCGGAATTGGAGGCCGATACAACCTGCTCCTGCGGACATAAGTCCGACACAACACCCCAGAATTACCCCCTGAATGCAGCCCAGCCCCGAGTGCGTGTTTCTCGAAGTTCTAGAAAAGAAGAAGAACAGAAGAAGAACAGAAGAAGTAAACAATACTGTTATTTAGCTGCCCGGAAGTCGCAGGAAGTAGAAAAAAGCATCAAAACAAGCATAAATTCTGGCAGCCGCGATTGGCTCGCCCCACTTGCTTTCTTGGCAGCGAAACAGCCCCTCACCTGCGCTAGTCCCAATCTGTCAGTGTGGTCTTGGCACGCATCATAGTTTTTCCTGGCCCGCCGTCTGCCAGTAAACAAAGTGCACGGGCCACCTTCACGACATGGCAACACGACGGGCGAGAGAGGAAGAATTGATACTGGATTGCGATGGAGTATCAAAGCAATTAACTTCTACGGCGGCCAATCGACCTATTTAACCACTGGCATCTATGGCACAACATCTGTTGTTGTTAATGGAGTAGCGCGCGTCCAATACCGTGGACATTCGGTGTCCGACACGACCTGATCGCGAAACACATCCCCCGACATATTTCTCTACATGAACCCCTCAAGCCTGTCTATCCCAAGTCGCAATGGATACCGGAAGTACCAGCTCTTCCCCCGATCCCTTGGGATATCCCGGCGATCCTGAATATATTCTCTCTTCGGCCACCAAACCATTTCTGCGCCGTCAAAGCGGACTGTCGCCACTGAAGTCCCGAACCCCCAGGCGGCGGCAGTCGCCTACAAAGGCCGACAACAGAAGCGCGCAATCGATTAGATTCCAAGACATTGTCCTCCCGTCCACACCGTCCGGAGCGTTTCGCGGCAAGCGCATGCTGTCGCCGACAAAGACAACGACGCTACAATCGGACAACACCAGCCCCTGGAGAATTCGAGTGACAGTCGAAGCGGAGCAAGAGGATGGCGACGAAAATGGCCCTGGTAGTGTGAGATCGGGGAAGAAAGGACGGAAGGGAAGGAGGACAACCAAAGTTCCTTTAAAGGGAGGAAACGAATCGTTAGAACCTACCCCTAAAAGACGGCGCACTGGCAAATCGGACGTGTCGCAGCGGGTTGCAACACCTGGGAGGAGAGCCAAGACAGAAATCTCATCCAGTGATGCGGGCACTGGCGAAAAGAAGAAGAGGGGGAGACCTAGGAAGAGTCTGCCATCGGTGGAAGAGGACGTTGCAGTTGAGAAAGTGTCCTTTGCCGATTCGGTTAGAAAGAAGATGCGCGAAGATGACCCCTTTTTCGACATTGCCGTGAATAGCGTGGAAACAGACGATGCTGCAGTGGATAATATACTTCCTGATATTTTGGATCCCAGCCCTGACGGCGGGCCCCAGGTCAGCCATAATCGATCTTCCCCAACTCCAAATGAAAGGAGCGGCGCCAGAAATCCTGCTTCCCCTGTTGGGAATTATGAGCAGTTATTAGATCAACGCTCGTACTCATCCTCCCCTACAAACCCGCCTACCCCCCATATCCCAACCGGCCTCTCTCCTGAAAATACAATTAATGCAGGGCACACTCCCGGACCCAATTTCAGAATATACCCTACTCCTACCTCGTCCTCCTTACTCGAAGAAGGTGCCCCGGAAAACCGGACCCAGCATTCTGCAGGTCAGAAGAAGCAACTAAACGGAGCGGCGCCTCATGCTGTTCCTTTGGTGGATCCGACTGAACATCACCGCGAATTTGACTCCATTCTGGAAAGTGAGGGCTTTAGCATGGTATCACTGGATACCTTACCATCAGCAAGGCAGCGACCCAATAGTTCAGTTCAAAGTGGCCCTGTTCAGGGTATGATAAACAGCACAAAAAACCCCATAAAAAGGGTAATGTTAAGCGCCTCAAAACCCAAGCCGGGAGACGAAAGGCAGACCATGACTGCCCCGCCTAATGGTGAAGATATGAATGCATCTCTGCCTCAACAACTCCAACCTGCGTCTCAATTGCTAGGACAGACGAACCCTAGTCCTCGATTTCGCCAAACCCCGAAAGCCCCTGTGTCGTCACCGCAACAGCCGCCTCCCCTTCAACCGTCGACTTCTTTAGGGAGAAAACGGTTAGTAAGGTTGGTACGAGTAATCAGGGCTGGAATTGCACTTCAAGGGGTACTCAATCAGCGGAGAAGGAGAAACTCAAAATTACAAAGTCCGTTCTCAAGTCCTGGTCATGCCCGGATAGACGAAGCAGAAGCTGCTAAACAGCGACTCGACAATTTATTCCAAGGACTGGGGGTCGAGACACAAAGAGAATTGCGTGCTGGCCTCCGATTTGGAGAAGAGCTAGCGAGACGGCTTCAGGACTCTGAACGTAGGAGGAGCAAGCAAGCTGAAAGCGAAAACAAAACCCCTGAACCTCAAAGTACCCCCACAGCTAAAAGCGGCAATGACGTGCTATATCCAAACCTCCCCAGTTCCGGCGGTGGGGAGATGCCACTGTCGCCACGAAACGATCATGTACACCAGGAGAGATCGGATCGGACAGGAGCCCAACCGGCAAGCACACCCAATCAACCACATACATCTCCACAAGAGAGAATAAGTTCTGAAATGGCACGACGCCAAGCAGAATGGCAACGTGAAAGAGAGGCCATTAGTCGGCAGATACAGCAGGCCAATTCAAGCCAGGTTATTGTCATTGATGATACTCAAAATAGTACTCCTGAGAGATCTACAACAGATCATGTACAGACCGTGGAAGCTACGGATGCGGCGGATGCTTATGATCATGGCAGCCCCGTGGAACAGGTCGAGGAGGAGGAACCGGAGGACTATGAAGATATCTGGCAGCAAGAGGCCAGGGATGCCGAAAGCCAATCAGAACCCTCATCCTCCATTGAAATTAGTCGAGATGAGCTTTTCAAGCCTCCTCGGAGAGTGATCCCAAGCCCGTGGAGACGAAAAGAGGATGTCGAACTCAGCCAAGACGAAGAAATGCTCCCCGAGTTATACTGGGGCTCGCGACGCGATAGTTTCCCTATCCTTCCCGGCGGCAAAACGCAGACAGCGAAATTCAGGGACGAAAATGTCGAGTTTTCGTCTTTACTGGGGACACCGGAAAGTGCTACGAGGAGATTCTACCAGCAAGACAATGATTCACCCCAGGTGTTGAGCTCCGAACGTGATCAGACCGTCAAACAGTCGCCGCCCAAGAATACCGTATCCAGCCCTGCCCATGCAGCTTCTTCTCGCAGACAGATTGGCCCACCTCACTCCGATATATCTCGTCTCGAGAGCCATATTTCCCAGGACGAGGCTAGTGTTCATTCTCCAATGCACTCCTCTGACCACCTTCATGATGACATCGAGTATGGACATTCAGACACAGATGAAGAATCCGAACAATCTGTTGATGACGGGTCCGTGGAAAGCCAGGTCTCTGATGTCCAAGGTAGTGAGATCCCTCTATCGAAGTCGTCCAAGGACCGGGGGGATGGCATCGAACATCAAGCTTCGGATCTACATACACATTCGGAACAACTTCTAGATGATGACGACTATCCCGACCCCCCATCTGACTCATCAGGCTCTCCAATAAATATGTCCGATGCTGGGGAGGTTAATATACAGCCGGAACCACACACGATGACGCCTCAAATGCATCGGAATAACGAAATCTCCGCTATTGAATCACAAATTACCGCACAACCACAGCAGCAGGAACCTCCTCCATCATCATGGTTCAACAGATTGACTGACCTGGCGCCAACTTGGCTGACCACACCCTCTTCCAGGAAATTAGACAGGAAGCCGGTAGAGCAGGAACAGCAACCACAATCTGACAGTCAACGCGTCTCTCCCGCCCAAAAGCCGATCCGCTCACCTAGTAGCAAACACACTTCTCCCATCCAAAAGCCAGTCCATATACCCAGTAGCAAACCCACCTCTCCCATTCAACGGCGAGTTCATATACCTGCCAAGGCAACCATGGTCGACACGGGCACCCAGTTCTCCCCTCCCCCAGCTCCCAAACCTCGAGTGCAAATTAAGAAACGACCCTCGCAACGCAAACCACTCGCAATCTCAGGATACTTTACGGATGACCATTATGTCGCCTTGCGCCGTCTCTATCACAAAGCCAAACAACATCCCAGCTTATTCCCCTATACACCATCTCCCAGTCGAAACAAAATGCTAGGCGAAATGATGGCTTCTGCAGACGGCATACACAGTCGTCGGGTTACAGAAATCCAGATCGCCATTGTGGATAAATTTAGAAAGGACTTGGCTGATGGGAGTAAGAGACGTGGTGGGACTGGAAAGGTTGAATGGAGCGAGGAAGAGGTTCTGAGGAGACTGTTCAGCATAATTGTTGGAGAGCAGATTAGAAAAGAGCGGAGGAGGGAACATGAGCTTGCGAATCAGGATTGGTGAGGAGTCACCTGATCGACGTTGGTTGGTGTCTTTGGAGTTACTCGCGGATTGGGTATAGCTACGGGTGAATATACTGTTTTGGACATTCTGCTCTTGGTTTGAATTTTGTCTGGATACCCGCCCCGCTGGATTCCCGTACTGGCCGCCGCCGTATGATTTCATGATTTATCTGCCGCGCTTTTGGCGTCTATGACAGCGACTATACCAAATAATTCCCGCGGCCTTTTTTCTTTTTTTGTGATTGTATAAGTGTGTTTGGCGTTGCGAATGGATATGCATTGGGCACTTGGGTATTGGAATTCTTGTGGTTACGGGGATTGGCATGATTGCTTGGTTTTGTCTCTGCCTTCCCTTGTTCTTCATTTTATGCTTTTTCTCTTCTCATCGTGGTGGCGCACGCCGCTCGAAACGCCGCCTTATCTATCAGCCAGTGCTTGGACATGGTCTTCACACTGTACATATACCATTGATGTCTTGTATATTTATTAGCATAGCAGATACGGATTCCAGATATCTACCTCGTTTGCATAGAACTATTTTCTTTCTATACTGGGCTAAGCTAAGGGGCGATTTTGGGAGGGCATCTCCGTGCCCGGGTACCTGTCCTATGCATGTCTCTCAGCTGCCCATGGGCTAGGCAGATAACTCAAAACCACCCATGATTTCCTGTTCATATCCATAGTCATGAATGATAAACAACAAACAATCAAAGAGAAATTGATGTTGTTTATATCTAGGTAACTACATGTAGCTGTAGTTTCCAATCTAGGAGGGGGGAGTCAATGGGCTCGGCAGCTGGCTTAGTCGTCATAAACACAAAAGGGAAGGCCATGTTATTCCCTGCTCAGCAGCAACCTCATCTTACACAGCTCCTGTCTCTTCATCTCTGTTCTTTCTTCTTCAATTCCTATTCTCTGTCCATCCATCAACTTCAGGACCCAGCACTGTCTGCTGCGGTTTGCATCCTGCTATCTGTCAAGCAAACAATACAGATAGGCCTCATCTGCTCCTGTCTTTCTCTAGCTATCTTGTCTCTTTAAGAAAGCGTCTTGGCAGTTTGCAGCAAACTCCTCGAGTCCATCTGGAACAAAGAGTCCTTTCTTTCTCTACTGAAGTCCTTTGACCACCATGAATACCCTGGAGGCCAAGGAGGCGGCGGAAAAGTGGGTGTCTGACCTGTTGGCCGAGATGGCAGCAAGACATGTCTCCAACATCAGCGGCGTCGACCCTGAGCTCCTCGACATCGATCTTAAGCACTGGCTTGCCCAGGCTGAGTTCGTTGAAAAGACCGACGACAATGTCCTCCCGAATCGCCAGACCACTTTCAAGGGCCCCATGATGGGTGGGCGGCCTTGGGGTCTGGTCCATGAGAAAGAGCTCAAGTATGCTCTCGCCGAGTTGAGGAAGTGTCAGAAGAACTGGACTGATGATCAGGAGAAGTGGATTGTTCGCGTCAGTTGAGCCCCCCTGTCTCTTTTTGTCATGGGTTGGTAGCTATTAGATGCCTCCCCATGATGGCAGAAGGACATAGATATAGGTCTGCTCGAGCCTATGATGTCGAAGCTAACATGCCTCTTACTCTCCCCAAAACTAGATTTGCAAGCTCAAGGAGCGTAAAGAGGCCCACGACGAGTTCCTCAAGCTGCGTGCTCTCCATGAGGTGGACGAGGGCTGGAAGTACCGCACCATCTCCAAGGCCAGAACTATGGCTCGCAGGAAGTTGCTATTGGGCTACCACGCCAGGGCTGTATGTGTCCTTTCGCTCCTGTTTTATGTCCTGTTAGATTCATCTGGCTAGCGAAACACCGTTGCTAACAATAGAGGTGGGACACACCTGAAATTGAACCGCAATAGACTTCAGCGGAGAATAATCCTCCGGAGGCTTCTGATAACCGTGCTGATGGCAAACACGAAGGTTAGAGTGGGAAAGTTTCAACATCGACCTCCTGCCTGCAGTCCAGCCAGGGCTTGATATCACCCATCAGTGTGGAATAGCAGACCGGAACAAACGAATTATCGGCCCAGGAAGGATTTGGTGAAGGATATGACCTGCAACAGATTATGGTGGCGGCTTATTTCGGGGATTATTTTGTGTTTTTGCTCGGCCTTTTTCCACGTATGTATCTGTTCATTCTATATGCTCCTCCTCGAAGCTGATCCATGGGATCCTCGTTGTACTGACGTCGGGCACTGGGGGGACCTTATTATTTGTCGCATGTGCTCTTCATGAGACGACCATATGAGAAAACATCAAGATAGCTGTGTATCTAGTTCTGATTGCTGACGATATGGCGCGGTATTGTTGCTTTGTACTGCTTGCTCTGGTGGCATCTGCCGGGGCCAGCATAGTTGAATCGAGAGATCTCCGTATACCAAGACTATGGTTATATGCATGGGTTTTGCCCATCAATGCAACAGTTGTAGTGCATGATAACAGAGCAGCGGCAATTCAGAGCAGATCCGACTCAGAAAACCTGAGGATGATGGCGGAGAATCCATTGTGAACTTGAAGTTATCGATCTCGTCGCCCCCACACGTTGCTTTTTCCCACGCAGCGCGCTTGCCAAGTCTCATCTCACCCCGGCGTTTCCCTTACCTATCGCCATTATTTCTCCGCTGATAGCAACATTCTATCTATCACACTGCACTAATCCCCATATCAGCGATCTGCCGTAACGTTCCCTTGCATGGGCTTTATCCCTCACGCCCCTGTCCCGATCGCCTGTGGTGATTCGATGCGCGGTTCGCCGGTTCTTCACCCTGCACGGGTTATTCGCGCTCGCCGTCACCGTGGGTTTCGCGTCGTTTGACGTTACCGGATCTGAAGATCATTTGGCGTACATCGCGGGTCCTAGGACAGAAAAGAAGGCTGCGTTGGGAGAGGATGGGTGTCTGTCTACGTTTTATCAATGGCCCAGCCGCTGTTTGACTGCGGTGATATACTCTGTAGTTGCGCGTTAGATATGCTTACAACAGGAGGCAGGCTACTTTGACTCTGGATCATCCTTCCAGAACATGAATTATGTTTGGTTTCGGCCATTGGGGTCATCTAATGCACTCCCGTGGTGAGAACCTCTATGCAAGTGACATACTCCATACGCCGCCACATCATTGATAACGGTGATGCACTTCCACCACTTCGGAATGGTCCGGTGTGGATCGATCTTACACTCGTCATCAGGGCTAAAGGAGCCCTAAGCCAAAACGAATCAGGATCGAATCCTATCCAACGGTTTACTCCCTCTTCCCCTTATCTCTTGGGCAGGGCTAGCCCAAAATGCGTCCGTGGATTGCCGCTCCTGAGTCCCCAGACCGGGGGATGCACAGCCATATGGACCATCGGCCGACGGCCGTTGCCAATACTTCATGCTCAATCGGAAGGGGAGCCCAGACAAACTAATGAAAACGTCCTGTCTCGATCCGCTATCGTCTCTTCTCGCTATTGGCTTGCCAGCGCAACGTTTCTGACGAGTAGCATCCCAATGCGGGCTTTTTTGCTGATAAGCAGCAATTTTTTGCAAGCTGTTGCATGCGACAAAAAATCAAAGCTCAGTCGCTAAAGTGCCGGCGTCAAGGAACGGTTTAAAGTATCCTTGCTTTCCTCTTTTGATCCAGATTCCCCTTCGCGTCGTTTTCACATGTCGTCCAGCGTCCGACTATATTCCCATCGCTCCCTCTCAAGTGCCAGTGATACCACACCATTCTGAACCAACCCTATGTCCATTGACTCGCGCGCGTACATCGCAATGTGGCCAAAATGTCTGAAATCACATCCCTGTGGTGGACGGACGAAAGAGTAGACGCAACAATCTCACGCGACTACATCCTCGAACACCTGGATCCTGAATTCCATGCGCAGTTAGAGAGCCCGCTACCTTTTGGTGATGGCCTCACCGACGATACCTACCTTGATTGGGTTCTCGAGAAGGGTCGCAAGCTATTCTTGATCCTAAGTGACATCGGCATACCAGAGAGGGTCTTCGCCATCGTCGAGGAGGCCTGTGATGACGAGGATCTTCCACTTTCGGCCCAGAGAGTCAACCTTCTTCCCCTCTCCCCCAGTGACACCCAGGATGCCTCTCTGAGCAAGAAATTTTTCAATGCCCAATGGCGATTCCTGGTCAAGAGCATCAAACCCGGAGACCACGTTATATATGGAGAAAACGAAGGGGTTCCGGTCGAACTTGTTGCGCAACGGACGAACCTCCCGCTTACAAGCAGGGACTGCCTAGACAAAGTTATAGTTGCAGGAGCTGTGTGCAAGCAGTACTTACGAACTCGCATAACCATTGGCGATATACCCCATTTTCTTGAGAAGGAAGAAATTATGAGAGAAATCGAGTTTCTCAAAAGGTTGGCGCATGAGCATGTGATATCGGCCTATGCTTCATACTTCGTTGATGATAGCATTAACATGCTGATCATCGGAATCCCTGAATACTCCCTCAAATCATTCCTCAACGATAGGCCACAACAATTCAAACGCCTAACAAAACCCGAACAACGTTACCTCCTACTTACCTGGCCTCACTGCTTGGCAGATGGTCTGGCTTGGCTTCACTCCCATGGGCAAGCCCACGGGGCTATTCGCCCGTCCAACGTCCTAATCGACTCCAACAACCGCATATATTTAGGCTTATTCGAAGCGTTCGGCAGCCTTGTTCCGTTAACAAGACAAAACGATATCGAAGCATATCAATACGCAGCACCAGAAGGATGGGTTCGTACTGCTTCAATACAGAGCGCAGGTTCCGGCCGCAACGCGCTTCCGTCGGGGGGCAGGACCGCGGCAAAGCATAATTCAATCCGCCCGGGGAGCGCACAGCAGCAGTTCAATATGCGCGGCATATCATACCGCGCCACAGAGGAATCTTATAGATCCCCTGAATCGCCATCAAGAATGTCCTATGCATCCTCTTCCTCAACGTCAAGCACGACCATATCCGCTACTCGGAGACATATCCCTGGTTTCGGGAGTGCAAAACACATGTCCCATGCCCCAACCATTTCCTCGTCGTCGTCATCCTCAGGTGCCACCTCTCGCCCGTTAACAATGATGAGCAGTACCGCCCTAAACATAAATACCAATCCTCCTTTAAATAACGTCATTGTCCAAACATGGCAGTCCCACCAGAGTAGTGCTCTACCAGCGGATATCTTTGCGCTTGCCGCCATCACGGTTGATATTTACACCATTCTTTGCAAACGGCGGCATTCCGCCTTTGTGGCCCACCGAGGAGCGAAAAATAGGTATGCTGGCCGAGGTGGCTCTGTTGCTGATGTCTCCTTCCACCTTGATCGCAACTCAGAGCAAGTTAAATCTTGGATTACGCGACTGGAGCGGGACGCTTTGAGAAGGGCAGACGTTCATTTCCGTGGTGTAAGACCCGTATTAGCGGTTGTTAGGGATATGTTGTCTCGGGATCCAGAAAGCAGGCCACTTGCTCCGCGGGTTGCCTCCGAATTCGCATGGGCAATTAACCAAGCTGGGGGTGGAATACAAGCGCATTGCAAACCAACGGCAAAAGCAAGTCCGCATGCCTCAATACGTTCATCCGCAGCTATCAATATCCCAACCCACAACCGTTTACCACCGTCGCCATTGTCACCTCATTGCGAAGAGCCAGAACCTAGTAGAAGTCATTCTTCCTCCTCATCACACTTTAGCTTCAACTTCGGGCACACTGAGTCGGATGAAGACGACGACGACACCATTTTGGAACAGCCTTACGAGCCAAGCGTTGTCGCCGTCTGTGATGAACAAGATGAACAATCCTGGCGTGTGTCATCTCTCCTCCCAATAGCCACCTCACCACCCACCACACCACCACCGAATTCACACGGTCACTATTCCAGCTCCCACCCAACCAACAGCGGGGTCTTCTCGATGAGTCCCGGGCAGCGGAAATTTAGTCCCAATAATAACTTCTCCCGACCGTTCGGGAATGGACAATGGTGTCAATCGTGGAGTTATCCCGAAAGATCCCAACATGCAGCGGAGCATAGCTAAACACCAACTTCCCGCCCGATATTATTATCGGCTACCTCTAAACCCTGGTCTTTCTCATAATACCCCCCGTTTCTATATACGACCTCACTCCCTACTGCAGAATGAAACTGGACCCTCCTATACTATACCATTAAGCACATGCATGTAACCCTTCTTCCCGGTCTCACTGCCACCATCCACACATCTCCCCTTTCCCCTTATTACCTCCGCCTCTAAGATGAAACCGAATATCCCCCCGAGAATTTGACTATATATATCTACTCGTCCAACGACTTGGATATTTTGGTGTCCTTTTTCTGCCAGGCTCTCCCAGGCTCTCCCTTGGTTGAATTACACACCAGGTCACCAATTGGTTAAAGCCGGGCAGTGAAAGGAGGATGCAAAAATATCCAAACCGCCGGATGAGGAGATGGAAGGTTGTTTTCTCCAATGAAGCTCTAAACCTAAGCTGAGCAGAACAATATGTCCCTGTGCCTGCTACCCTTCAGCTTTGCATAGTGTGTTCCATAAACATGACCACATACAATTCAATTGCATTTTACCAGACTCACCTAACCTTCTGTTTTATTTTTATTCTCTCCATGCGCACCAAGATGACAACCTTCTCTCAAAGACTAGAAATGCGGATGGGGTTAATAGTAAATAATTGAGACTAGGGTTCAACGGTATTTTCGATTATGCACCCCCTTTTTAGCGTATATCTGCAGAGTTAATTGGGATAGCTCTAAAAAAGATAATCCTCTATGTAATAATACATGTGCAGTAAAC
The DNA here is from genome assembly GCA_032988465.1 of Onygenales sp. PD_10. Classification (NCBI taxonomy): domain Eukaryota; kingdom Fungi; phylum Ascomycota; class Eurotiomycetes; order Onygenales; species Onygenales sp. PD_10. The sequence goes on along the minus strand of JANTQH010000073.1, from coordinate 86,002 downwards.
ATGTGTCAAACATGGACAAAGACATTGGTCCCCCATTCGATACCCTCCTTCTCCAGATTACGTTTATCATAAAGCAAATGCCCCGAAGAATATCATGATCATCGTGAATGTCAAACGTTCCTTTTACATCGCCCATCCCATGGTTCCACCAACAGCCAGCAACCCGGTAGCCATGTAAAAGAATGCTTTTCCGCCAGCGGACGCCAGAATGGAGATTTGCTGATTGCCGGAATTGGGGACTGTGGATGAAGCGCTGGCAGCCCCTCCTGACGTAGCACTTCCTGTCGGTTTTGCATCACCCGGCTCTGTGGTCTTGGGAGCTGTTCCGGCTACCTGATTGATGGATGGTAGTTTAGCGCTGGGATCTATCTCCCAGCCACCAGCAGTTGGAGCTGGACAGGGCGGTACCGTTGTTTTGGACGCATCTTTCGAATAGTCTGACAGCGCAACTCCAGATGGCGACAGGGTCGCAAAACGAGATTTGAGGTTTGGAAAATCTGGGCTTATCGGCGTAGGAGTTCCGCTACGGACAAAACCATCCTGATGTTCCGGGTTGGATTTATCACCCTTGCCGTACGTGATTAAACCGTAGTCATTCATCTCCTGGATCCATTCATATACCATCGCACCAGACCATGTGTCTCTCATCTCAGGCCCAAGGATTGCTGTCAAGTCCATAAAATCGCGAGGTCGAACTGTGTTGCAGCCCGTTTCTGAAAAGAAGATCGGAACTGGATACCCCTCTGCTTGTTTTTGCAGGTTGGCATATCCGGACTCTTTGAATGAGGACTTTCCGCACCACTCATAGGCGTTGAGCGCGAAGAAATCTAGACGTTCTGATTCCTCTGGTCGGCAAACAAGATAGTTCTGTAGCATGGGACGCAGCTCCGCAATATCAGCGGCAGAGTATCCAATTGGGATCTTTCGATACCCCTTGGAGTCGCGATACGCCTTCATATCCCGAGCGGCTGCGAGAATATATGGGGCTGCAGCTGACACGGTCTTTTTGGTGATAACCTCATTTCCCACAAAAACTCCAGCGGTATTGTCGAACTTCTGGAATTCGTCCAGGATGGCGCTGAATGCATCAAACTGGGTTTCGTTCCAGGAAGGCGAAATCTGGGGGAATGGGATACTGTTAATTATCGGCCTGGGAGTTTAAGGGTGAAAATACGTACCGGCTCAATCTGGGTATGGAAATCGTCCAAGTCCACAAACAGATATATCCCTGCATCGGCAAACGCCTTCATACAGCCCTCATGGTCCTTGGTTGGGTCGACGTGGTACACGCGAATGGCATTTGCGCCCAATTCCTTCATCAGGGACGCGTCCAGGTTGCATTGCTTCGTGTCCACAAGGGGATCCTTGGGAATGAGCTGGTATGCGATCCCTTTTCAAGTCCTCGTTAGCATCGATCGAGGGGGGCAATAGGGTGCCCTGACATTCAGGATAACATACCCTTGACGAAAAACTGCTTTCCCTCCTCATTAAAGAACTTGGAGCCTACAGCAGACAACTTTGAGATGGCCGAAACACAGTGCGCCTGCAACAAGATGGCGAGACACGCGGCCAACGCGACTCTGGAGGGGGGGTTATTCCACCACATTCTCCAGAATGATGTCTTTGGATTAAAGACACAGAAGCAATGAGCAAGGTCTAAGTAGTCGAGGGTATCTGAAACCAACGCGGAAACGAGAGTGAAAACGAGAGGAAACGGATGTGGTGGAGGGAGATGTTGGCGACGACAGATGGAAAGCGAGGAGTTGAGTCTTCGCTTTCTGCGTGGCCAGCACCGACAACAAAGACAACCTGCGCTCAACACAGACAACAATGCCCGACAAACAGGCCAAGCGTCGAAAGAACGAAAGAATCAAGAGAATGCGAAGAGGAGGAAAAGGAGATGCAGACTTCGAGAGAGAAAGCTACGCCAAATTAGCGGCGATTACTGTGGTATTGCCTTGACCCCGGAAATTGGAATCTCTCGACAAACCCCGCCAGCTCTAAGGAAACAGACTGTTTCTTTTATAAGTTAGTAAGTTAGTAGCTTGGGCGAATGAAACGTCCGTTTTTTGTTTAATGAAGATCTCTTTAGCACTGCGCTGGATCAGTGGAGGGTTTTGGCAGACTGTCTGTTGGCCACCCACCCGGAATCATTCCTGGACATCACATCACCAACGCCTTGATATTCCTGTTCTGCTGGTTGGATTTGGCTATTCGAGGCCGATGGTGGACGGAGTTCACCGTAAGTGCGCACCCGCTGTTGTCCTGCCTCGTCTCTAACCGCTGTGGCCCAGGCATAGTTAACAGCGTGAGAGGAGCATATCTTCGTCAACAGCCTTCAGCAAGATTTACCGGAGGAGACTTTGTAGATTTGGAGCCAAAATGTGCGGCTGTCTCCAGATCGTGCCATGCGAAACGGACGAAGCTTCCATGGTTAAAGCTACGTGGATGCTCCAAACACCCGGCGAAATCTAACCAGACCAGTGGAAATTGGTCTGCTGGGGTCTCATGCAAGCGTTTAAAGGTTGCGTCGCACTTATTCTTGAAGGGTTAAGAAGGAGTATTGTTGGCCTCCGTTCGTGCGATCTTTTTTGTCAAACACCAGAACCCCCAGAGCGCAGCCGTTCCATAGATGATAGCTAACCCCAGCTTACTGCGGGGCTCCTCGTAACTTTAGTTACAGTGGCGCCCGCATCCTGAAGCTTGACGAAGGGGAGTTCATTTCTGCCGCCGCGGGCCGGCGTTCAAATCGAACCCTGTCAGAGAGAGGCCACTTTTCCACCAGGCTTCGTCAAAACTTTTGATCGTCACAGCAATTGATGATAGCGATTCTGAAAAGCATGCCAAATTGCCAACGTCCATCCCCTTCCTTTTAGGTCTATGGGCAGAGACTCGTCGAAGATGATGAAATATTCTGCTTGGACCCCAGGGGCCCAGATTGCTTACCTTGCAGGTTGCTGGGCCCCAACTCCAAGGCTTCACTTGCATTTAACCCTAATCCCAAACCCCCATCTGTCAAAATAGGGGTTGACGAAGGAGCTTTATCCTTGTAACACTCCGTGACACCAGCAGTTTTCCGTTTTTCTCCCCGTGCATAAATCCATACGAATCTAATAATAAGAAGAGGATTTGTGTTCTTCCCCGCAATCGAACAGCACGGATATACGAGGTTCCCAGGGCAAATCGATGGATTCCGGTTATTTTGTTTCTCAAGCCTCATCCACGGATGCTCTTGCGATATGCAGCTAGCAGCATGCCTCCTTCCACAACGACGCAGTCGGCACAGTTAGCCACTTCGACAGAGATTGCAACCTTCGATGTTGCTTCTATAAAATTCTATTCTTTGATACCTCTCTTATGGCCAATATAGGTTTGCAAACCCTTTTTAGTCGAAGTCTATAAAAGTTCTAACTGATGCGGAGGCCCAACATGATCATGATGAAGGCTGTTGGTCATCAATCGGCGTTACATCGCACAAGCCCCCGCATGTCCATCATTCTTGGAATTATCAGCAACGACAGCTGAGAATATCCGTATCCTCAGGGAGTTCACTACAAGTCTACATAGGGGGGCGCAGAGTCCGTCTCAGTGTGGCACCCTTGAAGACGGTCATTTTCGTCTCAGCTCTGCCGCAGGGTAAAGTGCAGCAGTCAATTCTCGAGCAGGCAATCGCATAAAAACCAGCTGGTTATGGTCTAGAACCGGCTGTCGAATAATCTCCAGCAACTTAGCCATGAAAGCTTCAGGGTTTGCTCGATTAAATGGGTCCCGAGGTGTCTTGTCCACGTTCCGTAGACATGATCGATTTTGATACTGCAACTAACGGCCTTCTAACTCGTTAGCGCCCACGGGAGTAGCCATCTCCTCCCCGATCAAACGCGTTGATTTGTTGGCAAAATAGAAATTGTATCCAATCTAGATATTGGGCTCAGGCCTCGTTCTAAAGGCCCTGAAAACAGGGCCGTGCGGCTCGTGTCTCGATATAATGAACCCAGTCGACCGATTCAAACTCTGTCGAGGACTCTCGTTGCAGCCATTCTTAAGGCTCGCAATTGCTACTTGCAAATGGCGAATCCATGGGGGGAGGCTGGCACCCAAACACCCATCTCATGTTCCTTTTATATTGAACTGTTCGATTCCGACAGCTTTCAAAAGGCCGGGTCGCGATGGATCAGCCACCCATTCCCGATACCCACTGTGCTCCCAGATATTTAATACCAACTGCAATTCTTTCCACAATTGCCTTCGCGCTTTGCACGCTACGAATCTATACCAAAGTTCGGCCAACCCTACATTTGAGGTCGGACGATTATTTGATTGTTGTTGCTGAGGTAGGTGGTATACACACGGTGAACTCGTCATTTCAATCGAAGGGAGGACGGCATCACAGATCTTGGATCAGCCATACGCGCGAAGTGCTAATGAATTTTTGTAGTTATTTTCGATCGTGGGGTTTTGTTGTTCAATCGCAGCAACTTCGAAAGGATGGGGTCATGTATCTTATTATGTCCTCCCGGACGACCAAACGACCATTTTGAAATTTACGTTCCTTGTCCAGTTTTTTTGGATACTGGCTGTTTGTCTCATACGGATGTCAATCGCGCTCTCGCTTCTCCGGCTTAGTCTGAACAAGACGTGGAAGTGGTTCCTATGGGCCTTGTTCGTAATCCAAGGGCTCCTGTCCACTGGTTGGCTGATTGTGCTATTTGCTTGGTGTCGGCCTCTCCCTTCGAACTGGGATGTTAGCATACTTCCGCCAGAGAAGCAATGTTGGGATTACAAGCACCAAACCAACTTTGGCTGGGTTACTGCAGGTAAGCAAATTTAGACACTCCCTCCAGAGCCAAGGCGCCATGGTATTCTCGATACCTGCAGAAAGAGGGCTTAAGAATATGACTGACAAGAATATCAACAGCCATTTTCACATGCATGGACTTCATATTTGCTGTCATGCCTATCAGATTGATATGGGGCCTCCAACGCCCCCTATGTGAAAGAATCCTAGTGTCCTGTCTGATGGGAATGGGTCTCGTTGCCACTGGAACAGTGTGTGTCAAAATGACCACTTTCGTCACTGTTGGCCAAGGTGACCCCCTATCCTCCACTGTCTGGCCATCCCTCCTCGCCAAATTGGAAGAACTCCTCGGCATAATCGCAGCCTGCACACCATGCCTCAAATCCCCCGCTGAACGGTTCCTACAACGAATAGGTGTGATATCAGACCGCTACGCCAACTCAACAACACGGCCTAGCTTTGTCGCTTCGCACCATCAGGCGCCGAAAGATTATACCATTTCCCCCAATCAAAACAGGAATAATCGCGGGGATGATATAGACATGGAAGAAGTGGAGATTACAACGAAGCCACAGAGCAAGTCCAGCAGCATCACGCAGATTTCCCGCCTGGGCAGTGCCGGCAAATCGGACTGGAATAACAGCTTAATTACCACAACCGTACCGCCTGTTCCGACGAACCTGGACGCCCAGACTTCTTCTAATCGAAGCCTGTCTGCTACGAATGGGAATGCACCGAAAGGATGGGAGGCTATTTGAGCAAGCCTCCCTCGCTTTGCTTCCTTTGTGACGTTTGAGACTCATGACTTGCTTGTGTTTTTTTGCCCCTGTTTTGTAATACTACCTACCCTACCCCCCTTGTTGAATGGGATAGGGATAGACACATGCTATTTTCGATCATATTTGATTAGCGAGCTTATTATTGCATAGTGCTTTTGGAGTGTACGGTTGGTAATGAAATAGGACCCCCTTCCGCTCCTGCTTGCGGTTGGGGTTGATATTTTCCCCTCTTTTTATATACATATATCCATATACCCCGTTCTCCCATACGACTAGCTTGATAGAAGGCTAGATAATATATAATACATTGATTCGATCGGTATACATTAATTGTGAGCATAAGTTATATAGGCTCTTGGTGATATTTGAATGGTGGATAAATCACTCACCTTTTTGACGGACAGAAGTCCGTAGATATCATCGTGCTTATTTATATCGAAAGTATAGGGAGGCAGAGATTCATTTCCACCCCCCTCCTCTTTTCTAGCCGGAAAGGGGCTCAGGATAAGTCTCTCGTGAAGGAAATTCGGCACCTTTAGCTTGCAAACGGGACGGGCCGAAGGTAAATTCAAAGAATATATGATATTTGATAAGGGGGGGGCTCAAGTACTATCAGATAAAGAGAAAGAAAAACAAAATCGTTAAAAAGGAAAAAAACTACCGCCCATTTATAACATCATCCGCAATCTTCTCAGCAAACATATAAACCGACCCCTGCGGATGGGCGGGCAACGCATACGGAAACGCCGAAATATCCACAACCCGCAACCCATCCACGCCAAACACCTTCGCAGTCGCATCCACCACAGCTCCCGTATCCCCTTTCTTACCCATCGCGCAAGTAGCGCTAGCATGCCAGAGCTGATTCACGCTGCCACGGAGATACTCCAAGATCTCCTCATCAGTCTGTACCGCAGAGCCCGGCACGGCCTCCTCGCCAATCTTGACCGTGTTAGCCGCTTCCGTCTCCCACGCTGTCCGCAGACGCTTGAATGCAGCTACGGCGACTTCCTGGTCTGCTGGGTCGCTGAGCCAGTTTAGGTTGATGGATGGTTGGTCCTCGATGTTGGGGCTGGTGATGGAGACGCTTCCGCGGGAGATGGGTTTCATGAGGGTTGCGGTGATGGAGCCTGAGTTTGAACCGTTGGCGCCTGGGAAGGAGCCTACGATGTATTCGACATCTGGCCAGTCTGAGGGGAAGGAGTCGAGAGAGTCAAGGGTTTTTGCTGATAGTGTGGCGCGGGAGTCTGTGGGGAGCTTTTCGTAGGCCATGAAGCCGGCGGCAGAGCTGTAGGGTCCGCCTGCGTCTGCGTATTGTTCTAGGGTGAGGGGCCAGTTGTCTGGGTTGGCGGTGATGGAGGCGCCGCTTTGGGTGTTGACGGTGTAGATTATGCCCATAGAGATGGGATCCCAGAGGTTCTGGCCGACGCCCGGCAGGTCGGAGATTACGGGGATGTCGTGAGTTGTGAGGACGTTGCTGGGGCCGATCCCTGAGACCATGAGGAGCTGGGGAGAATGGAAGACGCCAGCGGATATGATGACTTCTTTGGTGGCTGAAAGGGTGTATTCGGTACCCGAGCTGGAAACGGTCACGCCCTTTGCCTTTTTGGAATCGAAGAGGATTTTCTTGGCTTGAGTACTGTAGTAGACAGATAGCTGGGAGTTTGATATACTTGACTGCAAGTAGCTGCTTTCGGCCGATGATCGGAAAGCGTGCGTGGGTTCAATCGTGGACGGGGTCCAGGAAAAGAATCCAGTCAATGAGCCACTACTGAATCCATCAGGACTCAATGCAAGACCGATCTGTTCCACAGCTTTCCCCAGCCAGGTAATAGTTGGGTCGACCCAGTTGTTCCAGGACACCCGCAAAGGGCCAGAGTTATCGCACATATCGGCCTCATAATTGATCGTTGTGTTTGTATTGTTCCGCTTCTCCAGGTTTGGTGCTCTGAGGTGACAGGATCGCGAAAAATACTTCTGCAAATTGGCAAAGTTGTAGCTATCATCGCCTACTAGCTCTGCCCAACGATCATATGAGCCAGCAGTGCCACGGTGGTACGCCATCGTATTGATTGCCGTACATCCGCCCAGAGTTTTGCCCTGGGCATAATGAATCCGTCTATCACCCGCTGTAGGGGTGACCTCTGACAGTAGCCCCCAATCTACCTGGGGCGCCGGTGTGAACTGTTCCGAAGTATCAAGGAATGGCATGCCAGTCAAAGAATACAGAGGAACCACGCTGTAGTTGCCGTTGTCGAGCTCATAGAACCCTCCAGCCTCGATTACGGCCACTGAGGCAGTTTCTGCGAGGCGGGTAGCAATTGTGAGCCCGCCGGGGCCACCACCAACCACTGCGAGGTCGGAAAGTTAACAAAAACTACTAGAAGAAGCCATCCCACATAGGGGTCCAGTTGATACGTACCAACATAGTCAAATGTTGCGTCTTCTGCTGGTGGAGTAGGGGGATACTGCTGACCCGCAACTAGGGCGACCAAAGATATGGCGCTTAGGTATGAACGCATGTCGAGAGTACTAGTACCAGATATCCGCAGCTCGCACAAAAGATCAATTCCTCTCTTTGAAAATATCGCAAAAGAGTGCAAAGCTGTAGGATGGATGCACCATATCAAGGCTGCGTCCATCAAGGGGCAGGATGCCCTCCAGCTTAAGAAAAAGGCTGAAGAAACAAAAAGAAGCCATCATTTTGCCGGCATCCGACAAGCATCACAAACTAGCCGGCATGGGGGCTTGCATAGGGTAAGCAAGCGCATATGGTTGCAACTTTGATCCAATTCTCCGCGCTATCTCAGGAGAGGAGGGGAACAAAGTGGCGCGATTTGCCGGCGAAAAGTCAATCCACGATAAATAAGCGTGTGTTTTCTCACTGACTGCTCCACAATTTTCTCTTTTCTGAGTAGTAGTTTTTGGGGGGTTCCCCGGGGGTCTGGCTAAATCCACACCCTGTTTTCTCTATTTTCACACCTTTCCCCCACACTAAACCTGATTGGGAAAATTAAGTGATCTATTTTCACACCAAAGCTGAGATGCTAAACCCAAAAGGGAAAAAGGCAGTCTATTTCCACACCCTATAGGGTAGCCAGGGGGTGGAAGTGAACAGAGATTTCAATGCATGTTGCAGCTGTCTTCCTTAATGAAGCTATCTACAGATAGGGAAAGATAGGAATAGTGCTATAAACAGCTAAAAAATAGAGGAAAAAGCATGTAGGTAATCATAAAATATCAAATATTAAGTCAATCAAGGAAATTTACCTAGGCCCCTCTAAAATATTTTAATTTTACATGTTTTCCATGTTTATATTAAAAATACTCTGCATGCTCTTAAATTAAATGTTTTAAATGTTATTATTAGCTATAGTAGGCACTCTACTCTCTCTATCCCCTCTACCCCTCTATCTTTATGAGTGCCCATAAGGATGTCCTCTTACCTATATAGGGGAATGTGCCTGATCTGCTACCTGATCTACTACTTGTTAATCTCTATTCAATATCATATCAACCTATTTAAATTGTGAGAGGATTTGCCTGCTTGCTGCAACTAGAGCTATTTAATTATATGAATATAACATTATTTGCTCTGATTTACTAACTATTAGATAGTAATTAATTGATTCTGAATCTACTGTAGTATTAAGAGATTAATATCTATTAAACTCATCTACTACCAGATATATCCTATTAATGAGATGCTGTTGAATAATATGGGCATAAAAAAGTCTCATAAAGCTTTAAAATTAACCTGTATAGAGAGAAAGATGAGTATTTACATCTAAATTGAACTACTTTATAACCTCCAGAATTTTATTAAAGATATAGGGTGATATAATGATTATGTAGTTTTTAAACAGTGACTTGATATATCTATGATTTTAAGTGATTTTTTTGATAGTAATCTCACTGAGGATCTCTAGATTCTATCTATTAAAATAATAGTGAAAATGTTAGATAACATTATAAATATAGAATTTATTATTAAGAGGTAGAGTAGCCTTTAATATCTTATAATAGCTCTCTATATGGGATGTTGTAAGATTTCTATAGTGAACTATTTAATTAACTCAGACTGTTATAATCTTTTCCTTATGAGAAATCTACTGATTTATTAAATAGTCAATAATAATAGAATAGATGATCTGATATTTATGGTAAAATATCTTCTAGATGATAGTATATTTCTCCTTAGTAGATGCATATAAAAATATTATGATATTTACTTTGATAGTGAGATAGATTGAATTGATATGGGTAGGAATTACTATATTAAAGAGGTCTTGGTGTAGAGATTCATTATAAAGGTGTTTTTTAATGAATGTCTGAATGTTGTGCTTAATATACTATATATAGAGTAGATGTTTAGTATTTAATAAAGTATGAGATGCTACTGTAATGAAGGTGGAATCTATATCACTAAGAATTATAGTAGAATAAAGATAAAGATGAGAAGGTTAGTAGATTATATAGTATATTTATAATAAATATTTCAGCAACTATATATAGGACTGAGTTATCTCCTGCATGAAGGTGCTATCTATATAAAATGTGTGATTTATAGATGTACAACTAATGATATTAATTATTAAGAGGTTGAATCATTGAAGTGGTTGATCTTATATATAGCATCTATAAGAATCATCTCAGGGAAATTATGTAGAAAGGCCTTCAGAAAAGCCTTATAAAAGAATGTAATCTAGGTGATTTTATTATCTATATCTCTAACATTAAAGATAATAAAGTCTTCTATAAAATCCATGAGAGTTACTTGTATTTGAAGATGCCCAGCTAGAAGTTGATGTTATATAATCTACTACTAATTATATATATTCTTCATAGTAATTATGAGATTCTTTTGATTGTTAGAGGATTCATTCTACATTAATATCATTATTTAATGAGCTGTCAAGCTGATTATAAAATATTAATTGATTGCTGATAATACCTATTTAATATTATAATATCTATATAGGAATAATATGATCTTATCTACTGGGCTATGATTATAATGAGAGTTTACTACCTTCAATACCTAGTTCCTATTAAACCTGTTGAAGGCTTTATTACCATGATAGTTATAGAGCTGTAGGGTGAATGAACAGTCTATCTTGTGTGTTAATATATGAGATTTCTTAATCTAATAGCTATTAATTACTGTATATTTTAATTGATAAATGCTATCTCTATCATACTGTAGATAAATAATCTCTTTTATCTTTTGAATCTGGTTGAAAAATTGTGTTTTACAGCATTATATGATGATGATGTAGCCATAAGATTAAGCCTAGATATTAATATAATATTTAACATTCAATTTAAAGGTAAATATTCCTTCTGAGAAAGAGGAGAGTGTAGGATGTTTATCTGCAGAGTGTTCATCTATAAGGTATTTATTTATAGGGGAGATAGAGAAGGAATTAATCTCAATGACTTCCTTAATGTGTTTCACAATGATGAGAGTGGTGATAGAAATTTCATTAATTTCAGGCTCATAATCATTAAAATTGCTTGAGACACTGAAGAATTTGATATTGCTGCTTCCATCCATAGTAAAATATAAGGTGAAATAATGTTTGTGGTGGTTCAATTGATTTAATTTGTAGTTGATAGAGGAAATATTGCAAGTTAACATGCTAGGGCTATTCCCTCTATGACTAAGCTACAGCTACTCTATGAGGTGTGAAAATAGACTGCCTTTTTCCCTTTTAAGTTTAGTGTCTTAGCTTTGATGTGAAAATTATGGGAAGGTTGAAGGTTCTCTGATTGCTATGCTAATGAGAGAATCTATCTATTGTGCAATTATATAATTACACTAAGCTTGATCAGGAGACTGAAGGCCTACAGCTGCTAACACCCCTTTTTGAGTGGAGCTGCACAAAAAGTGTAGATCTCATGAAAAACACTGAAAAACAATAAAATGTCATCAGATAGAGAAAAAACCTAGATATATGATCAGACTTGCTACTTCCTATCATCCCCAGTAGAAATCCCTAGTAAATCAATGAATCATATAAAAGTAATAGTGTCTAGAGGCTTCATCAAGCTGTCAGCTGCTATTTTGGCTGTATCAACATGATTCAATACTATAATGCCATTCTTCAATTGAGATTATGAGTAATGAAAATGTGTATTTATATGCTTGCTATGGGCTGTAATTATAATAACTTGGGCAAGATCAATCATACCCTTATTATCTGTAAAAACCTGTATAGGAGATGTAGTGATAAATCTGATCTCTAATATGAGATTCTGAATTCATATTGCTTTATGAACTGCCTCACTGAGTGCAATGTATTTAACTTTATTTGAACTGAGAGTCATGCAGAGTTGTTTAGTAGAATACCATAAGATTAAAGATCCTATGAGCTTGAAGATGTAGCTAGATATAAATTTTCATTTGCTATTTAATGGTTCTGCTCAATCAGAATCTATATATCTAATGGGGAGGTAGATGTTGTTTGGAAATGCTAGATTTAAACTGTTAGAATGATGTTTATATTAGAGTTTAATTCTAAAGGTTCCTTTCAAATATTAGATGATGTGTAATAGTACCTTTCATGATTTTGAGGTGGGATTTGTGTTACACTACCTGAGTAGTGAGGCTGTGTGCATGATATTAGGTCAAGTTTTGACTGCAAGATACTGAATATAATCTATACTCTGTTGAAAATGTTGCTTCATAAAACCTACCTCATTCTTAGAGAGAGGGGAATTATCAATATGAAAGACCTCCTTCATGAGTGTACTAATAATGACAGTATTATTCAAATAGAAATCCTCCACTAATTACTCAATGTAGTGTTAATGAGTCAATTTGATACTGTCAGGCCTGCAGTTGACTTTCATGCCTAGATATTTTATTGATTTGTGTAAATTCTTGACCTCAAATCTCTCACTGAGAGCTTTCACTAGCCAGTCAGTGTTTTTAGGAACTTTGAAGACTATATTCAAATCATTGATGTATATAGTTATATAGAGATGTGGCTTCTCTATGTGATATCAGAGAGTTAGGTTATAAGAGCTTACAATGAATTCTAAATCATATAAATAACCTATTAAGCATTCATACTAAATTCTTGTGGCTGGATCAAGTCTATAGAGACTACCCTTAACAGTGCAGATGAGTATTTTTAGAGTGCTTAACTTAAAGCTGATGAGTTGCCTCATATAAATTGCCTTATCTAGGCAGCTGTGTAGGTAGGCTAATATGATATTAACCTGCTGTAATGTCTATTCCTACTGAGCTACTATAGTGAATAATATGTGGTTTATAGTATTAGTTATAATAGGTGTATAGATTTCCTCCCTACTATCCTTCTTCAGCTAATTACTGTAAATTACCCAATGAGACTTCTGTAGGATGCCATTGGAATCCACATTCAGATCTTAAGGCTGATCTTTCTTGATAAACACTTAGTAGTCTGACACTACTGGTTCTCTAACTGATATATTAGATTAAAGGATGAAATATCATATCTTATAGTATTTAAGATTAGAGATCTCACACTGCATTGATTTTTACCAGTATTTTCTCATCCCCCTTGGCCTAGATATAGCATCATTGTATGATTTAGAAAGACTGTCTGTATCAGGAGAGAAAGTATAAGTTATGAAGGTCAGTGCTGAATATAATCATTTAATATCTATAGAGGCCTTAGTATCCTCATCTACCATAAAAATTGATTCTATATTTAGACTGTTAGAGGCCTTAGAAGTTAGTTTCCCTTCTACAAATTAAACTCTATGGCCTGAATCTACCTTTTCTTGCATGAATCTGATATTAGATGATGCTATGATTTTATCTATAATAGAATCTCAGAGCTGAAAAATTAATGTTCTATTAAATCTAATCAACTTATATAGTTTTCTATAAGGGGATAACTTGTCTGTGAGCTTCTATGAACCATGCAGGTGGGCATAAATATCTACTCTAAGTTGATGAAAATGTTTGACTTTTAGTGGGATATTCATAAGAGTACTCCATGAGATCTTATAAGAGCTAGAGGTAATTAAATCCACTGTCTGCAGCCAGAACTTTTTATTATATAGAACTGTAAATGTAAGAATATTATTAGTTATTACAACAACTATGTGCAAGATATCTGCTCAGAATTTCTTGAGTAAACTACTCTGTATGAGAATAGCTCTCATTTATTCTATAACTGTATGGATTCCCTATTTAGAGACTATATCCTGATGAGGTAACTAGAGTATTGTAGGTTCCCATTTAATTTTATAGTTAGTTATAATCTATTACATTTGGGTGGAGCAAAAAATGCCATCTATGTCTGTATGAATGACTACTGGGGTGCTATACCTCATATTACCTATAAATCTGAGCTAATACCTGAAAAAATCAACTACTAGATCTTTCAAGTTCAAAAAATATATCTATTTATAGTGTGTTGCATCACACATCAGTAGCATGAAGTATTTTATCTCTTGATGAGACTTCAAGAGGTGATCAGATAGATCTTCTAATGTCTTATCTCTTCCTGTGAGATTAATGTGGATTTTCTCTATGGCCTGAAGTATATAAGATATTAGTATTTGAAAGAAATGCTGAGTCATTCTGGCCTATATATAGTTAGTACAGTAAAAATTTGATTTTAAGCTGATGATTTTGATCCCTATATGAGGATCCTTAGACATTGTAATAATAGTATCTATGTGGATGTGCCTGAGATCTCTATGCTACTTTATGAGAGTTTTACCCTTAGGGGTAGGTTCTGACTTGATGATTGGAGCTGTAGTAGTAGTGATAGTAGTAGTCATAAGACTGATTTTTTGAACTGTATTGGGATCCCCATACTTATGTGATTTCATCATATAATTTACTGCTCTACTGATGTGATTAATAATCAATTTCAAGTTGTATTCTATAATCTTGTAGATATCCCTCATTGTGGTTCTAATAGTATTAAAAATAACACTATTTAGAGCCTTACAAATGAAGTATGATGGGGTTATATTGGACAATATGAACTAATAGCCCTGATCCTCTAAATGGGTGTATAATAGTAAGTTAACTACTAAATTTAAGAGATAATGAATCTCATGTAGTGTGAGATTTCCTCCTTCCACATTCAGAACTATATTATCAATTCCTTCTACCCTAGCTTCATTATTAGTAGTAGAGTTGACACTGAGGTCACCCTTATATGAACTGTAGTTCAAAATTGAATGGTATTTGCCTGTCATATTGAAACTAATGCATGTATCTAAATATCAGAATTATGAGAAGTCACTCATAATAGATGTAGTTAAAAATGCCTCATCCTACTCCATACAAATCATTACAGTATTTATAGAAGGTTAATTTGACATTAAATCCTTATCATTCTCTTTCTTCCTAGAATTGCTAGATCCACTATCCTTACTCTTATCCTTATTTTTTATCTTTTTTGCATCCTCAGCTTTTACCTAATTAGGCTTCAAGTTGGGGTGTAAGGTCCAGCATTTATCCTTACTGTACTCAGACATCTTGCAATGATCACATTTACTTTTAATAGGCTTCATACTGGAGGTAGGGAGAGTAGTAGCTGCAGAATTTGCTGATAAATTCTACAGGGCTGAGGCCACTATTTTCTTATTGTAATAATTCAATAATTACTTGCTAAGTTTATTAATATTAATGTTTAAGATTTAGCTCTAATTAGTAGAAAAGAACTTATCCAACTAAGTCTTCATAAATGCCTTCTGGAAATCTTTAAGTCTCAGAAGAAAGATGTCATAGTAAATATCTCTTACTCTAACTACAAAATTCTTATATCATGCAACTAGGTAGTAAAAATGCCTGAGATAGAGCATATAGTTAGTGTTCTTAACTTGAAGAGTCATTAATTTCTTAATAATCATCATATACTTCTCTACTAGAGAGACTATATACTTTGTGTTGATTTTCTCCTATATATCTGCAGCTAGATTGGGTTTTAATTCTCTGAGAACAGCCTGAACATTGCCTTGTAGACTAGCAAGAATGTAGTAATATAATGCCTGTGAATGTGCTAACTACTTAGCCTGCTCATAATAGCTTGTAGAGGTTGAGGTATATTCATTTCTAAGAATAATATCTTTCACATTAATTGTCTTAGTATCTGCTAGAATTTCTGTGCACTATAAATTATAATTTATATCATTAAAGGTAATAATATCTTTAGTCTTAATTGCCTATTAAAGTTCCTTCTGATACTCATGAAGCTCATCTTTATAGGGGTTATAGAGAGTAATTATTACTAATAGTTGATGATAGACCTCAGCTACCATCTACTCTATCTCCTCTTATTAAATAGATCTTATGGAGGTAAATAGCTACTCTATCATCTAGATGAGTATCTTCTGTGTCATAATGATAGTAGCATCCAAATTGTGTAAGATGCTAAGCACCCTACTGAGCTATAAGAGATAATCTATCTTCTCATTCTCATCCTCAGAGAGGCTGGGCAAGGTGGGCTTGAAAGTCTGATAATTGAGATTTATGAACTGTGAAGGGCCTGTAGTCCTACAATTCACTATTAAATAAGTAGTGTGATAAGTACTAGTAATATCTACTGTAAACTTAGGGGTGAGAGGTATCTCACCAAACATCCTATTTGACATCATATGACCTTGGGATCTAGCTGTGAGTGGTGTAGCTGTCCATCAAAATTTGAAAAATCTGCTGATTTGTCTCTGAAAAAGTTTTTATATGTCAAAAATCTTCAAAATCTACCTCAAATATCATAAAGATGTGTGAATTTTGGGCAATTAAATATCTCATTATAAAATATATGTGATATTTAATCCAGGTGAACCTTCCAATCTTTAATGCAGTGTTTTTAATTAAAAAACATACTAATCAGGCTATAACCTGTGGGAAGGTTGAAGGTTCTCTGATTGCTATGCTAGTGAGAGAATCTATCTACCATGTGATCATGTAATTGTACTAAGCCTGATTGGGAGACTGGAGGCCTATGGCTGCCAACAAAAATAGATTGCTTAATTTTCCCAATTAGGTTTAGTGTGGGAAAAGTGGTGTGAAAATAGTCAAAAAGGGGTGTGGATTTAGCCAGACCCATTCCCTGGATGATGGTAGATGCTTTCTTCGGCCAAAATTTGTCTGTCATTTCTGCTCTGTTTTTGGCCAACAGATTTCTTTTTTCAGATCAAGGCTGGTCCCTGTCTCATTCCCCAGTGACACTTTTCCCAGATGTGGAGTATTATTCCCTTGGCTCTTGGGTAAACAGCGGAACCTGTGTCGATCCAAAAGGATTTTCATTGAGGATGCTGGCAGTGAAGAGCAAAGTACGCATGTGGGGACTCAACATGCCACACAAGGAGATGATGAGGTTAAAATGACGAGGAGTCAGTACAGGCAACAAGGCAATCATGCAGCACTGGCCAGTGTAGTTATCGGCTGCTCCCATGTTTTTCTTGCTGGTTTGGTGGATGGAGGGTGTGGTGTGAGTGGGTAAAAATGACTCTTGGCCAGCATTGTGCTCCTTTTGTCTGGAGAAGAACAAGCAGGCGAAGGGACTTGGAGTCTTGGGTTGAGAGAACAAGCTGAATGCTCCAGCAGCCCCAGAGATTTATTATATCTTTCGGGCTGAGCCGCTCGGCAGCCCGCAGATGGGACAGGCAACCTGATGCTTTGATTGGTGACCTCCATCCCTCCTGCTGACTCATCTCCTCCCCTGACTTCAACCCCCTGAATCAGGAGTCTTTAATTATTTCTTGCATCCATACTCCATACCTGGCAGCCATGTTTCTCTAGAATCAGTTTTCCCTGCTTGGACATGGGCAATGCAGTTGAGGAATGAACAACCATCCATTGGCTTAACCAGGAGCCTTGAAAAGCAGCAATATATAATATGGATTCTTCACTAGTAATGGGCCACAGTTATGATGTGACAACCACCCAGGATACAACTCAACTACTGCTGTGCTCAATATACAGGGGACAGGAGGCTAGTTCTATTGAAACCATGGTGCCGCCTCTACATTTCATTCAAGATAGTATCCTCATGCTCATCATGCATCCCCCAACCTGTTGATATCTCTCACGCCACCCACCTATCCTCAA
This sequence comes from Onygenales sp. PD_10, assembly GCA_032988465.1. Lineage (NCBI taxonomy): Eukaryota > Fungi > Ascomycota > Eurotiomycetes > Onygenales > Onygenales sp. PD_10. The sequence continues at coordinate 68,358 of JANTQH010000073.1, read as the reverse complement.
AAGTCAAACCTGGAAGCCCACTAAACTTTGAATTTGTCTTGGACAAAGAAGTTTCTCCTTCCCAGATGGCACTAGTTGGCCCTGCCGTCTTTCTGGATGGGAACGGCCCACAGTGCCTTCTGCATCCTGAAATTGGGAATTCAAGTCTTTCTCACATAACTCAACCATGTTGACTTTGGAGATCCGCCGCCGCCGAGATGTTTGATCTGATGCCGGCATGGCTATCCCTGTGGTCAACACTAGCAAGGCACCGACCCTGCTTTAGATCAGCCCATCTGAACTCACCTAGAGTTGCTCTAAAACCATCTTAATACCGTGTCGGACATTTCAAGAGCCTGAAGGGTAGCACGATAGCATGGATGGGTCTTCTATTGGATGCCATTCGTTTCCATGCTAGAAGCCGGGGCAAGAGTCAACAATAAGTTAGTATGTCCATCAAAGATGATACTCAAACAGGCGCAGCATTTCCTGGCTAACTTGGGTTTTGGTTTCATCGTCACAGCAGATCAGAAATGTTTCCAGAGGATTTTTGCCTGTACAATATGGACTGAACCCCTATGTACCCTTCGACGAAATAAAAATAAAGTGAAGAGGCTGCGGATTACACGTTGCCCATGAAGGGCATGGTAGTATAAAGAGCAAGATCACCGTATCCAAACCAACGGCCCGCACAGCGTTGGATTTGGTTTTCAGACAACTCAAACCTGCAAACCCGGGAATGAGTAATGCATACGAAAATGGGCGGAAAACTAGTTAACCATTCTTTCACAACGCCTCTCAGACGGAGATATTCATCATTCTCGAACAACCCAAATCGGGCCAAGCAAAAGGGAACAATACCACGGACCAGTCGGCAATTGCCAGGCATAAGGTGAAACGAGGATCGAGATCAATTCGAGAAATTCCAATGGCCTTCCAAAGAAGAATGGTCTAGATCAATCGACTTGGCAGTCGGACCATTTAATAATATCACAAAATCCGCATCGATCGCCCTAACCATGGTACACATCCGTCTCATACCGTTTCTCCGTCTTATTAAGGGTGGACCTAGGCCATTGACGAGCAAACCCACAATGTTTTGCATAGAAGATCGAAATCCAGACATTAAAATCGTTCTGGTCGTCGATAGTATTACCTCGGTGGGGGATGGACCGTCCAGACCGGAGAGGTGGGCGTAACGGTATTATCATCCACATAGTCGACGCGAGCGCTCCTTCATCTCTTTTCCTTCCGCACGTTTCAATATCCTGACAGGTCCTTGATATGATATGGTGATAACCTAGGGTACATGTAGCTTCTTCCCCCTTTTCCGAAACAGATCCATACATTTCTCATGCTTTTCGTTCCGGTCGTTTATTCTTGAACAGACGGCCCAACGGCCTTGAAGAAGACCGAATATTAATCGAAAGCCAGCAACCATTCCTGGTAGTTAACCTTGGGCAAGCGGCTTATGCCTAGCTGGGCATCGCCTTCTGTATCCTGAGTTGGAAGCCGGAAGGCCTATGAATGGTAAGTATATGGTGCATATGTTTCTCTAATGCATCGCAAATCCTTTTCGACTGGGATGTAGCTATTTGGAGGCTACTGGCGCTCGGCCCGGAAAGGTTGGATGCGAAAGTTGGCAGAAGTCATATCGATCTTTGCTTCCACATCCCGTGTCTCTGCAAGCAACCTTGCCTGATACCCTGCATAAAATGGTCAACCTTCAGTGATCGCGATCGACAAGATGCATCGCGTCGTCTCGAGCTGCTGTCAATAGGTAAGAATACTTATCGCCACGCCCATGCGTGCATCTTATTGGGATACTACCGAAGTCGCCATTGATTGCATTATCGCTTTCTCCCCAATCGAGCCGTGTGCATCCAATCCGCATGGGCATCGCCTATTAACAATGGCGGTGTCTGATGTCCTGGCCTGCCAGCCCCTCTCCAACCATCAGACTGCTCAGCTCCCTTTGTCTTCCTTTTGCCTACCCAATATCAAACCCATTGTCCGATCCAATCGTCTCAGCCATGGGCGATATCTATTGGTTGTTGCACAGGCGCTCGCGAACTGCTACACCCAGCATCAAGAACCGGTGACACTGGGAATCAGCCAACAAGGCCTCGCCAGAACAAAACAGAAATCTAGACAAAATCTCGTTTCGAATTATGTGCCCTGTCCACCATTATTCATTCTCATGCGTTCTGCCTCTCTATTCCACCTCTCCCCTCCTCCATCTTGGCAATCTTGGTCATCTCCCACTGCATGCGCCATCGCTGCACTGCGCCTTTTGGCGGACGATAATCGGGTGCCTGCGAAAAATGCAGCACATGGATGGTGCCCTGAACACTTGGCAAAAGCTGGTCGTCAGACACCGCCATCGTGATTTATTCTTTGAGCGAAACGAGGTGGCCAGACGCATTATTTGAAATGCGCCATCAGTTCAAAGACGCGAGTCACGCCAGCCACAGGCCCACAGGCTGCCACAGCTCTGTAAATAACTCGCTGGCCTAACTACCCCAGCCGCAGCCGCAATCAATGGCGTGTTGGAGGATGTACTCCGGAGTCCGGAGCCAGCGACTGACTTGACTATCGTTGCAATGATGGCAGGCTCTGGTTGGGTGTGTTCCTTCGGTTGCTTGCGTCTTATGAGTATCTATTTTTTGATGCCGGAGAAGCATTGGACGGCTACGCGTCTATCAGGTGTGTATCAGGAATGAAGGTCAAAGCTATTCGGTATGCGGATGAAAATTCGATCGAACTAAGCGGCTTTATCTATCTCATCCTACATCTGCATCCGCATCTGCATCTCGCCCGGGAAGGGCGGATGAGCCTTGTTCCTTTTCAGCCTCGAGGTCCTTCGAGAAATAGCGAAATACATGCTGACCACCATCCAAGTTGCTCCAATAACCACGGCGTTGTTGACTGTTGTTGAGCCGGACGGACAGGGCCACCCTTGCAATCGCCAGCGATCCGAGCACCGATTTCCTTTCTTTTCTTTTGTTCAACGAACAAACCCCATCCCCGTTGCTTTCTGACTCCGCTAGCTACTGCACAGCAGGAAGTTAGTTAGCTTTTTGTTTTTTTCTGTCTCGCTTTTCTTGGGTATTTCTTTTCTTTTTCTTTCTCCTTTGGTATCAAAAAGCCCCGTAAAGCTGACAACCAGTGACAAGGAACATCGAAAATTCCTACATACGATACCGAGCAGTACATCTATTCTTTACCGGAAAGATACCTATCTATGCACCGTGCGTGGAAACTTCCTCCCATCTTCTCCCGACCACAAGGCACCGACTTAAGGCAATCAATCCACCCGCTTGCATGATGCACTAACAAGCCACATCCACATCCCACCCGGATCCCAAGATCCCACAAGTTCCATGCGGCAAGCCCTCTGACCCTCTGGTCGGACCAGTAAGCGGACGCGTGCAACTTTGGGAACCCTGGGAACGCGTTGAAGCGGGAACAAGCCAAGCCGAAATGAACGGGCCTCGCGGGTCTCTCCTCACTTGGCTATGTAGGAAGGGGGTTATCAGGATTTTTAGGATTTTTAGGAAGCAGCAAAGGCCTTTTTGGGAAGTGGTTTGTCTGGTTATGCTTGGAGTTATGATGCAGATGGCTTATGAAGGATTTATGGGTATGCATGTGCTATTTATTGTTGTTTAAGAGCCGCTAGACTGGTATGTATGGTTATTTGGTCGGACGGGGAGAGCTGTATGTATGGACAGTATGGATGTATGGATGCTTACCCGTGTGTGCCTTGTTTCTTTCCCCTTTCTTCATTAACATGTGCCACTCCTCTCTCCAAACGGAGCACCGCGGGGAATGGATACGCGGTCAATAATGGGACATGCCCGTCCTATATACTACCCATCTGCGCAGGTGCCTTGGGCATATATATACACGGAGTAATACAAGCTATCCTCATATCAGGTGGGCATACCAATCAACCTATTTACATCCATATGAGTTACAAAATACTCTTCCAGACCTCTAACCCCCCCCCCCTGCAAATGTCAATCTCTCCATCCCTCCCCCGGAAACAGTTTTGTATCCCAGTCTCATTTCAGTCCAGCCAGGCCAGCCCCAGCCCACTGGGAACAAAACATCCATCACCCCAGCCATATTTGTTAAACACACACCAACACGGCGAGCTTCCAATTCAAGCTTAAAGGCCGATGGACCGACCGCGCGGGCCGCACAAAGCAAAACATAGCATCCATAGCATAGCATAGCATAAACGGAGGGAGGGGAGGGGGCGGGGGCGGCAGATTGATGAGGTTCGTGTTACCCTCCTTCAAGTTGCCTTATCTTGTCTTGCCTTAGGCAATGCAAGTTACATACATACATGTAGCTGTCTGTCTATCTATGTATCTAGGAGGCAAGTGGAGGGAGGGAGGGTAGGGACGCGCATAAGGCCGTAAAAAAATTATTCCGATATGAGATGGCTAGGTGGCTGGCCACTGTTTGTGTTATTTTTCATTCACTTCTTGATGCTATGTGTTGTTGTGAATTTTTTTTTTTTTTTTTTTATACTCTGTAGATGTGCATGAAATGGTGTCCTCTCAGGTTTTTTTAAGAGCGGTGTTTTTAAATCATTGGGGAACAGGAGCCCATGGACACCAACTTATTAATTCTATAGTTAAATGATTAGCAAAATCAGGAAGGTGTAGATTCAAAACTTCAAGTTGTGTCGAAGCCCTCTCTTCCCCTAAAATTTATGTTGGAGTGAATAATGCAGTGTGGAATATTGCATAAAAGTGACGTCATCAATCCAGCCCTGCAGTGAATGCATGCATCTCTGTTAAAAGTGAACTGCTTGCTTTCACTGTGTTATATATCATGAGACTTTCGATTTCCCTCTGAGGCATTCCGATGATAGCCAATCCTCCTCCCCTCTCTGTCAGTCTTCGGACTTCGACGATATCTATAGCTCCTTGGCTACGATTGAACTTCCCACTACAGATCGACTGATCCAAGCATCATGTCTTCCAACACCGGAGAACAGCCGCGACGACGATTCCCACCAGAGGTGGCATGCTTACTACAACCAAATTCCGAGTATACCCGTTGGGGGGATTATCTGTTTGAGGTGTACGGGAGCCGTCCTGATGGGACTCTTGCAGTGGGCGACCCCCTAACCACAGAACAAGTACTCCGTATGGAAAGACTACGCGAGAGCAGTATGCTTTTCCTTTCCTCTACTAGTCTGGCTGTTCATAGCTAATGTGCTATCTGATTTCCCCACAGAATACAAGGGCGTTGAATTTCCTGCCAGATTCAAATCCTCGCCTACTGATCCTCCCAGGTTCAAGTGGCCCCTTACGCACGCAGAAAGAATCGCGGAGTTGGAGGAGATACTGGCAAACGACGACATTCCCACCCTCTATTACAAAGACAGTAAAAATATCAAAGCTGCAATCGAATATCACAAGGGATTCAAGGACCAAAATGAACTCTGTGAACCATCGCTACTGAAATTTAGCGATGGGAAGATCGATCTGGAGAACTTTTCTGACCCGCACGCTTGGTATGAGGTATGTCAAATATATATGCATTATCCATCTTTGCTGCATCTTATTATTTTACAAGTTCTCTTTAGATAAATAGGTGCTCACCAAGGCCTCCTCCATATAGGGTTTACGGAAACAGTTGGTGCAATACCCACCTCAGCCTCGTAATGTGAGCGCTCCAGAAGTCCGTAGAACACCTACTGGCCTAATTCAATCACGCCAGTTTCCCGTGCAAGTTCGTCTCCTGACTGCTGATAACTCACGCGTACTTCGTGACTGGCATGTTACCAGGGCCAAGATCGTTCCTGACCACTTCCGCCTTGCATCAACGGATACACTAATGCTTGCTTTTCACCGTACAAATCGTGGACTTTATGTAACAAAGAACAAGACGAGACTTGTGAATCTCCTGCCCCCTTGATGTGGAATTTTTTTTTCTGACTTTCTCAAAGTTAAGGATGGATAGCAAGCAATGTTTAGAATGTTTTTCTGTGGCAGATGAGATAAATTGAATCCCTTGTTTTCTTATTAGCTCCCCAGTTCGCCGATGAGGAATTAAGCGTGTCTCAAGGAATACCCCGGTTGTTGCTGTTGTTGACTGAACTTTGCACTTATTTTAAGCACTTGTCAATTTCATCTACAGGAACTCTCTTGACAGTAGTATTGTATCAGCCTGCTATTAAGAACATACTACTGAAAATGCAACTCTTCCAAAGCAATAAATAGTAGTCTCTCTTGCCACGGCATTACACTGTTATTGAACGAATAATTCAACATTCTTAACTTCGCCGAAAAGTATCAACCCCAGTGGGATAAAGTACATGTAGTTATGTATGTACATACATACAGTAACTACTATCTTTGGACATCTTTTTGCCAACATGATATTGACACCATCTCTGCTCAAGTTTGCCAGCAAGCGGTCCTCGAGTTTTCTTTCGCATTTCTGCCACGGTCGAAAGATGTAACATCTCGTTCAAATGTTTGATCGCTTTTGGCATTTGGTATTTGAGGGTGCTGGTGTTTTTTACTGCCTTTTGGTTGTTTAGAAGGCATATTGGCAGCCCATAGGACACATTGATTGATACTAACTAGAACTATATACTAGGACTATATTCTGCATAGTCCTTCCTGTATGTGGAGAAGGTCCCATGCATGTCAATGATGCATTAAAAAAGTATGCGTCTTGTTGTATTAGGTTGTTAATTCTCTGAAGGTAACTCTACGAAGATTCGAAAAATCAAATTATTTGAATAATTCAGCGAATAACATTGTTGGTTCTCACGCTGCAGCCCAGGTATCAATTGGTGGACAAGGTTCAGACCCCAAAACCCTTGAAAGGCTATTGACTCATGCTGCTAACTTCTAGAAAGGCTGCTGACAGGCCGCTTTGTTTAAGTTTCTACTCTTCCAGGTTTGGGCGGGAAAAACGCGGCAGGGTGCGAATGGATGTGGGCGGAAGCAGCTGGCCCAGTCCAGCGGGAAATGTTAAATTCTGGCTCTGGATTCGAGAATCTTATCATGAGTTCCAGAATGAATGGGAAGAAGGCGATTTGCTGGTTCAATTCATGCATTGTTTATTATTATTTTCTTATTCGTGCTCGGCTGGGGCGGGAGCGGATAGGGACATCGACAGTGGAAGCAAAGCTTGGCCAGGCCAGCACATGCACACTCTGGCGGATTCCAGATTCTGTGGACATAAAAATCTGAAAGGAAGGGCGTTGGCGAGTTTCTTGAAGGATTTTCATCGCGGGAACTTTTGTACGCACTGGCCTGGAGATTCGATGAACGATCGGCCGCTTGACAGTCAAGGTGGGCCTGCGATGGAACCTACTTTTGTGCCACGCCATGCTGTGGCGATCCCAGGATATGGATGCCAGTCTGTTCCCTTTTAATTCTGTCCCCAGGCAGCCAAAAACAACAATATTTGTAGGAGCCGGGACATGCGCCAGCTCGTTGGATTTCCGGCCCTTCTTAGGCACGGGAAGACAGGGACTGCGGCAGGGGCCTCGCCTTGATGTGCCCACTAAAACAATTCAGGGCCCATCGGGGTGTGGCTGGAGGGCCCTCTCAATCTATTCGCGACTTTTGTTCAGGACTGGGCTCGGGTAACTAGTTCGTATCAGCACTTGCAATTGGGGTGCACGCCTTGCCGGGTCGATGGGATGGGGCGGATCCATGTAAAGCATCGTATGGCATGGATGGGCTGCAAGTTTCAAAGCCAAAACAAGTCCGCCTTTGTGAGGGATGTACTCTTTTGTACCTCAGGTGTCTGTGGCGGCCAGGCCGGCTGATTTTCTTTTGTTGCGTGGTCGTGTCGATGTTGTGCTCGAGATGCCGTGTGTGACTTGGCAAGTTGGCTGGGAGGCGAAGACTGCGCCAGGAATCTAGACTGTTCTCGACGGCTGGGTCGGGAAACGTAGCTCCTTGCTGTGGCCACGGCCTGTGGTCCCGTTGGCGATCGGAGAATAACAGCCAACTCTGCTGCCCGTGAGACACGCGGTGGTGAAGATAGTTGATTAATTCGACATTCTGTGTCTTCTCTTTATTGTTGCTCTCAACATCGAATACATCGAGTACATCGAATACATAAAATACGGAGAATACAGAGCTGCTGCAGTGTGTGTACGGTAAGGCCGTGGGCATACGGTACGGCACGGCAGCCGCGGCCAGACCAGGCCCCACTCGCACGGGGTCAGGCCGCTGATCCCCACGCGCCCCACCAGCGGCTGGGCCTCGGACTGCAGCAGGCTTACTGCCACGTCCGCTCGCCTCGGCCGACGCACGCAGCTCCCCGTCGCTTCTCATCGTCAACTTCAACCTCAACTTCAGCTTCAACTTCAACTTCAACTTCACCTCTCTTATCGTGCTCTGCCTCTCTCTCTCTCCCTCTCTCCCTCCCTCTCTCTACCGCTTGATCCAGACTCTACTCTCTCGTGTCTCCCTCCGCAAGCTCCTTCTCCGTCCTCCCCGTCTCTGTCTCGTCTCATCTACAACCTCCCGTCCCGTCTCTCCCACACGCCCCACGCTTCAAGCTCCCAACTCGGAATCCCCCTTCTTCGCCCTTCTCCCGTCCAATCTCGCATTTCTCTCCAAAACACGGTTCCCTATCCTCACCCCACCGACAAAACCCGTTTCGTGGATCCACGCCGTTTTGCGTTTGTTTCACTGCCCGTCGTCCATCGTCAGCCATGTGCTGATGTGATGTGCTTGTGTCTGCTATATTACCAAGCCTCACCCCGATATTGCTGCCAGCTACCTGCCCTGCAAGATAGCTGCTCCTGATCTTCAAAAATACCACACATCCCTCGCCGCCATTTACCCTAGATACACTCCTGAATGTTCCACACCAAGGACCATGAGTTGGACCAGCCCACAAGAGACGTTTATGCAGATATGAAAACTGTGGATAGAATCGTGGAACGCCGTCCTTCGCGGACATCTCCTTCGTCCGAGTCAGGGCGCTGGGACGCTCCGGAAAGAGACTCGTCGACGTCTCAACAATCTGACAATTCCGCGTTGCACAAGTGCCAAAGCTATCGAACCTCTCCGTCCTCAGTCTCCAGAGTATCATCGAAGAAGTCGAGGCGGAGCACGTCCCTGGAATCCATCCGGTCAGAGCCATCGACGATAATGCGGTTTCTCTCGAGGCAAACCCCAAATCTACAACTACCTCCCTTTGAGTCTTTGGGCATCGCCGCTCCCTCACCCAGCATACCAGATATAAACCAACTGTCCAGACAATCACCATCCTCCTCGACTGAATCCTCAATTGCTATTCGAATTCCCTCATCCTCTTACGCACCCTCCGAAACAACTGCTTTGTCCGGTTATAGCGCTCCCATGCCTCCCACGCCGCCAGAAGACAGTCATTCTGTCAGATGGAACCCAGATTCAAACAGCCCAATTTCAGATCCACACCCCATATCGCATCATTATTCGCCTTCAAGGAGAGATGAATTCGCGGCTGGGGAATCACCCCCTAATGGAAGTACCGGTCATGCCCCAGAGTCATCTCCGGAGGCAGTAAGGTCGAATGGGTCGACTCAACCAAATCCTGGGAATAACCTCCGCCCTGATTTCAATCCAACGTCTTGGCTAAAAAATGGGATCGAATTAGCAGGTATGTTACACATTTCAAGTTGGTTTAATATCCCATATACTAACTTAGAAAGTGTCTTCACTCTCAATCTCTAAAACGCCAGGCGAATCCGTGCAAATGGTATCCCAGACCCTCCCATTTCCTCCGGAATCTAACTCGAAATCCTCTCCTACATCTGCCTTCGCGTCTATCGTCCAAGAAATCCAACGTCGCCTCCAACCAGACCAGTCTCCCTATGTCAATATCATCCATGCTGTTCCTCCAAAATTCAACCTGTCGTGTTTGCCAACGTCACCCCCAAGCACCCCGAACCTCTTTTCTCCAGGGGATGATTATTTCAATTTGACGGTATTCTCCAGTGCTACTCCGGTCCCCGGTTATGCAGGTCATGAATTTGCCGGGGAACAATCGCCGTCGGGAACTACACATACCCCTACACCGATCGTTCCTCCATTCAGCGTGCATGTCTCCGTAGTCGAACGCTATCTCCCTCCATCTTCGCCCCGCGAGTATAAAGATCTATTCTCAGCCGCCGGCCCATCCGTCCTCGTCGACCGTCTCCGCGAATTGTCGCCTAGAGACGGCAATCTTGTACTGATATATCCCACCCAACAGGGTGCCCGCACCTTCAAAAACCACTATCTCGGACCCCTCCTCGATCCCCTCCTCCGCCAGATGGTCGTCGTCAACGAACTATCTGCCGATATCGGCCAAGCCCTCGGTTGTATGCCCGCAATCGCTCAAATGGATGACTTTGAAACAATGCAGGATAACGTCCTCCGCCTCTGCAACAACCTCAACCAACGAGAATCCATGCCAGGACAACTAAGCCCCGGCCGTGGCTCGCGCTTTAACATGGTGTATTCTAGCAAGGGCCAAGTGTGTATGACCCGCCAGTCATGGACGGAATGGTATATTCAGCAGGAAACACCGCGCGCCAGAGAAATTCTGAACGGATACTGGAGGACGGGCCATAGGCTCCCAGTGAGCAATATGGCTGCGACAGGAAGCCGGAAACCGCAGAACCGCGAGGTTACCTATCCGTCGTTGCTACAGGAGATTGTGGAAGGGATTAGGCGCCGATCGTATAGTGGGGGAGTGGAACCTGGGGATGGGTTGGAAGTGGGAGTTTTTGTTATCAGAAGGTCGCAATAGGACGGGAATCGGCCAAGTCCTACGGCCCACAGTGATGATATGAGATGATTTTGGAACGTCTTTTTCTTTGAGCAAACGAAAACATTTGAATAATGGTGGGCAATCTTTTTTGATATTTTTTTTTTTGGTATTCGGGGAGGAAATACATGGCTAGTGCAGCAACATTTCTCCCCGGAAAAAAGAGGTTACCAGGGCGCGTTTTGGAGTTCTTTTAATATATGACTTATTTATCTATCAATTCCTCCCCCTCCCCCGCCTTTTTTTTCAGAGGTGGTGGACTTTATTGACACCATTCTTTCTTTCATTATCATTTTCAGGAAAGGGTTTCCATTAAGAGCATACATATTAACTCATTGTAATTACCTATCTATCCAACCTACCCTATCTGTCATAATACCCATCTTACTTCTTTTTACGTTTGTTAGAGAATTATAATAGGATGAATGGAATGAACTGAATGGGGAGATTATTGTTACCTTCTTAAACTTAGTTTTCGCCCTCTACGGAGTATGTAGGGTATGTATCTATTAGGTATGGGGAGAGAGAAACTGGCTAGCAATGTAATTCTTTCTTTCTTTCTTTTTTTCTTATTTTGTCTGTTTGGTGCTCATGCTCTGGTAGATAGCTGGGTTTCTATCCAGTAAGGTATACAGAGAAATGACAAGATGGAAATTGAAAAGTAGGAATTGTAAATGATGATACATGCTGGTTAAAATTCGCTTACTGGACAATAGAGAGAAAGCAGTAAAGGGATAGATAATAACAAGTCTACATACAGTAGATAATACGTACATCAAGAAGAAAAAATGAGAGAGAGAATGTTCAATCCGTCCATTTTATAAAAGGCCCAACCAAGTTCCATCCCCCAAATACTTGCTAAAGAAATTTAACAAACGCTAGTATTGACTGTTCCCTTTTAGAGGCGCGGGGGGGCAATCGAAATAAAAAAAATAGAATAGAAAAGAACGAAAAAGAATGAAAAAAAGGTCCTGCCGGAGTAAAATCAACACACAAAAACGCCCCCAAATTCCAATCCCATATTGCATGCCATTTCCCAGAGGCAGCATTAATTTTTCCTTCAACCAAATACTTCACAAGGTCCAACTCCGCCGATTTATACCTACCCAATCAATCTATGCATCCTTCTTCGGATAAAGCCTAACAAGATGCACATCCATCTCTGGTGGGAAATCTGGATGCAGGGAGCCAAACCGCTCCGTACTTTCCAGCGACAGGCCCTTCATCATCTCCTCTGGATCATACTCATGCGCAGCCTCGACCAGGTCCGTGACCAGTCGCGTATCGATCCACCCAGGCGGTTTGTTAGCCAGTCGATCAATGCGAGCCAGGTCATCTTCAATCTCATCTGGCATGAGAGGTGGGGGCGGGGGGGCGGAGCCCGACCCGTTGGGGCGTGCGTGGTAGTTGCCCAGGATGAAGTAGGGCAGGTTCGGTCGCGTGGCGGTCTTATCCGCTAGTTCGCCCAGGAGAGTCAAGCCGGAAATACCGGTGGTGCGCGTCGAGCGGGTGGCGTGGAAGCCTTGGCTGGCTGTCCGTTCCATCTCGGGGGCGCCCGCAGTGCTATCTTCCTGGCCGCTACCGTCGCCGGAGCCGGCTAGGTCGTCGCCGTCGGTTGGTTGACCGTTTGTAGCGGGGGTGGGTGCCTGTTTGGCTCGTTTTGAGGCGGCGAGGAAGTGGAGTGCTGCGACGTGGGCGCCGTTGCTGTGCATTGCCAGTTCCTTCTCCGTGAAAAGAGACGAAATGTTGTAACTTGGCGCAGTTTGGTGCTGGGTCATGCGTGCCTTTATACGGTCCGCTGGGGTTGAAACGCCGCCATCGCGGGCAGGAGAGCCAAAGTCATCCTCGATTGGGGCTTTCCGTTTCCTTTTATTAGTTGTTTCTGTGCCAATTCCACTACCGATATCTTCTGCATCGACCCTATGGCGCGTGTGGCGCGTTTTTCGATTGCTTTGGATACCCCCAGGGCTTGAAGGGTTGGCAATGCTGAATTGGTTCGGATGAAGAAGCAGGGCATTGGTATCAGCAAGGTCGAGTTGCTCTTTCTCCTTCATCAGGCGGTTTTTTCTTTGGGAAATAGACATGACCAGGCGCTCCCTAATGGTCTCTCTTAACTTTGTGCATTCTTGGCGGGCAAATTGAACCTTGAAGTCATGTTCTCGTCGAATTCGAGAAAATTGGTCGCGGTGGCGATTCTATAGAAGAAAAACACTGTTAGTACATGCTGCTTTTCTCGTACGAGGGTAAGAGGGCCAAATGAAGACTGGACGTACCATTATAACAGTGAGTTCTGTGTCTCGTTCCTCCTTCGTTTGATTTACTTCCTGAACAAATCTTGCGTACCATTTTCCTGAGGGAATTGCTTCAGGGGCCATATGGCCAGTGGCGGAGATTTGCTCGACGAGCTTTTGGATGTCTTCAGGGGAATCACTCAGGGGCTCAGTGTCATATAACTGGGAATTAGAAATGAGAGTCATTTCGTTTTGAAGATCGTGAACTTGCTTGCGGAAATGGTAGTCTCGTTCATTTCCGAACGATTCAGTTAAGTCGTGTACGCGGTCCTGGAGCGCACTTCGTCTTTTATCGCGCTTTGACTGAGGCTGAAGATTGGGTGGAGGGGATCGAGAGCGGGTTCGAGCATTAGCAGTCATCATGTGCGGTGGGGCGGAAGCTAGCCCGTGAGATGGACCTGCGGTCATGTTTGGCGAAACAGGTGTTGGGGAGTAGGCCATTGACATGGTGTGGCGGAAATGAACAGGTGGGTCCGTCGTAGAAGCCCTTATTCGTCCTATTTAAGTTCTTCCAGGTTGTGAGAGCCGAATCGAGGTAGTATTCGAGGAGACAATCCGAACAAGAGCTCAAACAGATGTCTTTCTAGGCTCAGAGGGGTCGAAGCACAAATCCCCGGCGCCGTAGGACAAGAGAGGTATATGTCTATTGGGCAGGGGTTGTCCGATTTTTCAGTCACACTATGTTATAGTTAGACTGAAATGTCATGATATCATCTAGGATGAGGATGGTTGATGATTGTGGCAGAGGGGGCGGTTGGTGGTTTGGTACGGTGAATCCGTGCTTTGTAGGGAGTAAGGGGGAACGGCGATGACTAGATAATCTGGTGGTTCAAAACAGTTAGAGGAGGGAGTTATAAAAGTGAATGGGCGGTGGTTGTGGTAGAGCAAAGAAAAAGAGGCGGAGGGAGGCGGAGAGCTTTTTGCGAAAGTTAATTAGCTAAAGGCGAGACAAACAAGACAAACATACATGTGCGGAGGGTGTGCCGGCTGTCCAGAAGCCGCTCAACCAAGGCGAGGTATAGACAAGAGGACGCTAAACAGCGACTCGAAAGGTATTCAGGCTAGCAAATGGATGTATATGGTTATGTCGGCTCGTAGTAGGTATGGAGACACTGCGTAGCTATGGTTTTGCGTTTTAAGTTTTGTCGAGCGTGCCGTGCTCCTCCTGATGATCGATTGACGGCTCTCAATCGCGAAGGTCTCAGTTGTCGATAAAGATAGGAAAGCGATACGAGAAGACGAGGGCTCTGTCGCTAAGATGAAGGTGTTCGGGTGACTAGAAGGCTGGTAGGTTAAGCTGGCGGGGTTTGAAATGAAGGGGGAAGGGGAAACGATTGCTGGCGATGATGCGGTTGACGGTCCTGCGAGCAAGCAACGAGCTGGTGAGGGAGGATATACTTGACGTAGACGAGTGCGAGTAGACCTGGGAGAAAGATAAGACAAGAGGCAAGAGGATTGCGCTGCCCAACGTATCGTTCGCGAGGCCTGGTTAGTGAGAAGCGTTGTGAAAGTTGCGATGTTGAGCCAGAGCAGAATGACCTCAGTCGGGGAGCCGCCCACGTGACTTGTGATTAAGCGCTGGAGGATCTGAAGAAAAAGACATCAAGCATCAATTTCAGCTTTGCAACTTCTACTTGAGTTGGCCATCTTCTCTTTCTATTCACCAGCCAGCAAGAAAGGGCAATCCAAGAACTAATGCAGTCTCCAGCATCCATGGATGTTCCCCTGCCATATTGACTCCAAAGTGAATCTGCCCGACCCCGAAGGCATCTCGCTGTAAAGATCCTGCTTGAGGCGTCATGAGCTGATTGACGATAGTAACTTTGCCTATGCAAGGAGCAATATTGCTCCGAAATATACAGCCCCGGACCATCCTAACTGCCGATTCATGAAATTTACGTCAAATACAACTCACACGAAGGCGCCTAGATGGACTGGAAGAACTCTTATGCTCTATGGATTGGTTCAAAATATCCATAAACGCGTATTGAGCTATAACCCCTGCCCCCAGATGTTGCATCCATTCCATTATCCAGACTCTGTCGAATATGCTTTCGTGTTTTACAAATCCAGCGTCCTTCAGTTGCCAATGAGCCGCTGGGGAGGTGGTGCAATATGACGTCATGGTTAATAATGAGCCCATCGCGCCATTGATTTCAAAGGATTTCTTTGTCAAAGCACATCATGGGGAATCAGTGCGGGGATGGCCTTCTTTCGGCTTATACATCGTCTCGGCCATTGCACATAAATTCGGCTTCCATTCCTTTGTTGTCTCGATCATCTATTGCAAAACCCGCAACCCACACTAACAGAGTATCTCTGTTTTAAACCAGCCACCAGCCATACCGCAATATCTACTGCTATTATCTCTTCTTCATTCCTTCTATCATCATGTCCACTGCAACGACAACCATCACCGCGACTCCAACCACCCTCTCCGCCCGTGAGCAGGACCCCACCTACATCCCGCGCGGCCCAGTCGAGGCAACGCTATACTTCTACGCCCCTCCCGAAGACGGATCACGGCCCTTTAACTTCGTGGAAACCCCTCCTCCAGGCCAGCCCCGACGAAATTACGGGGACGTCATACAGAAGGTGACTATCCATGACATTCGCAACCATGAGTCAGAGTATGCGCTCGACCGTGACGCCTTCCAGACACTTCAGAATGTCCATTCTGCCGCCGAACCCTCGTTTACCGACGAAGAGAATATCAAATCAGTTTACTACCCAGAAGTCGAGCAATTGATTTTAAACAATGTGCCCGGTGCGCATCGCGTCGTCATCTTCGATCACACAATACGCCGCGCCAACCCCGATGCCGCTCGTGGACCTGTTCTTAGAACCCATATCGACCAGACTGCAGCCTCTGCAAAACAGCGTGTGGAACATCATCTCCCAGAGGAGGCAGAGGAGTTGCTCAAGGGACGCTATAGGATTATCAACGTCTGGCGCCCACTGAATGGACCCTTACAATCGAACCCATTGGCATTTGCCTCGTCAGTCTCAGTGCGCGACCAAGACGTGGTCGGAGTCGAGCATCGGTATCCCGACCGCACGGGGGAAACTGCGGGCGTGATATACAACGAAAGTCAAAAGTGGCATTATTGGTCCGGCATGACAAACGACGAACGATTGCTGCTGAAGTGTTCGGATTCGGGAGACGTCGAAGGGAAGAGAGGGCCGCATACGGCGTTTGTTGATTCCAGGACCCCTCCTGGTGCGCCAGGGAGGGAGAGCATCGAGGTGAGGACCTTGGTATTTGGATGAACAAGCGGGAGACTGGTTCATGTATCAGATATGGATGGTTTGCCTTGCTTGCTCATTTCTCCCTTTTGTCTTGAACATATCTGTGATGATTAAATGACTTTTTTTGTTATTCTGTCATTGTTACATTGCTCTTGTTTTCTGCTTGTATATCTTGGCCGCTTTTTATATTCCCTTTAATAGATTAAGAATGATTACACTTTACTATCACATCTCCCGTAAAGGTTCCGTAACGGATAGGATTCGGCTATCAAAGCTACTAATGCATTGAGAGGATTCTGGTAAACTGAGATTCGAGGGCAATTATCACAAAATGCGTATTCCGCGTTATCTATCCATTGGTTGATCAGTAACTACAAGTCAAAGAGACTTGACCTCGCAAAAGGGGCGACGGCGACCTGATTATCTAAGCAAGGGAAAGTGACCACGTGATCGGATTTTTCTGCGGATGCTATTTTTGGGGTGAAGTACTCGATACCTACAGCCACAGCAAAATTGGCCGGGACTCGAAGTACCTAGTACCTCTCTCTGGTTAGCCGCCCATCGCTGCTGATATCAACCTCTCAGCCTCATGTTTCAACCTCCATCCATTATCACTGTTACCAGCCACTCTCGACGTTCCACCAAGCGCCAGCTCCCTGCTATATTAGGGGCACAGCTACCTAAGCGTTGATATCCCCGTCTCAGAAACACCTGGGCCACTCAAATAACTGGTTCTTATTCTCCAACGTCAGACACATTAGTACCAGATCATGGACCCTGTCCTTCGGGCCTTGCCCCCAAAGTTAACAGTCGCTAAATATTCTAACATCGGTTCAGCCACGTTTAGATTCACTAATTTTTGGAGATCCAATAGCTAGCATGACTCCTGGAGAGCGCTTATTTACTCTAGATAAGCTGTGGTTAATTCTTAGCCATGCATTTAGGCCGCTATTTATCCAGGCTATACCTGGCAGTCGTTGGTATTTGGGGGACGTCTATTGATCGAATTGACGCCGTTTCCAGTTTCTTTTTTAGTGGGATGCAAGGATGCATACCCCGTTCTACTATTTTCTGTCTTTCTATATACAAGTACAGCCTACTTGTCCTGTGGTACCCCTTGTTCCTCTTTATTCTTTGGGAAGTTCAGAATTTACTGTGACACACTATACAACCTGCATCATGAAGCTTAATATTCCTTCAGATAACCAACTATTGTTCAACGGTAACTGTTAAAGCTGCATATATCAAACAGCACCGAACCTTTCTTCGTTGCAGTCGAGCAAACGGTGATCGTGCTAGCCAAACTAGAAGGCAACGGCCTTTGCCATCATGGTGGGCGTCGAAGGAGATTCTTTCAGATCTCCAGCCCTCGAGCCACCGATTCCCTACAAGAATACAACCGAATTCACCTACCGGCCCTCTATTCCCTCAACTCAAGCGAGTAGATCAATACCTGCACGTCGAACAACGAAAGAACGACGAAAGGGGGTTATCCTGCAATCGAATGCCAGCACTTTCACTGAGGTCGCCCTTGAGCCGGAAAGTTATATAGCCCCTAAAACGGCGAAGATTGCTCGGAAAACCCCGCCAAAATTAGTTTTGATCGAGCCTCGTCGCGCCAAGTCTGCCCCCCAAGACCGTTCAACAAAACCTTTACCCCTTACAGAACCAAGTTCCAACCTCAAGAGTCGCCATGAGCAGTCGCGCTTGCTTCCAGAGACGTCTCCGTACCGGTCAAGGATATCACGGTTGCATTTCGGTCCGTTCTACCTCGGAGCTCCTGTATTTCCGGGCACAACCCCGAAGATACCACCGCTCCCTGAGCCAGAGATTGAAGATGAGAGCACCAAGGAACAGCCAGACAACTCTTCAGATACACGACTTCTAGGAAACAGCGAAGATGTATCTCATCGGTTTTCAACTTATCAGGCACGATCAACGCCGTTTCTGCGGAATCTAGGACACCGGCGTTCCCGTCATCGGAGTTTAGCACGTCGTCTAACCTTTCGAGAAAGATGTCGGACTCGGAGTGGGGACGATGAAATTAGCGAGGATGAAGTGGCCTTGACTGATATATCCACTCTTGATGGTGGTAGCATCGATTTCGGGAGGCTTTCGAGGGTAGATTCGGAGAGCCTTTCGGAGCACGGGGATAACGAGTTCGAGGACTCCGGGTCGCAAGGCGAAACAGATGTGGCCCTACCTCACAAATCTCCTGGCTTCAATAGCAAGATAATAGGAGGAAGGGAGGTTGTAATTGGTCCTCCAGCTGCTCCCGAAAACGATTCAACACTGGACAATGAATTTAGGGCAAAGGCTATTCGTGAAATAGGACAACAATGGGCGGAGAAAGAGAAAGCTATTGTTACGGTTAGGGAAGCAGCTCCGTTAGTTGATCTGAGCTCATTAGGGGCGGCAAAAAGACATCAGTCACTGGCAAACATCGAATGCTTGTTGGCGAAGTCGTCGACATTCGATACCCAGGCACAGAGCTACTTTTACCCTCCCGACCCAGAACAACCTAATTGGAAACCGTTTTCAATCCGAAGACCATTCATTACCTTGTTGATCGTTTTATCCTTATTACTCGCCGGTATCCAGGAGTGGCTTTGCCAACGATCGGAAAAGCTAGCAAAGGAGGCCGACGGGCTAATCAGGTTCAACGATGCCGTGGAAGTTTCATTGGCGTATTTCTTCTGCTGGAAGTACCTACCTACGATGATATTCGTTGCGTACGGCGTCTTGTGGCAGATTACCGACTACGAGACAAAACGACTGGAGCCATATTATCAGTTATCGCAGCCAGCAGGCAGCATAGCCAGCAAAAGTCTCAACTTGGATTACCTCTCTGCCTGGATATTCCTTGTGCCTGTTAAGTCCCTTCGTTACCGACACTGGGCAGTTTTCTGCTCCTCCGTGGGCTCTCTTTTTGCGACTTTGATTGCACCATCACTGCAGAACCCGTCGATAATCTTCCTCCAAAATCCTCTTTGCCAGAATGCCTGTCCTACCGGCGAGTTCAGATATTTTGTCCGAGTTCAACCAGCATGGTCACGCCTGTTGACTACAAGCTTGCTCGTTGTGGCAATATCTGGGATATTCCTTTTCATCCAGTTGCGCCGCAAATCGGGGCTACTCAGCGATCCAAAAGGGATTGCAGGCATTGCATCCATGGCGACTAAATCCCATATATTGACAGACTTCCAAGGGATGGACGAGGCCCAGCAAAGTGAGATTCACAAGCGTCTAAAACATCACTATATCCTCTATAAATCAACCATATGGCATGGTGAATACGTCAAACAATCAAAACCAGACCCCCACGCCGAACGAGCCATCGAAAATCCACACCCCCTGATCCTCCAACTACGAGCAGGCATTGCCTTCCTAATCTTCCTCCTCTTCTGCCTCATCTCCATCCCGATAATAAACTTCACACCAGTCAACATCGTCGCTGTTAATCTCCCCTGGCTCCCCGTCCTCGTAGCCACCCTCGTCAAACAATTCTGGACAACGCTAGAATTCGCCGTACGCACCATCGAGCCGTTCTACGTATTATCGAACGGAAACGCCAGCCCACAAATGACCCTAACACTCGACTACCGTGGCACCCCCTACGGGCTACTCCCCATCCAAGCCCTGCAAAACAGACACTACATCGTCGCCCTGGCCGGCGTGGGCTCCGTGCTAGGAGACATCCTCACCGTAACCGTCTCCTCCTTCTCCGTCAACGGCAACGACCTCATCCGCAACAACAACAAAAACCAGCTCCAAAACACCTCAATCGAAGACCAAACCTTCACCTCCTTCACCGCCTCCCTCGCGCTCTCTCTCACAATCCTCCTCTTCCTCATCATCTCCGCAACACTCATCTACATCCGCCGCCGCCACCCGTTCCTTCCCCGCCAGCCATCCACAATCGCCTCCGTGTTAGGCTTCATTTACCAGAGCAGGATGCTGGATGACTTTGTGGACACTGAGCAGTTGGATAATCGGCAGATGGAGGCGCGGCTGGCGGCAGGGGGGAAGAGGTATGGATTGGGCTGGTTCAGGGGGAGGGATGGGAAGCCGCATTGTGCGGTGGATGAGGAGCCCATGTTGAGCAGGTATGTGCATGGAGTTAGTTATATTCGGGCGACGGCGCCGTGGGAGGAGATTTAACTTGGTGGGCAGGTAAAAAAAAGAAAAGAAGTTTGGTGGGGGGGGTTCGTTTTGTAGTTATTTAGCATGTTTTTGCCGTTCCTTTTCGTCCTTTTTTTTTTTTTTCGTGGGGGGGGATGGTGTGCTTTGGTTCCCCCTCTATGTCATTCCCTTTTGGATTTTCTGACCTATATATAATGCCGTAAATCAGTGTGAAAGAATGCTGTTGTTAATATGATTTATGTTTTTTATTTTTATTTTCTTTGGTTGTTTACGTTTTTTAGCTAGCCCCCCTCCTTTCGCAACTCTATCAGGTCGCACTAGGCCCTATCTCAAACCCATGTGTGAAGGAGGGAAAATCCCGTCGTTCCATGCTTTGTAAAAAATAATCATATCTTATATATTTTCGTTGCTTAATCCCAGCTCAGAGGAAGAAAACGCTACAAAGACGAAAATACAAGAGGAAAATAATGCAAGTCTATTTACTTATAATAGAGCAAGGGAAGAGAGAGAGAGCTTGATTCCTCCAAAAACAAACAACAGTATATATATTACTTCATGGAGACAAAAAAAAAACCCCAATAACAGAAACAAGCAATGTCCAGCACGAAATGCATCAAAAAAATCATACATATATGTATATAAATCACAAAGTTCAGCTCAAAATTTACCCCCCGGAAAAACACATACAAGACCGAGATATTCAAAGCAAGCAAGCAGGAGATAACAAAAACGGGGCTTGCCTATCAGTCTAGGGCAGCAGCTTTTTCTTTTACGTTTATGTACGCTAGTACAAGAAACGAACGACAAGGAAAGTAAGGGTAAGGAAAGGAATGGAATGTGGTCTAATTCAGCAATCCGACCACAGCAGTCATGACAGATAATATCCACAACGTCGACGAAACAGACATGGACGATGCAGCACCAGGGAAAAGCACCACGCTCGAGCTCGGCGTTGGGTAGTTTGACTGGGTACCAGGGAGAGTGGCGAGCGTCGTGGGCGTCTGATATGTCGGAGGAGGGGTATTTGTTGGTGTCTGGATGGGCTGAGGCGTGTATCCGGGGATAAGCCCAACCTCGCCACCACCGGTTGTTACGCCGATGATAGTTTCGGTGGTGAACTGGACCTGTGGGACGGTGATGGTGTTTGTTACTGTGGTTGTCTGTCCGCCTGAGACGGTGATTATTTGGGAGACTGTGATTGTTGTGCAAGGGGCTTCGGGAGGAGGGGTGATGGTGGCGCCTGGGCTGGTCACAGTGACTGTTGAAGGAGGCGGCGGAGCCAGGGTGATAGTGGTCGGGATGGCGGTGATGATGCCTGGGTTCTCGGGGACATGGGCTGCACAAATGCCTGTAAAATAGGAGAGAGCGGATTGGATTTCGGCATCGGACATTCCCCAGGACTGGATACAGGCGATTACTTCTGTGGTGAACTCGGAAGAGGGGCAGAAGCAGCTGATGTCGCTATTGGAGTTGCATTTGGGAACTAGATTGAGCCATGTGTTCAGACACTGCGGGACTACGCTGGGACATGGGGCTTCGATTGGAATCGCGGGTGGTAAGCTAGGAGAGGGGGTTGGGGAGGTAGGAGGCGTGCCCGTAGCAGTATCTGTAACTGGGAGGGCTGAGGATGGGCTAGGGACCGTCGGAACGGGGTAAGTCGATAGCGCATCGGAAGGAACAGGTGCGGTGGGGGTTGCACATCCTGGACATATAGTGCCGGTGGTGGTAAGGGTGATGGTAGAAAGAGTCGTTGTGGTGACTATGATCTCAGAAGTACCAGACGTGACGGTGTTTGTAACGGGGCATGTAGTCACCGTGGTGTAAGTGCTAAGAGTTTTGCAGAAATTAGCACCCCACACTACAAAAATTTGCAAATTTCAAGGGATTATACTCACATCTCTGTTACGGTGCCTCCTGTGTGTGTTGTGCCAGTGACAGGTTCAGCGGTCGAGCCTATCACCTGAGTAGTTCCAGGTACGACAACGGTGGAAGTCTCTGGAGTTGCGGTAGTTTGAATCTCAGAACTTGCAGGTGGGGTGTCTGTCCCTCCAGTGTAGGTAGCGGGAGGGGATGTTTCGGTGAGGGTTACTGGATAGGTGTTGGTTGAGATAGCGATCGTAGTAGTAACGACAGAGGTGGAATCAGCGGGACAATTGGTCACTTCTGGAGCGCAGCTCGTGATAGTGATAACGCCGGTAGAATATACAATGGAATCTGTGTATAGTGGTGGTATTTCAGGGGGGGTTGCCCCATACGACGTTGTAACAGGGAGTGGTGTTTCTAGAGGAGTGGTTTCTGAAGGTGTCCCTATGGGGGTTGTTCCTGGTGTGGTCCCGGGAGGCGTCTCATATGCCGTAGTTGCAGGCAATGGTGTCTCAGGTGGGATCGTTCCCGTTGGGTAAGATACTGGCGGGGCAGTCGGGGGCAAAGTCTGAGAAACCGTTTGATTTGCAGACTGTGGAGGAAAGAAGGAAGTCGACAACGTAGGATAAGCCGTTGTAGCCGTTGGTTCGACAGAGGTTCCTATAGTCTCAGTCGCTGGGGGCACCTCGGTAGTCGTCTCGGGGGGGTTGCTGGGTACCCCTTGAGAGTAGGTGGCAGTGGGATTGCTGGGGGTTTCCGGGGGGCTGGTAGTAGTAACCCCTTGTGAATAGGAGGCAGGCGGTTTGGCGGGAGTGTCTGGCGGGTTGCAGTCGAAAATGATTTTATGGATCGCGAATCCACAGTCATCTAGCTCACTGTACTGGGGCAAGCTGAACCCGACAGAAACTGCGCCTCCGCACTGGGTGTTTTTCACCTCCGAACCACCTTGACTGCAGGGTGTGGTATGCTTGCAGGTAGACCCATCAGGCATGGTGTATAAGAAAGCAACATCGGTATCTTTGGCGACCGTGATCTGGAACGAAGTGATTGAGAAACCATTTCCTTCTCCATAGGAGATTTTTGGGCTTCCGTCGGAGTACCCCTTTGGTAGTTTGGCCTCGATACATTTATCCTAGGATCGGAGTTAACAACGCGCCGCTTCTTGCAGCCAAGATCAAACGGTAGAAATACCTGGAATTTACTTTCAATGGGCTTCTCGTCCCCAAAGAAATCGCTGCAGGTAAATCCTGAAAAATCAAATTTGTCAAAGGAGGAGAATATCCCTGTTGTGAGGTCCTTCCAATCGAAACCCGCCTTCTGACCTCCCGTGCAGACATTGTCACAATTCGAAGGACTTGGGAAAAATTTATTAGACCCCCATGAGTACTGAGTGGTATAGTCAGCAACAAACATGCGTAGGTGAGTAGGAGAGGAGTCAACATACCGTCGCTTCTGTTTGTTGAACAGCAACCGCAAAAACCGCAGCTACACTCAGTGTAGCTCTCATAGCGACAGAGGCAATAGCTTCCGGAGCCAAGAGGTAGGATTCAATTTCAGTTTAAGAAATATAAATAGAAATTAAGATATATCGCGTGCCAGCGACGATATGCTGATATGACCAACAACAAGACCAGCAAGTAAAAGTATCTATGAAGAATTATGTAGCATCAACGGATGAAATAGCACATGAACGAGCGGTGCCGAAAAACGAACACAAGGAACGGAGAAAACCCCAAAGCAAAAGGAAAACGAGGGTGCTAGAGCAAGAGAACAAGAAGAGAGATGAAAGTAGAAGGGGCATTGAGGTCTTTAATAAGCCCTCAACGTCCCATTCAAAAAAACAAGGGAGATACCACCGCACCAAACAATGGATCAGTTGCCAAGGATGACATTTGCCCGCCGACGAAACAGCTCAAATGGAAATTCAAGATTCCATCCTCAAGTGGGTGGGCGTCAAGAGGTCGGGAGGGAGGAGACCCTAAGTTCTGCATCTAGATGCACCCCATTCTTCAGTCTCACCGGCATTCTCTACTTGGGCGCGAAATGCCCAAGTCTAGAGAATCGTCAGCGGCCAGATGAAACAGACAGTGGACATTCTACCAATAAGATGATGCGTTAACCTCAAAACAGCTGCCCGTTGACCAGCTAGTATTAAGAGAACTCAGAGCTTTCTTTTTGTAATAGAGTAGCAGGTTGGGAGCTTGGGGTCGAAACGCTGGCTTTGTACTGGCCAACGGCATACATAGGGGATCGTTCGTCGGCAAGGATGCGCCCGGAATGCATCGAATATGTACGTAGGTCCGGATTGGATCATTCCCGATCTTACCCCCCTGCGCAAGCAGCCCTAGCATCGGCGCATCGCGGGGTCTCCTTTGTATCTTTGGTTCGGAAGCTTCCCAGCCAATCTATTTTTGTATGCTGCAGGACTTTGTGAAACCACCTCAAACTCCAGACGACCAGTTGAAGTTCTTTCCGCTCAGCGTTTCAAACATCACACCAAAGCTTTTACCGCCTGCAGGTACCCGAATCCGTTCGCGTATTTGTTCGAGCCCCCCGCCCAGACATTTTTGGACGCAACGCATAACCTCAGGTCACTATGCACAGCGGGTGGTCGCACAGCTCTGGTGGGGAGAGGTGGCGATCCTGTGAATCATTCCACGGGTAGATCCCGAAGAGCTGGGGTTCATCGGGGCGGTTAACAAAGATATTATTGGAACAACCCGCCAATAAATAACTCGATGTGGCCAATTGGATGGTCTGGTCTCGTTTCGAATTCCTTGCGCTGGAGTCGCTGGCTGGGTAGAATACCGAAAGGCATCTCGCCAAATGGCTGTCGATTGACCCTTTATTGAGGACAAGGACATCGAGACCACCAGATAGAGCTCGGAATCGAGGGATGAAACCCCCGTCAAGCAGGCGTTGGCGTGTGTCCGATAGAGCTCACTGATCAGCGAGGACGTATCTATGGTGGTTGTCGGGTTGACGTCTGACTTGGCTCCTAAGGGCCCTGGTCTCGCTAAAAAGCGCCCCCATGCGCCCAAGCTCCAGTTAAGCGTGCGTCCCAGCCAGTCGTGGCACAAAGATGCTTGGGATTGAAACAGTTCGAAGCAAAGGACAGGGTCGCCTTTCGCCATTCTTGCGTGGTAACTATTCACAAAGACCCAGCCGTTGACTTTCTTTTTTGAATGATTACTTTTCGCGATATTCCAACGCCAGAATGATAGTGGTTATATCTAGTCCATTGAAATATCCAATTAGAACAACACACTCCATCAAAAGCAGGGGTGATAGCTCAGTTGGGAGAGCGTACGACTGAAGTTCCAACTTTGGTTTAGGTTATCAATTAATCGTAAGGTCGCTGGTTCGATCCCGGCTCGCCCCATTTCTTTTTTGTTTTTTTACCCCAGATCCCAGATGTTGGGGGTGTAGTCGTTTGTTGGCTAGCAGTTGACAATTATCAAAAGCCAGCTCCGGTTTATGCATGTGATTCCTATTCAGAATAGCAGGTGCGGGAGCCTTGGTTTTGTTCTGTTCTGGGATACAACGTTAGCTAGACGGTCTTTCGTCGATATATATATATCCTGTCTGGTATGAGACATGCATGCGGGGAGGATTTCGAAATCTAAAAACAAGTATCTACCTACTCTGGTAGTTAAATCTCCATCCAAAGCTCATACAAAATCCGGACATGCGATTGAAAATCCTCTACTCGAGCCCTCAGGGGGGTTCTTGAGTTTCCATTCCTCCCCATCCCTTAGCTGGCTGGTAGCTACCCAACTAGCAAACAAAACAACGAAACAACCCAGTCAATGGGAACAAAAGAACGTATCCGATATTCCAGCCCTAGCTGACTATGTTTGATATTCATATATAGTACCGCAAGCAAGCAAGCTAAGTGAGCACTACGCGGACAAAAGGAAAAGGAAATATCACCACATCCCATCTATATACAACCCCACCTTGTCCCGTTTATACATGTGCAGCCAATTAAAAGAAAGGAAAGGAAAAAAACAGAAAGGTGGAAAAAAAAGAGGAATCCAAGAGATAGCACAAGGCAGGGGAATAAAAGGGTGAAAAGACCAAAGACAAAAAGGGGTACTGTAACCAAAAAAACGGAAGGATATAAGAGCGAGAAAAACCAGCCAAAAGCTTATCACCTCACCAAGCCGTCCACAAATATAGACATCCACCAACGTCATTACACCTTCATCACCTTAAATGCCCAAAGGGACCTCAGATACGTCGCGTACCCAATAGTGCCCACTGCAGCCGCCGTGGCGGTCGCACTCGCCAGACCCAGGAGGCTCAACAGCTCGATACCAAAGCCCTTGTTCTGGCGGTTCTCGACGGGGCCCCGCTCGGTGGTTGTATTGTAGCCTGGGACGTACTTGAAGTCGAATTTGCTTTCCTTGCCCAGGCCGACCTTCTCATCGAGAATCATCTGCCAGAAGTGACGGCGCATGGCCTGTATGGCGTGTTAGCGGGGCGAATTTGTTGGCAGGTTTTTAGGGGCAAGCGGAATGGGAGATTAGGGGATTATGAGATCGGGGAGACTTACGGCGATCTGCCGCTTATCAAGCCAGGGGAATGCCCTGTGGACGTAGCACCAGAGGCTGACGAAGAAACAGTATCCCATCACCAAGCCGTAGTAATAGTAACCCGGCTTGCCAATGCCTAGTTTATCGGATAGCTCTCGACCGTTCAACCAGCGGACAATAGCTTCCATAAACGGGCGGCTGGTCCAGGCGGGTGGCGTGTCTTCTAGGCTCGTAATTATATTGTTGGCAAGCGTCTTGCTCATCTCTGTCGGTTTGACTTCATACAGAAGAATGGACTCGAGCATCGTCTGCGCTTTCTTTGGGTTCTCAAAGGGCTCATTTGGTGTGCCTAGATAATAAGCGACAAGGCGCCAGAGCGCAATGTAGTCGACAATCTCCTGTTGGCGGAGGAAGATGCCCTGTCTAGGCAAGCTGAGCCAGATGAGAAGGGTGGAGAATGAGCCGATGGTGCCGATGGTGTCGAGGTCGTTGACCGGGACGCCGAACTTCTCGACGCTGTAGTACTCTGGCCGTGTTTCGGCGAGTTTGAGGATCCGTTTGCGGACTGCGGAGTGGAGCAGGCGGACTCTGACTGCTGCCGCCATCCCGTCACCCCCTGGCTTGATGTCCTTGAGGGACATGGTGACCTGGAAGACGAACTGGGTGGTTTCAATCATGCGGTGTCGGGCAACTTTGGTGGAGAACCCTCCTGTGCGAGCGAGAGTCTCAACGATGCGTCCAGCGCCCCTGTTTTTCCGTTAGTGGTCATAGAATTGAAGAGTTAGGAGACGGGGATACGACGCACATTCCTCCCAACAAGCTTTCGAATCCAAGCTAAAAGAAGGATCAAGCAAACGTCAGTTACAACGTTCCCCTATTTGTCATATCACAAATCGAACTCCCAGACACCCCCTACTTACCGCATTAAGGGCTGGAAGCCCATATCGATAGAAAACCTCCTGACCCCTCTCAATCTGCGCCCAATCTACCCAGTCAGGAACATTGTTCACTTCATTCCACATCTCCCCCAGTTTCTCATATTTATCGGCATTATCTCTGAGAAGGGCATAGAGATCTCGCTTTGGTGCTTCTTTGCCGTCCTTGGACTGCTCGGTTGTTCCCTGGCCACGGGGAAGAGCCTTTTGTGGCGGTGGGGAGATTTCGTTTAGTATATCCAAACACTCATCGGCTAACTTGTCATAGGTATGCTTCATGGGTTCCATTTGCTTGTCTGTCAAGTGGTCTGGCGTCCACTGGAAACTGTAACCCCATACCTCCCTGGTATTCTCATCCGCCTTCCTGAATGGGTTTGGAAGCGCCATGGTCACCAAAACGAGTTTGGTCTGAGGGTCTTGAACGAAGAAAGTCGAATATCGTCCTCTGCTATGTAAGGGACAATAAATCGAACACAAAATAGGCCGTGTAGATAATCCTAGCACAGAACTCTTTAAACCAAAAATCAAGCGACTTCACAAACGAGGGGATAAATCAATGGCGTAAAATAGGGAGGATATAAGTACTAGTAGGCAGAAAGGATATGACGATATCAGCGCCAGTTAGTGGCGAACAAATATAAATCCCTCCTTGCTCCGCTGCCAGCAAAGAAATCATACGATGCAGGCAACTCCAAGTCCCCGTTCCGCTGTCATCCTGGAGTGAAAATCGCACCAGAAAAGTACGCACACAGCGAAAAAAGCTTAGGCCTGGGCGGCGGCGGGGAAGAGGGGCCGTATGTTGGGCAACCACAGTCCACACCGGACTCCACTCGACGTCAACGCCGACGGTTACCAAGCCGAGGGGACTTTTAGTAGGTTATCCATGTCGATCCTCCCAGTTCTGCGTGGGTTGAGTCCGTCAGAGCGGATGTGGATCACACGTGTTACCGAGGAGAGCGCCGACTAGGGCCTTGGATAGCCTGCAAGGAATCAGCATTCCATTCGTTAATCGATGAATCCAACATCTTTTGCTGGCGAGATCTATGGAGATTGCATGTCAGGCAACAGAAAGAACTGCACTTCTTGGTTCTTTTGTGCAGAATATCTTCTTGCATAAGAGATCTTCCGAAGTTATGGAGATCCACAATCCACGAGGAGCGTTCGGAAGCCTGGCCGGGAGCGGACACATTTAATCCATGAAGTGGATCATAGACGGGGCATCAAAAAGGGAAAGAACCTGGAGAGAGCGGATCTCGAGGACAGTTCAAACCGTCGAGATCCATCTTCATGAAGATGATATTCAGTCTGACTGGCACCATCGCATACATCCCAAGGATAGAGAGTACATCGTCCACATAACCGATCCAGTCACTGAGTTGGTCATCGCAGAGCAGCCTTCATAGGAGTGAGTGAGAAGAAAAATGAAGCCATTCATTAGGTTGCTCATCCCCGTATTGCGCAATCCTTCAGCACCAAACTCCGTCGTTCCCAGGCTCTGGGGTCTTTAACGTATCACGGTAACAGTATTGACTCTTGAGACCGCCCCATCATCGACGCCAGGATCCAAATCGAGGATATGTAGCTATCCATAAGCGGCTCCATCTTCTTCTTCCTCCTGTCAACCGGGCGGCCAGTTGCCCTTCAACACTCACCAACCCATGACTTCCAGATATCCCCGTCGCACTCACCCCTTTCCCCCTTTCCCCCGCTCCCATATCCCCAGGTGCATTAAAAAAAGTCCTCCCAAAAAAAACCAAGCAGCCCAACCACCCCTCGCACGCCATTCCACCACAGAAAAGGAATGCCCAGACTGAAAAATGGCAGCCCTAAACAAACGGGGCATGGCGGTTGAGGTTAGATTCCAAGGTTGAGCGTCACACAAATCGGCCCGGGGTTGGCTAAGTCACATGACCCAGATTTACAGGGTTCCAAGGTTCTGATTGGCTTTCAAGGTTCCCCGGGCCGAGGAAAGGAATGCTTTAGCGCGGACAGGGGGGACAACGGGCGCTTGGCGCTTGGCAGGGATCTTGAACTTTTCACATGAAAGGGTGGGGGGGAGGGGGTGTGGGAGGGCCTGGACAAAATAAACGATTTTATGGATGCGAAATATGTATATATACCTTAAAAGGAACACGCTGGAAGATGCTTGTTGGTATGGCAGGGTGTTGGCGTTGGAGGTATCAAGTCAAGGATCAGATCAGGGACCTGGATATGGAGGGCACTTCCAAAAGAATTGCACCGCCCGCCGGCGCTAGGATTGATATTATACCACTAAGAAACACCACCCAGTTCACATTAGTAATTACATTAGTGCCAAATTACCCCTCATTTAATATATATGGGATGCCCACCTATTCTCTGTTGATTCCACTTTCTCTTCTGTATCTATCTCATTCAATATGGCACCCTATTTCAATATTGCAATGTGTGCTCTCATGGTGATTCTCAAATTCCCCTACATTAATAAATCAAATGCTGAGATCACAGAGCTCACCCAGGTCTTAAAGAGTCAAATTAACTGTATATATAAACATGCAGTTGAGTATAGATTCAACCCAGACCTGTCTTATCTTATAATTCATGATGAATTCCTTCAAGATGCCATAAAAACTGGCCAGCTAAAGAGAGATGGTGATGGTAGTGTGAAGGAATCTATCCTTACAAAGGTTAGATATGATTAATACAGATAAGAAAAAAGCTGTGCTAATCTTACTGGCAAGCTCAGCAACAAAGGATTCAACATCTTCCTAATAACTGTATGGAGAATCCTACAGAAGGTCAGGCTTCAAAAGACAAAGCCTATATGAAAACTAGGACTCATCAAAAAGATGCAGATGGATCATCTGCAGTTCTGCCTTGAGCATAAAGACTGGATGTTGGAGGATTGAAAGAATATTATATGATCAGATGAGACATCAGTTATTCTTCTCTATCAATGGGGTGATTATAGGATCTGATGTAGCTCTAAGGAGGCCTACACCCAGAGCTGTATATATAAAAGATGGAAGGAATCATCAGAGTTCATGTTTTAGGAGTGCTTCTCTTATGAAAAGAAAGACCCTTATCACTACTGAGTAAAGGAGACAGCAGCAGAGCATGCTAAGTCCATTGAATATATTAAGGTATTAAATGAAGAGATAGAGCCATTAAAAAAGAAAGAATAGGAGCTTTCTAATGGGATTTAAAGACTATGAATCAATCATCAGCAATCAGGCATAAAATCAGTGTGGAAGTTTAAAAAATCAACAGGCAAGCTATCTTAAGGTAAAGGAGGTAGCATTAACTAGTATTAATATTAAATTAAAATCCTTATACCCAAGATGTTCTCTTTTGCAAAAGAGTGTCAAATTAAGTATCTAAATACTGTTGTTCAAGAAGATAAGGTACTATCTCATAATTACTATATCCAACAGTATATGTATAGTCTTCACAGCATTGAGTAATTACTCTGGTGTGGGAATTCACCTGACCTTAACACAATTAAGGCCACCTGGCCTTGAATGAAGTGTAAAATGACACAGAAAGGAGCTCCCAAATCACATGCAGAAGCTGTGAGGTTATGGGAGAAAGCCTGGCAGGATCTGCCACAGGAGAAGATACAGGTGTGGATTGAGCAGATTCCTGTACATATTCAAAAGATTATAAAGCTAGAAGGCAGTAATAAGTATAGAGAAGGCAGGCAGCATGGCAAGTATCAAGAAGCTGTGCAAGAGAGAGATGTAGAGGAATAGAAGCAGTTGAGCAGGTTGAGAGGGTTGAGAAGGTGGGGAGGGGTGGAGGAAGTTGAGGAACACTACACAATGTAATGTGACATGGTGGACAAAGACTCTGTAGCACAGACTTAGAATAATGGTAGGATGGATATTCAGTATAAAATACAGTATGCATTTCAGCCAAGATTTGTGGTGCTGTCTAGTGGTTTTTTTGCCAGCGCAATTCTTTTGGAAGCGCCCTCCGTACAGTTTGCTATCCTTTACAGTCTCTCCTCTCCTCTACATGCGTGTACCCCAAGCTCTACCTAATCCACACCCCACCCCATCCAAAACACACACCACGGTAAAAAAACAAACCATTCCATATATATGGTTACCACTTCTTTCCTCCATCTTTTATGTGCCTAGTTGGCTGACATGCAAAACCATCTCCTTCATTGAATGCTGCCCCTTGCCTCATGGAAGCCCTGGGGATCACTCACACACTCACACACACACACACGCCACATGCATGCTGACTGACCAAGGGCTCTCAGTGTCAGGAAGGAAGCAGGCCAGGCCAGTTAACATAACTGATGTACAGGCACACCTCTGGGGAACACTATCACTCTCATACCAACCCCCCATTTACCAACTAATCAACCCCCCACCCCACCCCACCCCACCCCACCCCACCGCAAAGAATAGCGATTATTTAAAAACTATTTCATATTCAAGCTTGCTAACTATCGAAAAAAAAAGGACAGGAAAGAGAGAAAAAAAAAATAGCAAGAAACAAGAACTAAGAGAGATGTTAGGTGGGGAATCAATCACAACACTCATATCAACTCGACGGAAGGACGAAAAGGAAGCGAAATAGGATAGGGAGGCGGGCACCATGCAACCATACACACACACACACACACACACATAGAGAGAGAGAGAGAGAGGGATGAACTCCCTATCGCATCACTCAGACACAACTCTGACACAAGGTATATCCAGCCAAAAAGAGAAGGGGTGACAGAAGGGAAAGCTCCCTTGAGTTCCCTTTGGAAATATAAGTGTTTCACACACGTATAGGAAGGGGAGAGCCCTCCAGAGCCATCGAGGAGACTTATTAGGTGGAGAAGGGGGGGAAAGGTAGGAAGGAAAGGTAAATAAGCCCAACTCAGTTAGATAGATATACCCAGCGTCAAACGTCAATTAACTTATGCAAATAATGAGAAGAGAAAAACAGAGCGCAAAAAAATAAAAAATTTCATAGACACCTAACATAAATCACAGAGTGGAAAGACATCGACAACAACAACAACACGGATATACTTTGACATCACACAGCTCTATCAATCAGCCAATCCAGAAGCGAAAAACAGGAAGCACTGAGAGGCAATGGTATCATCACACACAACACATAACTCACACTGACACAGACATGAAAAGACAGATAAGCAAATCCGCAACATATATTTAAAAGATTCGTTTCATCATCAATCAACTCCAGACACATGCTTTAAAGATGAGAGAGATCTCTCCAAAAAGCAACTGAGAGAAAGACATGCATGCATGCCTAGGCGCATTCCTTCTCTTTTTCCTTTTTTTTTCTTCCGCGCGGTGATGAGTGCTGTGACGACTCCCAGAAAAAATTATTTCTTGTTTCTTGTTTCTCGTTTTGATTTTTGAATTTATTAGTAGTAGTAACACAGGTTTTTGTCGAAAAGAAGAAAAAAAAAAGAGGCACTTTTGTCTGAATTATTACATCCATGACTGTGTGATTTTTTTTTCTTTTTCCTCCCCCGTTTTAAGGTCGTCAAGTTGATCGTAAGGTGTTTTCGCGAGCAGAAATAATTTTTGCGAAACTTTTGTGAAATAATCAACAAAAGATATTGCCGTGAAAGAAATACACTTGGTGGGCGGATCCAGAAGGGGGGTTAGACCAAAGGAGTCCGTCCAGGGTAACCTCAGGGCAATGTAGCTCGCCGAGGGGGTTGCGACAAGAAGGCTAAAAGGAGATCTTGTGGTTACGATGGGAGTCGATCAGCTTGCGGCGAACAGCCTCACCGCCGGCATAGCTGATCGCGG
Source organism: Onygenales sp. PD_10 (assembly GCA_032988465.1). Taxonomy (NCBI): domain Eukaryota; kingdom Fungi; phylum Ascomycota; class Eurotiomycetes; order Onygenales; species Onygenales sp. PD_10. The sequence goes on along the minus strand of JANTQH010000073.1, from coordinate 34,795 downwards.
GTCGCTTTCTTGTCGGGGTTTTGGGATCAACAAATCTAGTCCGTCTAAAGACACTGGCAGGACGAGAGGGTGAATTTGCAGGAACAAACTCGCGATGCTGTGGAAGTCTGATCAGCGCCTGATAACGGGAATGGTTACGGCGGAAAGCGGTGACGATGCCTCTATCCAGGTGGTTTAGGAGACGCTCTGCGCTATTAACTTGACTGAACTCCGTGACTCCGGTTTCCTTTATCGACTGGGGAACAACTGGCGAGGTGATAGCTTCAACATCGAAATCCTTGTCCACATCTTCTTCATCGGAAGATCCGTTTCCAAAGTCGATGAAATCGTTCACATCAAGGACCGCTTCACTATCATATTCTTCGTCTTCATCGTAGCTGTTGTTCTCACTCGGTCCCTGGGAAGGATAGAACGCTTCTGGAGGACCCATTACTTGACCAACAGCATCACTTCCAAGGGCGGTCATCATGAGATTGGCATTCGAGCTAAGCATCGGGCTTAGATTGGTCTGCAATGGCGACAGCATGGCATCGGTATCGCTATCATCGGCAAGCGCCGCGTTGGAAGCACGAGGACTGTTTTGCGCCGTGTTACATAAGCTCTGTGTGGCAGATTCAAGCCATTCATGTCGCGAGGTCGAAAAGGGAGGGATGAGAATCAATTGGGCACCGTTAGGCGCAACTACGGCAACCGGCTTGTGGGGATCAGCAACAAAGGTGCCCCTCAGAGGACCACGTCTCCGTGGTGGTTGAGAACGCCGGGGAGAGTCCTCGAAATAAGGGGGCAACGATGCGCTGGAGTCACGACGAAGGATGGAGCGGGGGTGGGTGATGGTCGCTGGAGGGGGATAATCTTCATCCGTAGTTTCACCACCATCCGCTAGAATCAAGGGTTAGCAAAAGAAAACCGGTTGGCCACGTGGAATACATACACTCATAACCGCTTGAACTGGCAACGGATGTATCTGTTTCCACGTGATATATATTGCCTGGGAGCTCATAGAAGTCCTGGTTGACGAACAGCTGCTCATTTTGGGGTTGCTTCTGGCGATGAGCGGGCTCAGTATCATTCTCGATCATTCTTCGCAGGTCAGGGTCAAGAGAGTCTTGTTGCAGGAAATCGGACAAGAGCTCGTCATCGCTCGTCTTATCGGAGTCCGAAGAATCATCGGAATCCGCAAAGTGGACCCGTCGTCGCGCAGGGGTATCCACAGTTGCGCTGCTCAGGTCATGCTCCACAATGTTATCAACATTGTGTGACTGAAGGAAGAGTTGCTCGTCCTCAAAGAAAGAGCCGGTGGTGGAGTAAAGAGGACGGTTTTCGAGCTCATCCAAGCCAAGCCACTCGTCGGGGATTCCAGTCGAAACGCCAGTGGTGACCGTCTCTAAATCTCGTTCATATTCCGAATCTAGGATCATCTCCTCCTCCAGCTGCTCCAGCTCCTGTTCCTCATCATCAGCGTCGCTAACATCATCCACAGCCTCGTATCCGTCATCTGAGTCGGCAGAGTCCACCGACTCAGCAGAGCTGAGAGGACTGGCGGAGCTAACAGAACTATTCTCGATGCTGCTATCATAGCCACTGTGCCGAATCTTGAATCTTTTCCTGTTCTTAAGTAGAGACAAACCACCCTTGGGCCCCGTCTTATGACCACTCGACTTCTTTCGGCCATAAGACGGGGCAAATGTTTCCGGCTGATCACCATCCTCATCAATTGCATCCTCGTTGTCATCCTCCTCTTCCTCTTCGGAATCTTCACTGCCGCAGCTAGAATCCTCCCTCAGCGAGGAGGAAGGCTTCCGCTTCTTATTATTCCCATAGCCGGCGGATGGGACATTCTTTTTGTAAGCCGGTGACTTTTTTGTGCCACTGGGGCCGAGAAGTCGAGCGGCCAGGGGGACAGACGAGTCGCTGTCGCTGTCACTGAGTGACGCGCTGCGATTGCGAATCAGGCGCGTCTTGCTTGCAGGCGAGCGCCGCGAATTATTGGATTTTGCAGGCGACATAACAAGGGAATGGGCCAAGCAGCGGTAATTGGCCAATTTGCCGACGGAACTGAGTGTTCTAAGGAGGTTGGAGGTATTGATGGGCGAGTTTGGCAGACAGGCCGACGAATATGGGGGATATAAGTGTTTTAGACAAATACAAATCTAGTATGGATATGTATATGGGGGAAATAATGGCGTGAAGAGCGTAGTAGTAGAGGGGGGGGGAAGGGGGGGAGGGGGTTTGGTCGGAAGAGGGGCGGAACGGGAGACTAGGAAAAAGAGACCGTTGGAGCACAAAACACCTCCACCCTCGCGGACGTTGAAGTGTTTGCTCGAATATCGTGATGGGGGCAATTTCGACGTGCAGAGTAACCGCCGAAAGAGGACAGAAATATCGTCAAGTCGATTGAAAGTACTCGTTGAGCTTCCTAGTACCGGAGGGAACCCAGCAGCTGCCAGGGCCTCCAGCAGAGGATTTACAGCCCAGCGACAGCCATCTGGCGTGATTCCTCGACGATATTTGCGGATGGAAGGGGATCCTCAGTGCGATGGGGGGTCTGTTGGGGGTAATGCGGGCTGGGCTTGGGGCTGGTTGAGATGGTGAGCAGAGAAGAAGCGGGAGAGGAGCGAGGGAAAAGCGGAAAAATGAGCCATGAGGTCGGGACGGCAGTCGGCGCCGGCGCCACGATGATCCGGGCGGTGGGCGGGGGGCTTGTCGCGCATTGGGCAGCCCGGCGGCATTTTGCAGGGGGCGGGCGCGCTGATTGGCCGGCCTGCTCACCGCATCTTCGGCCTGCAGAACGCTACATGTCACTGCATATCCCCTCTCATACTCTATCCTTCCTCTCCTCACCCTCTTGGAGCCTTGGGCGACGATGCTGGTTGTGAGTACGGCCACATCGACCATGAGTCAACCCTCCGGACGTTGGGGAGCAGCAACAAACGCTCCTGAAACCGTGGGACAGTCACACCACCCGCAAATAGTGGGATGTATGTTCCCAGATCACTCCAAACGCTAGCCCCAACTTAAGTATCACGCACGCCTAAATATGGGTGCCACTACGAGTAGTGCCTTGCATGCATGAAACTGCCTCGACTGCCTGCTGCTCAGTGGCTGCTCTCCGTGTTCAGCAACGAGAGGATACGTAGGGCATACAAGCCGCAGGAGTTATGCATCCACCCCCTCCGTCGAAACAGACATACATACTACATACATACTACAGACATCCCGTGGCCCTTCGGAATGGTAATCCTCACCAGATACTATTACATACAGTTCCTCCTCCCCGCCTCCCTTACAAAAACAAAACCTACAAACCCACAGCAGCAGACAAGACAAAAACAACCTGGCCACATCAGAAACGATGACACCTCCGCCCGAGCTAAAATATAAGTACCGGAGCTGGACTCATGCAGTTACATTTGAATCGAGTGGCTGACTTGGTGAGCATGCCTGGAATCCTGCTCGCCGTTGCCACTAGCCCGGCCGATCGTACCTATCATGATTCATCGAATCCATCCCAACCAGTCAAAAAAAGCGGGTTGGATGTTGTTGGTTGGAGTCGACCAATTAACGACGTGACAAACTTATCCCCTCATCCGTTTTTTTTTCACCAATTAGCGCGGTTTCATTAGTGTATATTATACGAGAATCTACTGGGTAAACCATGTATTTTTAGGTATTAATTGGTATTAGCATATTATATAGAACTCTAATTCAGGATCGGCGCCTGGGTGCTCTCAGCACTCTGAGCACTACCTGCAGTGTGGCAGATCTGGTGGAATTCATCCCAACATTGCATTTTCAAACATAGAGGGGTGTTTTTACACATAGAACAACCATAATATGTTTGTAGAACCTGCTGATTTTCCATCTGGCCTATCTTCTTTTTGTACTGACACCAGGTGCAGCTTGATTGTTTCAGCAGGGAAATCCATTGGTGGTTGATATCAGGGTTTGATCATTGAGGTGAAAGGTTGTCATGAATTTCTGATAGGAAGTCAAATAACTGTTAATATAGCTTCTCACAGAATGCTAACTGATTTGAAAGTGGTTCACCTCTCTACTTCCTATACAGGTAGTAGATTTGATAGGTATTAATAATTGCAGCATCAATTAACTAGTAGAAAATGAGCAGCCAGTTCTAATAAGTAATGTGATGCATAGTATATACTGTCTGATACTAATTTACTAGGTCTACCTTATTCATATAGTGATTATAATCATCTATAAAGACTGGAATCTTCAACTCTCTCTGTGGATCTACACTAAATACTCACCTAACTACCCTTGTATTGGTAGATGTCTCTACTGGGCATTTCCAAATTCAAAGAATATAACTATCTGGTTGATGAACTGTAGACAGTGCAAGAACTATATTATTATCTTGCCAGGCAAGACAGAGAATGTCTTCTTGCCTGAGAGTAAACAGGGAATCTCAATTGATATCCCTGACATAATCACAAAGCTCTATAAGGATAGATGGAGCTTGCCCTGAATGAGTAGTTCTACAGGTGCTAAACCCCATTTTTCATAGTTCTTGAAAGAGAGGAATAGATGTAAAGTAATTGTTCATATAAATTATATATAGAGCTACTAAAAATTTGGTTGGTATTTCCATTGTGGTGGAATCAGATATTATGGAAGATGTAGTAGTAGGAGACATAGCAGGTATAGGTATAGTAGGCACTGGCAGCATTGAATTAGTTAGGGCTTCAGCAGGAGGTAAATGTTGTTTCAGCTCTATCTCATCACTGATTGGTTGAATAGCACTGAATAAATTATTCTTCAGCTCCAGCTGAGGCTCAGCCTAATTGGGTGGAATTGATTAAGAAAGAGAGTTAATTAGATGTAGCACCATAAATGCCATTTTTGTGAGCAAAGAGAATCAAAATATAGGCATTATGCCCTGACAACAACTAAATCAGGAGAATGAATAGATATAGCCATGTTCTGCTAGAGCAAATATCTTATATTTCTGAGGAATCAGTTTATTGGGCATCTTGTATGTATGTTGACTCCACCCAAAACATTTAATTATTATCTTGTTGATTGACATCTGAGAACCTAGCATGTAGTATTTTTGACATGTCATAGAGAATTTAGTGGCAAGCAGCTCTACTTTATACTACCAGTCATCACACTGATGAGCTTTGGGTTGCCAAGCTTCATGGGGGTTAAATATATGAATGTACTGTTTAAGCTATTTAAACTGTGCACATGTCATATAGAATCATATAGAATGAATGGGGCCTTTCTTCAAGTCATTCTGCCAGTATAGATCAGTCTGACTGGTTTTATAAGTTTCCATATAGATAAGCATTCCAATAAACAGCTTGATCTCAGCTGAGCAGGTCTTCTTCCATTATTGGGGATGAATAGATAGCTTTGAATGTTCATTCTCTCCTGTAGATACAGTGGTTTAACTATTATTTAACTCTGGTATTTCTGATGCTGGAGATTCTTCATTATTGGGTTCTACTCCTGAAAGCTTCAGAGCTTCATTATCAGTGTCTCCATTATCTCTCTTTAGTTTTGCATAGATATTCATGGAATCACTGATGATTTTAAAGCATTCCTCTGGGAAAAACAGTGTAAATAGAGCATATGGATCTTCAGGGTCAATATCAGGGAGTAGATGAATTGCTGGCTTGCACATAGTTTAGTGGAGAGGGATAAAATCTTCCATAGGATGAATCTCACAGATGACCTGGAACACCCTTCACTTTTATTTTGTGCTTGTTTTTTGCTTATCTAGATAATTGATTTGTTAGTGGCTGCATTCCTTTTAATTAGAATGGGGAAATACTATTAGAATTCATGGTTTTCTTCATATATTAACCTTGTATGTTGCATTGAATGTGGATGTTTAGATCAAGGGTAGATTTCTTATAAGGCCTCTAGTGCAGTCCAGTGGTGTGGTCCTGCAGTACATTTTATAGTTACTCAGCAAGGAATGCAAATCAGTGAGTCATACTGGCCAATAATCTACCATATAATTTTATATGTAATTCTATTGATTTAAATGGCACATCAGTGCTTTTTTCCATACCACTAACCATACCACACTAATTGGTGAAGAAAAAACAGACAAGGGGATACTCTGTTCTGACTGCTCCCTCAAATAATAAGAGGCTCCTCATCTTGATGGCAATTTGCCTCTATATGTACAGAGCAGCAGTTAAGTTCTTCTACTTCACAGAAGCTGAAATAAGATGGAGCTGAATAAATGGAGAGCTTACCACATGCTTAAGTAGTTATCCTCTCACATTTATTAGTGCTTTTCTGCTTCTTCTTCTTCTTTTTCTTCTTCTTCTTCTTCTTCTTCTTCTTCTTCTTCTGTTTTTCCCCTGCCTTTCCCTCTCTTCATAGTAACTACTAGTAGACAAGTTTTTCCAGCAGTTATTTATGGAACAAAAACAGACCAGATCCATCATCAATTGGCTTTTTTTTTTTTTTTTTTTTTTTTTGCAATTTTCTGTTGCTCCATTCTATCCCATGTTTCCAGCCTCTAGAAAGGTTGAGGTTTTGCCCAGCCTTGAAACCCCATTTCCATTGGCCCAGTAGACTGGACCTATACTGGAAATATATGGCTCCAAAAAACCATCATCTGACTGTCAACTGACTGTCAACCAACTGTCAACTTCCTCCAATGGTTTTCTCAGAACTATACACTAACAACTGTAAATCTCCCTTAACTGTTAACTTTTGCTAGACATTTAATTCAGAATTGACACCCACCTAATTAAATAGATAGCTAATTAACTCCCCTCTAATCAAATAAATGAGTAGTTGATGGCTGGTTGATAGCTGATTGACCATCAGATGACATCTGATTAACTAGTTGGAAACTCTACTACTACTACTACTATTATTACTCCTTACTTAGCTTTACTCTATTAGATTCAATTTCATTGCATTTTTTTATCTAGTACTACAAAAACACCTGATTTCATTGAATAATCAATTAAATCATAGAAATAAGACCTTTTAAGGGCAAAGCATAAGGTATCTACCAGTATAGTTAAATGATAGATTATTTGCAGTAGGATCAGTAGTTAGGTGAGAATAGAAAGTGGATATTAGTATTGTAGATGAAGTGAGTAGAGTAGTTAGAGCAATTAGAGTAGTTAGAGTGAGAGGAGTGGGAGGAGTAAGTAGTGTGTTCACTGAGATTATGTATGAGCTTGGTTGGAGGATCACAGACAGTCTGATAATTATATAAGAGTTATCACTCTTATTTGTTCTAAGAACTGGAAGATTCAGTAGCTGATCTTATTGCATTATCTGCAATTAAATAATAGAGAAGAATATGTACTTCTTCTCATCTAATGTATGAATAAAGATAGCAGTTATCTGCTTTATCTTTAAGTTCTAATAATTAATAATATCTCCCTGTGAGATTGTCATCCTTTGTGTCTGATTGGGGAAGTGGAAGCTGATGTTTTGAAAGAACTGAACTGCCTGGAAGCCTAGCTCAATTATTAAGGGCTTTTTCCAGTTAATTTCATAGGCACTTTAAAGCTTTTTGAGAAAGGGATGTAGGATTTCAACAAGTGATAGATTTATAGTTTTAATATTAAATATATTTATCTTGCTGTGAGCTGGTAGTTGGGATCAGACATGAACTACCTCATGTTTAGATGATACTTAAAGAATAATGTTGTGAGAATCTGAGTTGGCTTCAATATCATAAGCATCAAGCTTTAGAAGACTCTGAAAAAGGGCTGGGCATTATTAATTGATTTCCTGTATTTTTATCTGGAGGTCTTAATCTATCTCATTAAATGAGCTCTGAAGTTCAAGCTGTAAAGTATGTTAAAAGCTTTCTTGAACTAGCAATGTCTTTTTCACATTCTGATGATTTGTTTGGAGGACTAAGTGTTTATAGTTCTGATGTTTATCTTCACCTACTAGAACATTGCAATTATTTGTAACTTCATACTCTTTAATCTGATTAATATAATGTAATCTGATGTGCATATTAGAGCAGGCTTTCATATCCTGAAGGAATTAAACCTTTTTAATTGGCTCTATTAGATTGTCAATCTCAATGTCAGTATTGAGGGCTGGTCCATTAGGCCCTGATAAGGCAAACTGACTTGTGATAGACTTAGTACAGAATATCAAATAGAATTGTCTCTAAGGCACAGCCTGGGCTACTACCTCAAGGAGCTTCTACAGTTATTATTAGATGTGTAAAATTATCTCAGCTGCCTTGTTGAAATTATGCACCTTTAGTGAAGCCAACATGAGGATTGCATTACTTCTAGTAATAAATGTAAATACATCTATCATCAGGCTTTTTGAAGATGCTTTTGAGGATGAGAATATAATAGGTAGAATGAATAGCACAACTGAATTGATCCATTCATTTATTATGTATAATTAAAGAATTAGGGGGATTATGACTGAGGCCTGAGCATGCTCCTGTAGTTGATATGATTCAAGATGTGTTAATAGAGATTATAAATAGTCTCAGCCTCAGAGAAATGAGAAGGTATGTAGCATCTATAAATACTACTTTTGCCCTGATTGAGATAACATATAGGAGATGAGAATGTAATGTGCAATCTTTGAGATTCTAAAGTATTCACTATGATATGGATTTAATGGGAAATATGTCACTAGATTTAGACTGGGACATATTTTAAATAGTGGTGTTTGATTGGCACTTATTCTAAACTGCTTGCATAACTGCTCCTTTTAGGTCTGAATAGTTGTATTGTCAATTTGATCCTGAAGATGTTACATCTAGTGATGATATTAGCTATTTATTTGGAGATTATAAGTAAGATTTCTCTGATTCTTCTTATCAATCATGCAATTCTGATATAAAAATGTTACAGTTAGATGTTTAATGCCAGCATTGTTATTCTACTAAGATATATCCCTAAAAAAGATCATACAGAATGTAATGACTTGTACAGCCTCTCCATTGATGACCATTTTGACCTCAGGGTAGTCAAGCTTTACTAGCCCTGGAGATAGGCTATTAATAATGTCTGGAAAATTTATTCCATGGGGTCTAAATGTAAGGATAAAAACATTTATCCATTTGAAATATTCAGATGCACTCAGGGCAGAGATTATATAGCATCCCATTAGGCTCTGATACATGTTTCAGTATAAGTCAAACCCATCAATGAAAAGTTGGTACAGGAGAGATATGATCTTTTTATTAGAGTAGAATAGGCTCTCAAGTGCATGTCTTCTATATGCATCAATCTCTAATTCCCCACATAGAGGAGTAGATTAGCAATATAGCCAGGTAATTACTCTATTTGAGGAGGTTTGAACAATCCTTTAGATAAAGTACTGAGTTGGATTATATGATGGAGATCTCATGTTACTTTCAGAGGCACTAAATATAATGTCAATAAAGACATCCACTTGAGATATGATTTTTTTGGCCTGAATAAAGAATACTTAATTCTCAATGGGAATTAATTCCTTGGTCCCAAATGAGGAATCTAGGTGTGCTAATTTACCCTGATAGAGATCAGATAAATAGTAAAGCACACCTTAAATCTTTATAACTATATGATTTTGAAGTGGTGAATTGGTTTTATAATCTCTTCTGATGTAGAGGGTTCTTCTAAAATGATGCATTGCTGGATTACTACTACATTAATATATTGTCTTCTCATATTTATACTTGATGAAATCTGATGGGAATATTGATTTATTTATCAGTAAGTACTGAGGTAGATGGCTAGAGTTATACTTAATAGAAGCTCCTCAGCTTCTTAAGTGCTATAACTCTTTTAGCTTGTCAATGAGCTCTGCCATACTAATGTGTAGCTTGCTTTGGAATGTAGGTGATTGTAGGAGAGACTTCACTAGGGCAATTAAATCCTAAAAGTATATAGTACTCATGGATTTCTCAGTAGCTTTCTTCTGGGCTGGTGAAAGTGTTGGCATCTGAGATTTTAATATTATTAGTATCTTAGTTGTTTGGACTGGGAGAATTGGGAACTAGACTCAGCATGCCTTCTTGAGTGTAGATAACCCTTTAGGAAGAGTATATATAGATGTAATATCTCAGAGAGACTTGAGAATCTGCAAGAGAGAGTAATATTACTCTCTTGAAATTTCTGAATTCTCACACTATAGCCTTATTACTAACATGAATATATTGGTGTCTCCAACACTATATTTATATGGTAAAATTATAGTAGAATCAGTATCCTCCTCAGTTAAAGTATTTTTAATAGATTGAGCTTCTTCCTCAATCTCTTTCTTGATCTCTTTCTCAATCTCTTTCTCAATTTCTTCCTCAACCTCTTGAATGTCTATGTTGTTTTCCAATTGACTTTCTAATAGTAACTATATATTGGAATTCTCAGTAACCTCACAGCTTCTGACATCCTATATTTCATTAGTATTAGATATAAATAGAGGAGTAAAAGCTTTAATATATACTTCAGTAGAATCCATATTATTACTGGAGTCTGCCTCAAAGTAATCATTATCTTCTATAAATGGCAAAATGTGTTTATGTTGCCTGAAAGCTATGTCAGGTGATAGGAGTGAGTAAGCAACTAGAGCCCTGTAACTGGAATTGAAATCCTGATAGATAGGGGGCCTCAGGAGGTACTTTTTTAAATCTTGATGCTTGAATCATTCTATTTTGATGGTCCTTCAGTAGCTGTACTAGCTACTTGATGAGATGAAGTTAGGGGATGTTATTGTTATTATTATTATGAAATTAGGAAGATTCAGGAGGTGTGTTGTAGGTACTTAGTTATTTTTTGAGCCTTAGGGGGGCTAATTCTGAAAAAAATGTTGGGAGTGCAGAGATTACCCTTTAAAAAAACATTGGAAGATAATAGATTACCCTTGAATATTAAAAGTATTGGATATTATTCTTTAAAGAACCAAAGAACTGCTTAAGAAAGGCTATAATGATAATGTATTCTATTAATATAATATAGGAAATTAAAGAGAAATTTACAATGAAATAGGACCTAAATGTCATTAACTGAGCTCTTCTTGAAGAAGATTGGATCTGGAATCACCAACAGAAGGGAGAAAGAAATATGGAGAGAGAGATGAAATAGAAATAGAATTAGAATTGAAATTAAGAGCTGATGTAGTAGCTAACATAGTAGAAGATACAGTAGGAGACATAGGAGACTACAAATAGTAAAAAGAAATGAAAGATAAGGATCCCACACTCTAATACAGTATGATATGAGATCATAATCAAGCTAAGAGAGGACTACCTTCAGTAGGAGGTAGTATGAATGTATGTTCTCTCCTTCACAAAGGAAAAAAGTGACTTTATTGTAGAGATGATATTCTCTGAGGGAGTAAAGAATCTGAGCATCTGATTGGATGAGTGGGAGAAGGTTCTAAATTAAATAAAAAAATGGAAGAATTGGAGTTTGTCACTACTTTAAGTAAGTCAGTTCAGGCCAGTATTATAGATTTATGCTGATAATATAGCAATAAATTACAAATAAAATCAAAATTATTAAAGTAGAGGATTCTGATGCAGGCTGGCATCTTCATACATCATATAAATCTCTATTCTCAATCTTCTCCTATAATTTCTCTTAGGAGAAATTTTTCCATGTCTTTTTCTGGGTTTGCCCAGTAATTGACTTTAAAAAGTTAAGTAAACTTGGGTAGTGATACCTGACCAGTAAGTTAATCAAATAAAGAATATAATGATAGAGTATTAATTAAGTTAGATGTATATGCTAATCTAGCAGTTAAGATGAAGGTCTTTTTAGATATAAAAATAACTTCAGTGATAGACAGCTTGATGGTAATTAGAGCTTGATATAAGCTACTGCAGTTCTGAGACTACCTATAGGTCTCTAATCAATATGTTGGAGTAGGACAGTCATCATTTGTTGAGAAAAAGGTAAAGGAGAAGATGTTAAAGCAAAAAAGATTAGAGGTAAAGATGTGGGATGAGACTTATAAAAGAATGTACTATCTTCTTTACTCAGAGTAAGTAATAGGGTGATTTATTATTATCATATATCTATATTTTATATTTATTATGAGTAATAAATTCTTCTTAGTCTTAATGAGTCTCTAGATTTTATACTTTAAGCTCTCAGCCTTCTACTTAGCCTTCTACTTAGCCTTAATCTTCTTTGACTCAGTGCTCTCCTCCTTCTTGAAGGGATCCTCACAGATAGCCTTAAGATTGCCAACATTAACCTTATTATTAATATACTTCTAGAACTAGAATGTGAAGCACTTCTCATCACTATTAGTGAGATCCTTCATATACTTAGTAACATGGCTGCTGAAGATATACTTGCATAGAGTCTCAATATTAAGCTTCTTAATCTTAATGTTGTAGCTGGGGAAGTAGTTTTTGAAATGAGAAATAAAAATGCTATCATTAGATGCACCCTTTATGAGCACTAGTGAGAGTGCAGTGAAGACTGACATTAAGAACAGCCTTAAAGAGATAGTGAGAGTCATTATTAGTCTCAGCAGCCTCAGTTAGAGTGTACTCTCCCTTGAGCTCCTCAACACTGATGAAGTTCTCATTCAAACTAAATAGGAGGCTGATGATATAGATAGCAGCCTAGTTAGTAAGATCATACTTAATATTATAGTATTTGAGCTCATAAGTGTAGGTACAGGTGAAGACCTTGTCACTAGTAATCTTAGCAGATAATCTGGGTGATGATGTTGTAATTGAGAATAGAAATAATAAAAAAGAAGAAGAAGAAGAAGAAGAAGATAATGAAAAATTTTTATATATTACTAATTAATGTAGATTATGTTTGGCACTAGCCAGCTAATAATCTGATGCCCCTGTTGGAGCTATTAAGTTATTTAATATTATTAATTAATAGAAAGTAATATCTGAAAGACTAAACAACTTCATTTCAACTCAGCTATCTAACTTAACTATCTATTCATATCAGAATCAATTTTCAACTAGAACATCTTCTTAGATGTCTCTTCAGTCTCCTTACTTCTCTTATTATTACTTGTAGTATTGAATTTCTCATCTGGCAGATAGAACTCATTAAACTCCCCCTCAGGCACTGTAGCAGGAGAGGTAGAAGGGGCAGGAGGTGCTGCAGCAGCAGGGGTAGAAGGTGCAGATAGAGGGGCAAATAAAGATGCAGATAGAAAGGCTGATAGAGGAGCAAATAGAGATAGAGAAGCTATATATATAGGCATTTAAGGTAGAGGGGCTGTAGGTATAACTATTTGAGGTGGAGGATTTCCATCATACATGTCAGTATAGTGAATGTGGATAGATAGATGGCTGTGAGTAGAAAAGGAAGCAGTAAACTCAGTATGACTGATAAGAGTAGGAGAGGAGCTATAAGTATTTAGTGAAGTATTTATATACTTTCCCATCTAGTGCTTGGGGGGAGAGGTCTTGATCATCAAAATTCTATATTTTACCTATATTCTAATGGTTATTTTGGAGATTTCAGAGTTTTTAGCATTTCAGATTTACTTACAGCAGATGCAGGATAGTGGGCATAGGAGTAAGGGTAAGCTAAAGTCAGAGCTGAAGTAGAAGTAGAAGTAGAGCTAGTAATAGTATGTAAAGTAGAGGTAATCAAATTAAACCTCTATATTAAAATAATGTCAGTATGAATTGAAAATATCTATAAGATGAATATTTATATATTCTATTAATAGCTTTGAGTATCTCAGTGTTATACTTGTACTGTACATTTATAAGCTGAGACATCTTATAAAAATGATCTACTATCTCTCTTATAACCTTCAGCTCCTCTACTCTAATACCATCAAGTGAAGTAAATTTGGGCTCAGATGCCCCAGATGCAGTGGCAGACTTCCTCTTGATTGAGATCTTAGAAATCACAGTAAGGTATGATTTAATTTCTATCTTTAAGAAAAAGGTAGTAATAGTAAGAGTCTTTCTCTTAATCTCTTTCAATGATGGTAAAATTATAGTAGTATACTTAACTTAAAATATAAGGACATTCTTAACTTCCTCTGACATGTCATTTGGGATCATTTAGCAACTCTTTTTGTCTTTAGTGCACTGAGGGTATGCTTTGGTGGTATCTTTAACCTTGCTATAGATATGGTCAGATTAATTATTTATAATGAAATTAATTATATAATGAATGCAGAGGTCTATTTTATCTGAGTCAGCTTCTTCTTTAGCTTGGGCCTTGCTTTGAAATACTCTACTAGTACCAGTCTTCTTTGAAGAAGTCATACTGATAGTTATACTGTTCTATCATCAGCTTTTTTCTAAATTTATATATTCTGATGTATCATTTAGAGTACTTATTAATTGGAGGAGTAGTAGACAATAATAAATAAAGAAGGAAGAGAGTGTGGTTAAACTCTTCTTTAGATATTTGAGAAAAAGAAAAGAGAAAAGAAGAAAAGAAAGTAAAGATAAGGTGTTTTATTTTGTGTGGTAAGTAGTAACATGCAAGGCAGTAAATGAATTATCTAGTAATGAGATCAGAGCTTAGAGTAACCCTGATTTAGAATGCAAAACACTGAATATTATAGTTATATGATTTAAATACTAATCTTACATTTAAATTTACTTATATATATCATTTAAAAATGAGATTGAGATGATTTATACTGCTAGATAATGAAGATATAGAAAAAAGGGGCAGATTCAGAGGTATTATAGTGAAATTAGTGGTTTAACTTCTATAGCTCTGTTAACTACTATATAGCTCTGTCAACTACTCTATACAACTATCAACTGATTCTCTGATAGTTTTATTGGGATAATGGTAATTTGCTACCTACAGTTGGGATCTATCCAATGTTTAACTAAAATCTACATTTTATATGACTTAACAGTCAACTGACTGTTTAATTGGAAGTTGACAGTCAGTTGATGGTTGGTTGACAGTGGGCCTGATGTAGACTGCAGATTAACCATAAATCTGGCATTTAAAATTGCCACCAGATTCCGGTATGGACGCTGCGAAACTGGGTCACATGATGAGTTCGTCCTGGTTGGTTAAACTAATCGCTTTGCAAACATCTATTATGCATCTGGGCATGCAGAAGGGGTATTATTGCACTGCTAACTACTAAACCATCAAATATACAAAACAAAAGGCAACTATGCGCTAGGGGAATATAACTGAAGGAGATGGTTGTCCAAGAAGAGATTCAAAAATCATACCGTCAAAACTCCAAGCCGAAAAGTTGTTGTAAAAAACGGAGAAACAATCGCAAGAACTGGAGGGCGTACGAACTCTCCCAGACCGCCCATTCTCCCGCCTTCACTACTACTTCTTACTTTATCACTGCCCCGCTCAGCAATGCCCTGTTTCCCTTCTAATCTTTCAATCCATGGGAAAAAAAACCAACCCAACACGCATTGACACGGTGTTTCAACCTGTTTTTTTTCTTTTCCCCCCATCTTCGTTTTTCTTCACGCTTCTTCGCTCCACTTTTTGCCAAACAAAACCGGACGGGACTCTTCCCTCTTACTACGTGGCCATTTCGAGAGAAGGAAAGGGAGCGATCCTACCTCCCTCCCGCCCAGTAGTTAAAAAAAATCGAACTATGTCCCGTCAATATATGCAACCCTCCCCCCTAAAAGTCCCCGCATACGCTTAGATTTTAGGAATAGGGCGACGTGGCTGGCTCTGGCTCTCGGCTTCGGATGCAGGCGATGAGACAGATACGCTGTCACTGGCTGTCGGGCCGGGGCCGGTTAATAAGGCAGCCTCTCGTGCAGCTTGCGCCTCCCTCACTCCCGCCCTGACTTGGTCAATCGTCGAGCCCTCCGCTGCCGTCGTGGTCATGGTCTCTGACGCATTGATCGTGGCGTCCTCTGCGTTGAGTTTCTCGATTTCTTGCTCGGTTAGGATCCTTTCCTTTTCGAGACGCACTTCGCGGCCACGTTTGTGGCAGTACCAGAGGACGAAGAGGAGGACTGCATGGTTGTTTATGGGTAGGTTTATTTGTTAGCTTTGTTGTTCAAGGAGTCTAGATTCAATCCCGCGTTGACCGGGCAGGGTGCCAATTGACAAGCTAAAAGCCGGGGGAGGGGGATACTTACTAAACAATGCCAGCGACATCAACACGTTCATGCCCATCAGCGCCGGGAACCGAGTTTGAAGGAAAGTAACTATAGACCGCAGCATGCCCGCAATTGCGGCGGGTTTCCCCACCAGCTCTTTCAAGCTGGGTATCTTCAGTCCCATCTTCTTCGCCGTCGCAGCCGCTTTCCTCGCCTCTTCTGTATTAATCCCACTTTTCCCTGCTTTCTCCGCAGCCGCGGCCAGGAATTCCGGCCCAAAATGCTCTGTCATTTTATCCGGTAATTGCTCGACGAGCTTCTGCAGGAAGCCGGGTAGGTGGTTGAATGCCTTTTGTAACTGGCCGTCGTCGTTGGTGAGGAGGGACTCTAGATCGTGGTAGGCGGTTGGGACACCGTTGATGAGGTCTTTGAGAATGACATTGAATTTCTTCAGTAACTCTTGTGTCTCGTCGCTGATTGAGAAGGCCCGGTTGTTGACCGCCGCAAGGTTCAATCGCTCGAGTATCGCCGTCAAATCCTCTTCTTCCTTCTCTACCTCCTCCGCACTAACCACTGCCGTTGTCCCCTCTACTTTCGCATCGGGAGATTTGAGGTTCTCGGCAATATGGGATAGGCCCGCGGCGGTATTTTCCTGAATAATGTGGTAACAAACAGAGACAAGGTTAGCGCACAGTTCCAACAACGGGACGAAAAACCAACCAACAAGCATAACAGGGTTGAATCGTTAGAAGAACAAAAGAGGCAACCCACCTTCTTCCTCATCTCCAACCCATGCCTCACCCACCCCAACGGCCCCTTCCCCTTCTTCCCCTTCTTATCCTTCAGACTCTTCTCCCCCTCCTCCTCTATCTCCTTACTCACCCCCCTCCCCACCCCACCATCCCCACCACTCTTCACCGGCTCCCCAACCGGCCCCTCCGACCCCTCCGGCTCCAACGGCAAGGGGACATTCCGCGCCCCATCCATGGCAGCGGTCTGCGCATCTCCTTCCCCCGGGGAAGTGACGCGGTGTAAGAAAGCTTCGTCGTCGGGGGATAAGACGGGGTCTTGCTGTTGGGCGGCGTCGGCCTCGGTCGGTGGGGTCTTCGGCGATGATGATGAGAGGTGGTGGGCTTTGGATTTTAGGTAGTTTATGTATTGTTGGGCCATTTTGATGGGTGGTTGCGGTGCGGGGGAAGGGTTAGGTACGGGTACGGGGATGTAGGTTAGGTGGTACTGTAGGTAGGTAGGTATAGGTAGGCAGGTAAGCGCTGGGAGTTGGGTGGGTGATGGGTGGCCTGGAATGTTTCCCCCCGTAGACTTGGGGCGGGACGGATCGTGGGGGATGGATGCAGGTGGAATGTACTATGTACATGTACGTATGTACGGGTGTAGGTCATGAACAGAAAACCCAAAATGAGATGTAATATTTTCAGAAAAAGAGAGGAAAAGGGGACAATTATGTGCTGCACAGTGGCCGGCGCCTAAAAAGTTGTCGCAGGATTTTGCCGTTGGCTTGAAACGTCATTTTTTTGGAGGAGGGGGAAGGGGATCGCCCTTGGCCGGTGCACGTGCCACGGTGTGGGGGGGAGCTTATCGATAAGGATAAGGACAAGGTTGGGGTAAAGTCGGGTACGGCCACCCCGCAAAATCTAGTTTCGATATTGATGGGGAGTGTTTTTTTGTGCCTGGAGCTTTGCAACTAAAAAAGCAAAGTAAAGTAAAGTAAAATCATGCAAGGCGTCATGGGCAAAGTAAAAGTAAAAATAATTATCTATGAGATAACTCACCCATGATTTATGATCGATCACTTTCTGGACAAGGCACTGCAAGCGGGCAGGGAGCTTACGTAGAAATAGATGAAATAGAAATAAGTTAATATTCTGCGTCATCTCCTAGCTGCATCTAAGGGCTTATTGTACTCTGTACTCTACCTTGCCTGGGAATTCTAGTTCGTCTACCATGGACACAGATAACCCACATCCAGGGCGTCAGCATACGCTCAGAAACAGAGGCATAGTAGACGTATATTGTTCCAGTCCTTCACTTTAGATGTAAATAGAATAGGAAGTTTCTACAAGCTTGTTTATCTATGATATCTACCCCCACAGACCTGGATATAGAGTTGCGATTCCAGAGTAGGGCAATATTAAACTGGTATATCGTCGACGTCCAAATGAGTATGGGAAAAGAGGGAGAATAATAGTGGTTGCCCTGTAATCTCTAGTACTATATCCAATCCATTCACAAGCGCCGGGTGTAACAGTGGTCACTCCCGAGGACATGACAGGCTAGTTAAGCGTATCTTGTTTCAAATTGGCGTGACTGTGTCTAGTTATATTAGTGATGGGTGTATATGGATGCCCCGGCCACTAGGACAAAGAACGGCTTCTGGGCAGGGCTCTTAGTTGTCAGTTGACTCAAGAGTCCGAGTGGATACTTCCACTGCCTAACCCGCCCATTTTAAGTATGAGGCAGGGAAGCGTCGTTGCGGGAAGCAAAGGGGAAAGAGGCCACATATCACTTGGACAATAGCATGGGGGCGGGAAGGGTACTCTGTGTCATTAGAATGTGAGGAAGTATTTGAAGACCCGGTTCGTAGCCCTACAATTGTCACGGAGCAAACACCCAACCTAAAGCCGGGCGGATGGGAAATATAAGCTCGAGGGCCAAAAGCAGGGACGGGATGGAGTCAGAGGCGAGGCTTAAGTAGTTCGCAGAGATGTGGGTGATTGCGTGCGAGTTCACGCAATTTCGTTGAAGAATGATGCATGCATGCATTGGGGAAAGCAACCAGCTGCAAGGGGTTTATGACAGGAGCAGCAAATAAGCAAGGGGGGACTTGGAGATGGCCGCGTCCTCAAGGGGATTTGCGCGTTCACTCAGCATGCGCCGCGTGGCCGAATGATGAAGAGGCACGAAGACAGGTGACCTGCCAGGGGCAGAACCTTGGAAACGGCGCAGCCGGGGGAGATGTTGCAGTGATATGGGTTCTGTTCCTTACAACCTCAAGAGCAGTGAGGTCTTGGCAGTGATGGATGTGTGGACAGTGGGTCAGAATACGGTTTGGCGGTGCGGGCAGAATCTTGGGTGCGGCTCCACCCAGCAGCCTCCCGAGCCAAACAGCGGCGGCCGCGGGGCACCAATCCCGCGGCTGAGTCACGCCAAGCCCGGCCTTGACGGGGGGCCAATATCAAACCACCTGGGCAGCTTGCCCTAACTTCCCTTTTTAAAACCAATCCACGATGGGGGTGGCTTCTCCATGCAATTGCCGCGTTCTACTGGCTGCGAGGGCCGGGTTCCCCACACCAGTGGCTGCCTTGCCCTAACACCGCCCCAAAAATAGGCTTAGCGCTGCCCCCCGCGTGTCACATGACCCCGCCTGCCATATCAACCTCCATCGTCCATCTCCCACCTGGCTTCTTCTTCTCTTCTCTTCCTCACGCTTCTCAGAGCCGACCGCCCTCCCCCCGCACTCTGGTTTCAATTCGTGGAATCGTGTGTGATAAGCCGCTTCCAGGGTCTCTTCTTTGTCGCCCTCCTTTTCTCCCGTCCGGAGTTAAAAGGTGTGCTCGAGGATCTGAATTCTGGGAAAGGCTTCCAAGGCTCCCATGCTACGTGCGTGATCAAGCAGCGTCACCCTAATCCTGGCAAGCCCACACGCTCTTTATATAACCCCCTGGGTTCTTCCGCCGCTCCTTACTGTCCTTCGTTCTTTCGTTGATTTTCGACTTCGACAACCTTTCACACCCGACTTCGACGCCATGTTCAAACGCTCTTTTACTTCAAGGGATCGGGCGGGCAAGGCCGTCAAACCGACCAAGAAGATCTATCGCGAGCGTACGAAGGTCAAGATGCAGGAAAGATTGGACAGTCCGCCGGTTGGCAGGTGGGTTGGGCTCTGTTTCTGTCCTGGTTCAACGCAATTCTGACCGTAACTAGCAATATCACCAGCCCCATAATCACCATGGTTGTGGGCCATGACCAGCGTCTTTTCGCTGCTCATGAGGACGTCCTGTCTGTTTCGCCCTACTTCTCTACTGCCCTCAAGGACCACGTCCTGGATGGCAGTGCGAAGCAGGTGGACCTGCCTGACGAGTAAGTTCTTTGCATTTTCTCAAAGACGGTCGGGTCAATACTAATATCCTGCCAGGGAACCCGAGATACTGTCCTGTATCCTCGAATATCTCTACAAGGGTGACTATTATCCTCGCCTGCTTCACAACAGGCGCCGCAACTCGTGGTCACTCGAGGACGCCCAGGACCCCCTCAAAAAAGGAGGCCGCGGATCATGCGAATCGACAATCTTTCACTCTGGCGTTGGCGACCATCTCCTTCGAGATACCGTCGTGTACTGCGCTGCCGAGCGCTACGGCTTGGATGAGCTGAAGCGCCTTGCTCTTCGGAAACAAGGCCTTCAGACTGGAATCCCTGTCGACGTGATCCTTCGATCGGCTCGGTATGCGTACGATCACACGCCAGACAACGAGTCGCGGCTCCGCGCTCATTTTCTAGCCCTGATCATCAGAAGTCGTAAGACTTTTAAGAGGAGCGGAACTATGCAGATGGAGATGGAGAGTGGCGGCAAATTGTTTTTCGATCTGTTCGTGGCGATGTGCAACCACATCGATGACATTGTCGAGATCAGGTAGGTCTCCTCCCTTCTTTGTTCCTGTTGGCTAATTTGGGTTTTTTTTTTCTGTATACCATTGTCACCAGGGGCTTACTTTTGATGCCCAAAAACAATAGCAACAGCCGTTCTCCCAAAGTTATCTAAGTGTGGCTTGCACGGAGTTACTCAACACGGATCGAGCGCCCCGGAGTTATAAATCGGAATAAGGGAAGCAGCATCTAAACCAAATTGACAGCAATGAGCTTCTTGGCATCTTTTTTTGCTTTATTTGCATTGAACGAGAGAGAGAAAAAACTCCACTTCTTTCCCGAGGTTGGCCGCCAATTTTGGTTTAGAAACGAAACCTCCCTCTACTCTTTTTAATATACCCCCCGACGTATTACTGGCAATTTGCCTTTCCACGTCCAAACTAATCCCCCGGATGGGAAATCAAACAAACAGCACAGAACCGCCAAGTCTGCGACGTCTTTCGCAACGGATTTCCTAATGTCTTCTTTATGTCAATGTGGTTCTACGAATGTTTTTATCTTTTACCATCTTACGTCTGTCATTTTTTGGGCATTTTCCGCTATCAGCGCGCCTTGACGAGGAGGTGTTGTCTTTGTACCATACTTCCCGGCTGCGAGGAACCTCGCATGATCAAGTTTAATAGAATTTGAGAGATTCGGCCACCTCACAATTCCTTTCCTTCTTCGTTTCCCCTTTGATATATTCGTAGGTTCGTAGGAGGTGCTTGTTTATCACCCTATCCAACAGACCAACCCTCTCCACCAACTTTTCCCATCTATCTAAAAACACAACAACACTCCAGCCAGAATTGCCATTAACACACCTCCCCCCATACCAATCTCAACAACAACACACCCCTCCATCCCAACCCATCATCCAAAGACTCCATCCTCCAACTAAATCACATCACATCCCACTCTATCCAACCCACCACACCCAGCCCCTCCCTCCCTCCCACCCAAACAACCAAACAAAAAAATGAACCTCTCCAAATACTACCCCCGCCCCACAACCACCACCCCTCTCAAACCCGGCGAGTGCTTCCTAGCCCAATACCGCGACACCAACACCGGCAAGCGCAACATTTGGATAGGCGTCATCTGTTCCAAGAACATGTGGATGTCAGGCAGCCGCAGCCGCGGACGACCACCACCGCCCATGCCTAGATCTGGTGGTGGTGGTGGTGGTGGTGGGGGAACCGCGCGTACAAGACTCGACCGATGGTTCTATCCCGTGTATCTGCCGAGGAAGGGGGAGTTGTGCGTATTTTTCTGTTTTTTCTTTTTTCTTTTTTTTTCTCGCGTGTGCGCCCCCTTGATTGCTGCTGTTTTGTTCCGTGCATGTACATATATACATGTATGAAATGGTGGTAGGGGGGTGGCCCCTGTCATTCCCTTTTCCCCCTCTTTATTTTATTCTATGATCAAACACCAAAAAGACCAAAAACTAACCCCCAACCCCCTGTACGTATTGTATGTACATTTAAAACAGACTCTGGATAAGCTACCTGAAACTCTTCCGCATCGATCGCGAAAGCTATCCCGAATTCGACGCGTGTGAGGATTATGCGGATTTCTGCGCTGTGTTGCGTCTTGCGTTGGTGGGGGGTGGGAACGTGCGGTTTTGGGAGGGGATGGTTGGTGAGGATGGTAGGGGGTTAGGTGTGGAGGAGGAGGGGATGGGGATGGGGATGGGGAAGAAAGGGGTGGAACATCGGGTGGAGGAGGAGGTGGTGGTGATGGTGGATATGGAGACACAGCAGCCAGCAATGCAGAATGGAGCTGTGTCTGGGGTTAGGAATGGGGTTGGGGTGGCTCGGGATCAGGATCAGGATCGTTTGCAGGCGGCCAGGCAGGCTGGAGGTGTGCGGGCTAGCATCAACGGTGAGACTAGTTCGCGAGCGCCATTGCTACGGCAGAGCGGAGATGGATATACTCCCGCCAACGGGGTCTGCGGGATTGATTTGCATGAACAGACGCAGCGGGGGGACGTGCCTAGTCTTCTCCTTAATGGGGATGGTGAGGCTCCCCTGCAGCAATCGCCGTCGGAGCAGAATGGGAATGGCCATGGAATTGGGGTGATTCCTAACACATTTCCTAATAAGGTTATCGATGATATAGGCTCTGATGACGTCGGTCAAAGGTAGGTAGTCTAAAAACCTACCATTGCCCTGCATACCCTTTCATTCTTGTCAACCAAAATTGCACAGTCTGATCAGTCATCTCACAGAGCCACGCCGCCTGCATATCACCCTCCCGATACTATTGCCCAACAGCACGTTGACGCAGCTGACGATATGACTATTCACTTCCTCCCCAATTCAGCATCCAGCCCGGCACCTCCGGCACCTCCGGCTTCCCCGGTTCATCATGGAAACAGGGTGAATGTATACATTGGTCGTGGTGCTTCCCAAGTCGTCTATAACATGGCGTTCAAAGCCGCCTCCAGGTGCGAGATCATCAGAAAAGCCCTGGTCACCAAAGATGGCGTCACAGAAGCCCGCCCACCAATCCTTGAGACCATCAAGCCGGAAGATTTTGAGATTGTGAAATCTTTCCTTGAAATGAAGGAGTACAGCCCTACGCTGGTCGCAACCCGCAAACACCACCATCACCTTGAGATGGGCATGGACATCCCCCTACGCTTTATCACCTACCAACTAGAAGGACTCGTCACCGTGGAGGACCATGAAGGGGAGCTTATGCGCACGGGTCATATATATCTGATGGCACGGGGGCTTCAGCTTCCTGAATTGCAAGATCTTTGCCTGAGAAAAATCCTGCTAGGATTCCCCGTTATTAGACTTCACCGCATGCTGCAGTTCATCGGGTACGTCTTGCTGGAAATCCCCTCGGAACCGAAACCGCCTGCCATACGAGCAGAGGAAGAAGGCCCTCTCCGGGACTTCTATTATAGGGAACGGGATCCGCTGAGCGAATACTTGGTTGAGTGGATGGCCGTGCATATTTCCGGAGCATCAATGAGCGAGGGCCCGTTCTTCTGGGAGACCATGGAGTATGTGGACGGTCTCAAGCACGCAGTCCTGCTGCGAGCAGCAGAAATCGAGCTTGAGGGTGTGACTAGGAAATTCACACGTGGCATCGGCGTCCAGGACCGGTACGGCCTTATGATGATTTGAATGGTGAAAGCGCGGAAATTGAAAGGTGGAGGTGTATTGTAAAATTATTAGGTAGATGGCGCTATGGGGATATGTACTATGGTAGGAAAGTCAGTTTTGTCTATTAGCCAGCTTCAACAGCTAGGTTCACAGCAACTACCATAGTGAGAAGATGTTGAACGAAAAGTTCTTTGAGGCGATGGTTGGGATTAAATAGTTAGTTAAAAATATATTGATTGATTGGCTGGTGATTTTCAAAAAATGCATCCATATCGCCGATTTGATTGGCTTTCATAGTCATATGCTGCGAGGCAGCTGCAGCCAATCACAGCTCAGCGCTGACAACTGAACAGATCTCAACCTTCCCCGGATATCAAACTATTTGCATATCTACACGACAAGAAGCAACAGAACAGCTTACAGAACACCTATCTCCGCCCTGTTCAGCCCACACACCTATTCGCAGATATCCGTCTACCCAGCCATGACCATCTAACCACCGCGAACCTGCCACGAAACAATTCCCCAGCTCCATCGCATCCCATCCCATAACCCACCACCTACCTCTCCCCTCCCATACAAACACACAACCCTCAAAAGCCGCCACCATGCTCTCCTCCCTCTCCCCCGCCCTCTCCCAACCGCGCCAATCCCTAACCCAAATCCTAAACTTCGCCCTCGTCCTCTCCACCGCCTTCATGCTCTGGAAGGGCCTATCAGTCTTCACAAACAGCCCCTCGCCCATCGTCGTCGTGCTATCAGGCAGCATGGAGCCAGGCTTCCAGCGCGGGGATCTGCTATTTCTCTGGAATCGCGGGGTGAACGCGGATGTGGGTGAGATTGTGGTTTATAATGTGCGCGGCAAGGATATTCCGATTGTGCATCGGGTTATGAGGACGTTTCCGGAGGTTGAGGAGGAGGAGGGGTGAGTCTCTATTTCATTTTTTTTTTAAAGAGAGAGAGAGAGATATATATATATATGCTAAACCCTCTATTTCCTAGATCGTCATCACCAACCCACAAACTCCTCACAAAGGGCGACAACAACCTCGCAGACGACACGGAGCTGTACGCGCGCGGCCAGGACTATCTAGACCGCAAGGAGGATATCGTAGGCAGTGTGCGGGGCTATGTGCCCGCCGTGGGGTATGTGACGATTATGCTCTCGGAGCATCCGTGGATGAAGACGGTGTTGTTGGGGATTATGGGGTTGATGGTTGTTTTGCAGAGGGAATAACGGTGGGGAGTTGGGGGATATGAGGGGGATAAATAAGAAGAGGGCAAGGTGGGGGGCGTCATGGGCGATTTCTGTTTTCTTTTTCTGTTTTTTTTTTTTTTTTTTTCCCTTGAGAGCGAGCAAAAGAATAAATATGAAGAATTGGTTTGGGATGTGGTTCATCTTGAAACTATAGTGAGCATGAGAAAATTTCTGAACTGGTCTTTTCTAACAAGACAGCAGGGGTATAGCAAGAACATAGACATATCTATGTCGTATTTCTATGGTATTGAAACGACGCCCGACAGAGACGTCCAGGACAGACAAAACATCCGAATCCCAGACGTATAAAACCTGCTCCCGCTCAAAAAGCATAAAAGCATAAAGAAACAAGCCGAGATCGAACGAAGAAGAAGAAAACAGGCAATGCAAAAGACTTTCTAACAACCAAACCAAAACAGCAAGCAAAAAAAAAGGACCAACGCAATGTCGTAATCTTCTCATCACAAGGGCGTATATTTATTTAATTGCAACGGTCACTTCCCCCCCACCGCATACTTCCTCGTCCACTCCCTCGCAGTCTCCTCAAACCGCTTCCGATCATCCCGATACTGCTCCGCAATGCTCGCCTCCACCGCATCATCCGGCATAGGCTCTACCAACAACTGCCTGGCGAATTCTAGCACGGAGCTAATCTTCGACGACGGCTTCCACTCGTCCGACTTGAGCATGCCGAGACACATGCTGCCCTTGTCGTCGTTGGAGACGTTTGGGTGGTAGATTTTTGTAGCGAAGGAGACGGTGGGTGGTTTGAAGGGGTAGTCTGTTGGTAGGCGGAGGGTCATTGTGAAGAGGCCGCCCTGGTTGGGGGGGATTTTCGAGGTTAGCTGGGGATTTTTTTTTTTGTCTTTATGTGAGATGGGAGAGGCATGGGGGCCGTTTCTTTGCAATTGATTGTAGTTGTGAATCCTAGGGAGGAGGATATATAGGTAGCTGTGGGATAGAGCTTGAAAAAACGCATACAGTATATGGGGATCCCTCAGGCCCTTGCATCTGCACGCTCCAGTTATAGAGATCCGAGTCATTCGCGAGGCCGACGGAGATTCCGGTGGGGGGGGATTGCATGAGCTCGTTCAGCTCCTATGTATTGGTTAAATAAACCGGGGTCAGCGTTCAGCATATATTATCAAAAGACACACGAGCGCGGGTGGTATTTGAGAATGCGGGGGAGGGGTAGGTTTTGATTTGAAGCTTGTCCCGTACGTACCCTCGATATGCGTTTTTGGCTGCCCATGGTTTTTTGTGTCTGGGGAGGTACTTTTAGGAAGAGGGATTTATTTCGAAGGGGGAACGCGGTATAGGACACGGATTGTTGTTGATTTCCAGCTGGATTCCGAGGTTGTTTGTTGTGGATTCCAGGCTGCTGCAGAGGGGCAGAGGAAGGTGTTTTGTTAACTTAGCGGGGAACGAAGAGAGATAGACGTCACTGTGTCCGGGACGTGATATAGACACCAAAAAGAGTCGGCTTCGGGCTCACCAATGTCTTTAATATCAAGACGACGTGCTGCAAGAAAAATAAATCAATGCGAAGAAAGCAAAGAAGAAGAAAAGATAAAAGTAATACGGAGCTGAGTCATGTCGCCATTAGCTTTTCTTTAACTTTTTAGCCTATCCCCTCGTCCGTTTTTTCTGTCCATTTTAGCGCGGTATGGTTAGTGGTATGGAAAAAGGGACCAGCGTGCCATTTAAACCAATAGAATTACATATAAAATTATATGGCAGATTATTGGCCACTATGATCCACTGATTCACATTTCTTGCTGAGTAACCATAGAATGCACTGCTGGGCTGCACCAGAGGCCTCACAAGAAATCCACCCTTGGTCCAAACATCCACATTCAATGCAACATACAAGGTTAATATATGGAGAAAACCATGGATTCCAATGGTATTTCCCCATTCAAATTAAAAGGAATGCAGCTGCTAACCAATCAATTATCTAGATAAGTAAAAAACAGGCATAAAATGAAAGTGAAGGGTGTCCCAGATCATCTGTGAGATTTCATTAGTGGAAGATTTCACTTCTCTCCATCAAACTATGTGTGAGCTAGTAATTCATCTATCACCTGATATCAACCCTGAAGATCTATATGCCCTATTTACACTGTTTTTCCCAGAGGAATGCTTTAAAATTATTAGTGATTCCACAAATATCTATGCAAAACTAAAGAGAGATAATGGAGACATCAATAATGAAGCTTTAAAGCTTTCAGGAGTAGATCCTGATAATGAAGATGAAAAACTCTCATTACTAGAAACATTAGAGTCAAATGATGGTTAAACCACTGCATCTACAGAAGAAAATGAATGTTTAAATCCATCTATCTGCCTCTAATAATAGAAGAAGACTTGCTCAGCTGAAATCAAGCTATTTATCAGCATGCTTATCTATATGGGAACTCATAAAACTAGTTATACTGATTTATACTGGCAGAATGACTTGAAGAAAGGCCCTATTCATTCTATATAATCTTATATGATATGTACATGGTTTGAACAGCTTAAATGATATATTTATATATTTAATCTTTGTAAAGCTCAGCAACCTAGTCAGCATAATAACTGATAGTATAAAGTAGAGTTGCTTGCTAGCAAATTCTCTATAGCATGCTGAAAATATTACATATTAGGTTTCTAGATGTCAATTGACAAGATAATGATTAAGTGTTTTAGGTGGAGTCAATATATATTGTAATAAGAATGCTGTGTGTTATAAGATTTGTAGAAAAAGGCTTGATTCTTCTAAGTCTTAAAGAGCTCTATGATATAGGTGTTGTTGATTGGGCTGACTAATCTAAGCTAAGAAATGTAGATAGAAGGACATGAGGACATACAGAGCTTTTATGTAGCAGGCACTGAGATTTTGATAAAAGTTCACATTCTCACTAACCTGCTGATAATAAAACTAACTAAGCATCTTTATAAGCAGAGGAAAATTAACTAATCATTATAGTCATTATAGCATCTTCAAGTAGAGGCATGTCTTTATCAAGGCAGAAAGAAATAAGGAGCATCTCCAAGTAGAGGTATCTCTTTATTAAGGTAAAAAGAAACAACAAGTAGTATCTTCAAGTAGAGGTATCTCTTCATTGAGGTAGAAAGAAAATAATAAAGGTTTTTAGTATGAGGATTTCATTCTATTCTCCTAGAAGCTTGTAGAGGCTCTTAATGATAGTTGTTTTAGAATGACTAATCCACTATGATTATAGCTTTTTAGCTTATTCATTAGTAATATCATCATCTAATTATTGTATTGTGTTTTTGACATCTTCTGTGATTATTTCAGGGGGAAAAATGATATGATTGTTATGATGCTACTTATTCTATAATAGATGGCTTTTCTACAAATAAGTTTTATTTTACTAATAAGATAATACCTTGAAGTGCTCTACTTTGATATGATTCTTATCATGTAGATATATAACTTGCATGATATTTACTTCTTACATTATATCTATTACTTTCTTGTAGTTATCATCTAAGTAAATGAACTTTTTCTGGATGTGCTAGCCTAAAAAATTACAGTATTTCTATCTTGATATGAGTATTTTAAGATGCAAATAGACAGGCTTATTTACATTATAAATTTCAGTAATATTATGAGTCTTGAGATCTACTACTTACTTTGATGAAGTGCTATTAATGGTCATACTAATATAAGTCTTCTGAGCTTGAGATTTAATATAAGTGAATAGGTAGTCTAGAGCTGATTCCTGGAAGTTTCAGCCCTTCTCTAGGTTGATGCAGATTTTGAGGGAGGAGAATTAAAGAGTATTTCCTGGTTTAAAAATGATAGGGCCCTTAATCTCTTTATCTCTATTCTAATAGTAATGTTGTTTTACTTTGAATAAGATATTATAGTTCTTAAGTGAATCTGCTGTAGCTTTTCCAAGGTGATCTTTATTCAGCTTCTTATGTGCTAATTTAATTAATAGGGGTAAGTTTTCTATGATGAGAATCTAGTCTGCTGTTATATCTTTAGTGATAAAAATACTAGTAATAATTTTTACTTCTAATAGGAAAACTCTTTTATTCTTATATATCTTATTAAGAATTGACTTAAATTGAAAGTTATTTGAATCTTCTCTACTATCTTATTCTAGAGCTATTCTATCTTGATTACTGTTGTTGCTGCTGTTATCTCCTTATCTTTCATAATTACTTTTAAATAGGTCTTTTATGTTCTTATCATTATTATCTATAAATAGATTATTTTACTCTTTCTGTTTATGTGAGAACTGATGTTTCTACAAGAATTCTGATGTTAACTATTAAATTATAGCTTTAAGATGATTAACTAATATTTATGAGTTATTATTCTTACATCCTCTGCATCCTCCTTGCTGTCCTCATGCCATGTCATTGCAGACATATAGTATGTCTGGTATATTATAATTAGAATAGATAGCCTTGATGATTATTCTAATGCAGGAGAAGTAGTACTCTTGCTGGATATTCTAAAGTAGTTGTATCAGCCTTTTGCCTGTAATCCTGAATTCTATTAATGATGTGTTATAGCTGTAATTTGTTTCTTGTCTGTCTACTACTGCAATGTAGTGTGATAGTTGTAGGTACAGAAAAACCCAGTGTACTGTTTATTGTAGCTGTGAAATTTAGTAGATTTACTCCTATTTATTCTTATCTGTGATGTTAGGGGTCTGATTGCTGTATGGCTCTTATATGTGTGGAGATAGTTTACTTATATCTAAAAGCCAGTAATTATAGATAGCTGACTAAAAGAACTTGTCTGTCATCTATAATATGAATGTGCTATAACTTGTTTATTGATATAAGTAGTAGGGGTTAATCTGAAAGTTCTATATGTCTATTCTATGTAAAGTGTTATTATGATGAATAAGGAGTAGATGTTATATATTCATAGTGAATTCATTGCTGTGATAATATTATTAGTATCAGGAAAGTAATAATATATAAATAAGTTTAGTAGTATATTTCTATCTCTTATAGTTTTAGATGCTTGATGCTATGAAGAATCCATACTTTATATTATATGTATTTATGATAAAAATAGGGTTGCTTTGTTACTTAGCTCTTTAATTGCCTCTTAAAGGCTCTAGACTGATGGGTTTTCTTAAATTACTCAATTAATTTCTTTGATTCTTCAGCTTCTATTTTATTTACCTATTAATCATCCTTTAGCCTGTAGCTCTTTCATTATAGCAGGTACTAGGTTTTACTGTGTGATATCCTCTTTACTATTATCTTTTCAACTTTGTATGTAGGGTTTTTGCTGGTTGCTACTGATTTGACTGATGAAGGCTTCAAATGTTGATGTTTATAGAGGTCTCTTTATTAAGAAAGAGGTTCAAGTATTACTACACTTATAACTAAATGAATCTTCATTATGTATGGTAGTTTTAGCTTATATGCAAGTAATTCTATTTGTTCCAGTATTTTGAATAGTCCAGCAAATTAATTATTATATTTATATGAGATCTTTGCAGCTAGTATCTCATATTCCTTATGTAAGTAAAGAAGTATTTTATTCTCTACTTGAAAGCTCTGTAGTGTGTGCTTCTGATCATAATAGTCCTTAGCTATTATAGCTGCCTCATTGAGTACTAGAATTATGTCTTGTTGAATATGGAAGTATAGTGCTGTAGATATTATCATTAATACTGAGATGAATAAGTTAATAGTGGTTCTATATATAATCTTGTGAGCTGAATATTCTATTGATGTGGATTTAGCTGTGTTGAGATAAAAGATAATTATTAGTAGTATTTATAGCTAGTTATATGAGTTCATCATTATTATTATAGTGTATTATAAGGCAATTTGTATGGTTTGATTTATTCTTTCACTCTATCTATCTGTCTGTGAGTAGTAGGTGGTAGAATAGAGGAGGTTAACCTTAAGATACTTGAATAGATTTTACTATAGGTTGCTGAGAAACTTGAGGTCTCTATCTGAGATGATCCTATATGAGATTTCCTAATCAGCTAGTAATAGATAGTTGAGTAGGGCTTTTGCCCAATCCTCTGCATTGAAGTTGAATTACCTAGAGATAATTATAATTTATTTGAAGAACTTGTATGTAACAGACATTGCTGTATTGCATTTACCATCTGGCAATACAAGTATAAAGTCAATGATTATCATGTTGTATGATATATTTATAATTTATATGAATTAATACTATCTATAAGGCTTATACTGTAGTATCTAATTAACTTAATAGCTAAGGTAGTGCTTGATATACTTCTGCAGCTCTATTATACAGTGATGTATTATTATATCTTATAGATTTCTCAAGGTTCAATTGAATTCTAAGTGGTTGGAGGTATGAGCTAGATTGAAGATTTCTTTATGTAGAGCTCTTGAGATTACCAGGCACTTTATCTTATCACATGTGTGGTATAGAATGCCATCTATTAGCTCATATAGAAGTCTGAATGATTCTTTAGCTGCATTGTTCCTTTTGAGAATCTCTATAATATAGAATAGCTTGACATCTCTGGAATATTCATTCTTGAGATGTCTCTAGAAATCATCAGACATTTCAACTAGGGTTTTTATATAGTTGCCATCAGTGGTGATATTATCATCTTTCTTCATGTAAATGAGGTATATATTCTATATCTCTTTTAATAGTTTATTTATATCTATTATTATCTTGCTTCTACTAGGCAGACAGGATAGTGCATCTAGCACAAGATGTAGTCACCCAGGTTTATATATCACTTTGATGTGAAATTGTTGTAGGTATGCACCTGCCTGAATTAACTATAGATTCTAATGGTCTGTTACCATCATTCTTAGATGCATAGCTTTGAGTATTCTAGGTATTAGTTTATAATTAGTGTAGATGATAGTATGCTTCACTGAGGCTTCCATTAGGTGCTGTATCTTATAAACTGCCTATATTAAGTAGGTAATTTTAAACTTAGTAGATCAGTAATGATTCTCTACAGGGATGAGAGTCTTACTGAGAAATAAGATTGATTCAACTAGTTCTTATAGTAAAGATATCATATAATCTCACATCTTCAAGAGTAACTAGCTATTCTTAATATGGAATATTATGATGCTAAATCCTCATTCAATTGATACATCTACATCAATGAATAATACTTGCTGGTTGTTAGTATGTACTAGAAAGGGTTAGATGCAGAAAATCTCCTATATTACTTTAAATGCTATATATTCTATGGTCATTCCATCTATCTTCATCACTACAGTGTAAATTGTGCACTTAACACCTATTATTAATTCAGCCTTAAGTAATTCTATCTTCTATTTCTGTAGTGAGTCTGCAATATGAGTATACCATGGGACATACTGGCATAGCTAGCTGATTAATCCTAGATATTTCTTGAGATATATTAGCTTTATAAGGAACTCTATTTCAGTAAGTGTCTTGAGCTTCTCTTCATCAACAGACAAACCTAGGCCTGATATGTGCTGGCCTAAGAGGCATACAGAGGAAAATCTAATATAAGTTTTCTTTAAGTTAAGCACTATTCTTAGGTCTTATAGTTGCTGAAAGAGCTTATATAAGTAGATAATATAATGTTTCTATATCTATAAATATATCACTAGATTATTAATATAGACTTATATAAATTCCTTAAGATTTATAAGGTATCTGTTAATCTATCATTAAATATATAGTACTGAGTTAATATATTTCATTATTATAACATTAAAGATCTTCTGTCCTTAGTATGTAATAACTGTCATCTTAATCTTATCATCTGGGTGGAAATGCTAGTAGTAGAAAAAACTCATCACATCTTCTATTATAATATATTGTACTCCTTTCAGTCTGTATAGAATATTTATTTATAGTAGGGCTGGATACATGTCAGGCTCTATAGCTTTATTAAGGGTTTGAAGGTCAACTATGACTTATCTCTTTCTTATGGGTTTTTCCTTATGATATATTATCTATCATACTATAAATACTAGATAGACTAAGTGAGTATGTGTTCTTACTCAGCTCATTCTCCCTTAGATGTGTAGCTTATTAAATATGTTATTTATATACTTATAGTCCTCTAGACCTACTAGGTATATTTTCACTATCTTAGGTAGAGTAGCCTCTTATTTGAGTAGTACTCTCATTCATTCCTCTTGTGGAATGTTAGTGAATTCTTCATGATCAGTAAAAATATTATTATATTTCTTGATGAGGTCTGTGAAGATCTCCTTTATTTTATTATCCTTATAATATATAGTTATATTATTATTTAGTGTGGTTTTATTAGTGCTGTTCTGTATGACTTTTATTTACTAATAGCTATAAGTTAGATTCTTTATGATTACTAGTGTTACTACTTTATCTATCATATGAAATCTATCTATAAACTCTATCTCCTATAGGGTTTCTAACTTTAAATGATATGAGATATGAACAGGCTTCTTACTGTCATTCCTTACTTGAATGAATAGTAACATGTGATTCATAATATACATGTAGAATGTAAGCTGTAGATTAGATAGTTCAAATAGATAGTTTTTATCCTCTAAAAGCTCTATCTTTTCTTAGATGTAAATAGGAATCCTTACTTCTACCCTAGATAGCACTATAATGCTAATAGCAGTGTATAGAGGCTGATTTACCTGATAGTTTAGCTTTAGAATTAAGGTAAGATTAACAGTTACATCACAACATCATATTAGTTAGGCCTTTTAGCTTGGGAAATCCAGAACTAGACCCTCTGATCTGAGGTTATCTACCCCTATAAGTAGCTTTACTTACAGGTTTTCAATAATGTGGGCTTCAATGAAGAGTCAGGCAATTATAGACTTTCTAGATGGCAGTATCATTAGCATATGGAGTAAGATTATCATGATCTTCAATGAAACTAACTCTTTGCTGATGCCTTATACTATAATAGATTTGAATTAGATTATCTTAACCTCTAAATTCTATTACTTAAGCTAGTTACAGTTAATAAGTATTATAATGCATCCACTATCTAAACATACATCATCAGTCATATTAGGCTTCATAATAAATACCTTTACTATAATATAATGTTAAAACTGGAAAGTTATTCCATCTATTGTATATACCTGCAGCCTCTTAAATAAAATTACTGGTAATAATATATTAATATGCTAGGTAGCTGATCTGTCCTCATCTATGTGATGCTCAGTGATATAATTATATAACTAGTTATTAGATGTAAAGGTTGCATTACAGTTTAGATAATTAAAAGCATCATACTCATCATTAAAAACTAAGTAATTATTAGCCTCTTTATGATAGTTATTATCCTACTGATTC
Organism: Onygenales sp. PD_10; assembly: GCA_032988465.1. Lineage (NCBI taxonomy): Eukaryota > Fungi > Ascomycota > Eurotiomycetes > Onygenales > Onygenales sp. PD_10. The sequence goes on along the minus strand of JANTQH010000073.1, from coordinate 539 downwards.
ATATTATCTTGATCCTCCTATTAGTTATCTTTCTGTTGACTGTTAGCTCAGTTTACTCATATATTATACCTTTAATAGCTGGTATTTCTGTAGTTGTTCTGTCACTAGAAGTTGTTGTTATTCTAATACTGATAATTGTTGTTGTAATTATTATTCTGATAACTCTAATAGTATTAATTATTCTAGTTATAATAGCTATTATTCTGAAAATGCTAGTTATTATTTCAGTAGTTCTGATTGCTGAGCCTAATATTACTCTGGGATTTCTTATCCTAATTAAGCCCATTATTCTGATAGTTATTGTAAGTACACTGTTCCTGTAAGCTATAGTTGTTCCTTCCATTCTGGAAGTTCTGTGATTGATAGGTGTCTTTAATGAGCTGGTTATACTCATGATAGTTACTTTAATGATACTTATCTTCTTAGTTGTATTACTTTTTGATTAAGAGAGTAATGAACTTCTCTATGATTAGACTGGCCACTAGGACCATGTAAATATATATATACTTATCTAGTCACTCATTTTTCATTAATAGTTA
>JANTQH010000072.1:37818-189112 GCA_032988465.1 Onygenales sp. PD_10 | reverse complement strand
TGACTGCCCTGGAATGGTCAAATTTGTATGTAAATCTGCGGTCGTTGGGTGGGAGCGGGCGTTGAGTGGTGAACCACGTTACCTGCTGCATGCATGAACTCCGCTTTTGCAAACGGTTTTTCCAATATTTGTTCAAGTTCTTTTATTCCCAACTACAGATCCACTCCGGCCGGAGGAGGGGGTATTAAGAATAACTACTAGCTAGTTACTAGCCAGAATAAGCGAGCTGTTGAGGGAGGAGGTAGTTACTCGGAATAATCAGTACCGAAAAATAACATTGCGGAATGACATCTACAATACTTACTAACTGCCTACCAGAAGAGGTTTTGCCTGGAGTACTATGCAGATCTTTGTAGATTAGGTTAACTAGTTTAACGATAGTTAGTAGTTTAATGTTTCGTGTGGACCTCGGGAACTAAGCTGACTAGTTCAACACTAATTTTAGTGTTTCTTTCGATCCCAATCAATGCGGTCATTTGCATCAATTCCTGTTTGAAAGATAACAAAAGGACGAAGATGCCAGCTGTGCAAAGCCGGGTGCGGCAACCTGCGCGTATCTGAAAGAAAACAGAGGATTTACTGAAATGAGAGACATCGCTTCTTCACGGCATTGTACATCCAGTGTACATACTACTAATTAACTAGCTAGCTTGACAGATCCCTGGATTCTAGGACTGTAGGTTTAACCATGGGCCCGGGGAACACCTGGAGACTGCTGCGCCAATAAAGAACTGTAGAAAAGAGTTTGTTTGTAAATCTGACGTAGTTATGCCTCAGTCTTGTGTGTTGCCTAGGATAGTTACTACATAACCGTCACAGCATCCTTCGCCTCCCGCATTTCTTCACCCATCCTCCACCTATCTACTCTCCGTCCATCCCCATCCATCTTGCCTGTCTACCCTGCAGCCATGCCGTCCACCCGCAACGCAAAGTCAACAGCCCCTTTGGACCCAGGACTGACAACAGTCAAGGCCCGTCGCGCAAAAATAAGAGGCCGATACCGGAAGACCGGAACAAAACTGCTCGACTTCTTAGGCAACTACGAGGGGAACCCCTACCTGGGAGAATCCGACCTTGAACCATTCAAAGTGAAACTATTCAAGTGGGATCCAAAGGACGAGACCGATTTGAACTCCAACGACTCCTTTTTCCTGCCCCTCTCCCGTGACAAGCTACAGCAACATCCGGTTGAAGAATACAGTGAGGAAGACGAGGACTCGGAATCCCCGCGTTTGGCTGAATTTGGACCTGGAGATGAGAGGAATCCTTACAACAGGGCACACTGTATCGACTGTTTTCTTGACTCCCAGCTCTTTCATGTTATCAGGGTGCCCTCTATGTTGGGCTTATATGAACTAGAAAATTGGCAGGCTTTCGGGTGAGTCCAAAGAATATTATTTATTTGTTACCGGGTGTCTTACGAGGGAGGAGGAGTTTACTGAAACTGACCCTGGGAATTTAGCAACGACCATCCGTTTAATCCCAGAAGTGGACTTATTAACGGGCCCTACTCACCAACTGGCATGCCGGACTGGAAAACCAACGGACTCTATGAGTACATAGCAGACCCTGCCAGTGGCAAAGTTGATCCTCATTTCCCGCATCTCATGCTTATCACCCTGCATGGTGCTAACGGGAAGAACGACCGGTTGCTTGTTGGTGAACTAGCCAACGCCGTTCAGGCAATTTTCAACCGCATGGAGCAAGATGAATTCCGTGATACGACCCTGTTCCCGGTAAGCTGATTCCGTCCTATGCCATTCATCGCCCAGCAGTACTTGCAAGACTTGGCTAATCTTTTTTTCTTCGTCACAATAGGTGCTAGTCATATCTCTTTTCGGGCCTCAACACGGACGTCTCATCGTGGCACATTTCGAATGTTCGGGAATCCTGCATGTGCACTATACAGACTGCTTTAGTTTCATGACCAACGCCGAAGCCAAAGATCAGCTTGATTTGTTCTTACGTTACATGGTGAGTAAACCACTCGGCGGCCCGGAACGCGAGTTCTTTCGTACTCCCAAACCTACTTTCACTAGTACGGAAGTCGCTCCCTCGAAGCGAAAACGGTCGAGTTCGATCGACTCGACTGAGGGACCTTTCCGCCTGACTGGGGGACCTAAGCACCGAAACTGAGGGGTGGCGGGAGGGGTTGTGGTTGTCTGTTTCACCGGGGAGAACTGGAGTTTTGTTGATTTTTGAAATAATCTGCGCCGAGAAGCCACTTGGATGTCTTGCGATTATGTTTCAAGTTTTACCACAAGTAACCGCTCATTAGGAAGGGGTTCGCGGAATTTACACTGGTGATTTGCGGTAAATAAATAAACTAAAGGCAGCCAACTATTGTAACTATTCAAGTTCTAATTGCAATCCTTTCCTGTCCACCATCTGTCCACCATCTGTCCACGGCTCCCGACCTAGGTCTGAGTATGGAGTCACGTGTTTTCGTTTAACTGCTCGCTGCCAGCAGACGCGCCGGACGCGTCTTTCTGTCATCAACAGATCCAACACAGGCAATTCCGTTAACTCAATGCTCTCCCCGTAAATACCTACCTCTACACAGGCATATTCGACTGCTCACCCCCACAATGCCAACCGAACGACCTACCACCCTACCCAAGCGGAAGCGCCCGCCATTCAACCCTCCCCGCCCCCGCGGGGCCGGAGCCTCCAAGCCAGCATCGTCAACATCCGCATCCGCATCGGTACTATCAAAGGGCAAATCGAAACCCACACCCCAGCCCTCCACATCCCGACGGAAACAAACAACAGCCACTACCATCCGCGTCTCCCGCACCCCACCCCCAGCGTCACCCACACCCACATCCTCCCCATCCTCCTCCGTCATTTCCCAACCCTCCCCCTCCCGCTCCGGCTCCCCCACCCCGGAACCCGACTACATCCTCGCCGAAATCACCAACGCGACGCCTCCCCCCCTCGACCCGCGCGAGGAACTCGACTCCTCCGACCCCATGATCCCGCCCAAGCTACTGACTACTTTACTCCACCACCATTTCTCCGACGGGAAGACGAAGATTGCCAAGGATGCCAATCGCGTTGTGGCGAAGTATGTGGATATTTTTGTCAGGGAGGCGTTGGCTAGGGCTGCGTATGAGAGGGCTGAGGGGGGGGAGGATGCGGGTGGGGGTGGGAGGGGGAGGGGGAGGGGGACGGGGAGGGGGAAGGCGAGGTTGGATAGTTATTTGGAGGTATGCTTCTTTTTTCGGCTTACTTTTGGATTTATGTTATGGGGGGTCTGGATTAATAGATACGGGCTAACTCGGGAATAACTATGATGCAGGTTGAGGATTTGGAGAAGTTGGCGCCGCAGATGGTGTTGGACTTTTGAGATGGATTGGGCGGGGACTACGGACGGGTCTGTTAAAGAGAGACGAAGTTCGATCGTGGAGTTGGGTGTATATGGCGCTTTGGGAATTCGCGATCGTATACCTGATGGCAATGGGTTAATACTTTGGATTGGCGTTTTCGATAGCGATATATTGACGCACTGAATTGACAATTGATGGTGGAAATCACGCTGTTATTCGAGTTACAGCCATAGATCCGGATCCCGCAGCCATCTCCTAGCTAGAAGAGCAATCAAATGAAAAATCGTGATTGTCATGACAATTAGGATAGGCCCGATAGGGCCGGGGGTCAAGTCCGATATCACGTGCATCCAATCGGAGCACCACAATTCAACCACAACCCAACCCATAGTATCCCTCTGAAACCATCCCCATCCAACCTCAACATCTCCCATCACCGTCCTCCTGCTCAGCACCAGCCCCAATCCATGCCTAGAACCAGTGTGGACCCCCAGCTTCCGACCGGCGCATCTCCACAAACTGTCAAAATGCTCGGGGCTTGGCGATGACAGGGCTGGTCCGATCTCAAACAGGGATGCGACACTCTTCAAACCCTTCCACGCTTCACGAGAGCATCTTCATTCATGCATGGGACTGTTGCTGTTCCTGACTAAACTGGATGGGACTGGTGTTTTGGAAGGGGATATTGATGATGATGATGGTGTTCCTGGTTTCCAATGTTCGGGTTGGACTATTTTCTCGCTACGCCGATTCACTATCAGTTCGGTCGTCTGCTGGCATATTAATTCTGTTTAGATATTGACGACGGGCTCCATCTATGGACGTTTTTGCTGGCCTGCCTATACACATGACGTGGTGACATGTTAGCCGCTCTCTCCATCCAGTCCCTGGGCTAGGTCGCGCTCTGATATTCCTCCCGCATTTCAGCAGCAGGGATAACTGGAGCTGTGACATCAACTGTGTCGATGGCTTGGGCTCTAACCCCAAAAGCACCATGATTCTGGTTTCTGTATCCCTTTTGGGTACGCGTCATGCCATTTTTGGAACGTTTCCAGATCCCGAACCCACACTATCCCGGAAATCTGCGACGTCAAGGTCCCCGTTGCGTATGTGCCCCTGGTTTCTTCATGGCCCTAATTTGGGAGCTTGGAAAGCAATCCCATGCGCGCCTTAAATGTATACCTCCCCTCCGTTCCCTACTTTCCTTCTTCCCTTTTTTTCTTTCATCTCTGGGAGAAAACAGTTTTGCTCTTTATATTTCTTTTCTCTCTATTTTGGGTTTTCTTTTCCATTTTTCTTTTATCTACCTTTACTCATTCGCTTCAAACGATATACAGCGCTAGTCGCTTGTTTTATTTCCATTACTTTTAACTATTTTGCTCCTTGCTAGCAGTACCGGCGCATTCCTTCCAGCGAAAATATACAATACCTACAAAATGCTGTTCAAAGGAGTATTGGCATCAACTGTGCTTTTGGCGAGCGGGATTCAGGCACAGTTTGAAGGCGGAGTTGTCAAGCGGGCCGTAGCAAAGCGGCAGGCCCCGGAAGGCATGGTGATGGTTCATACCGTTCAAGTTGGTGATGCAGAAGGCAACAATCGATTCTTCCCAGACTCTCTCCAGGTCGATCCTGGCTCGATGGTCCAATTCCAATTCCACCCAAAGGTAGGAATTACTACCATGTATTTACGAAAGGGGACCTGAGCTAATCATTCCGCGCAGAACCACTCCGTCTCGCAGTCGACTTTTGATCAACCATGCGCCCCAATCAGCCAGACCATGGCCAATATGACTGGTGTCAGGTCGGGCTTCCTGCCAGTGGCAGCTGATGCCACAGATATGCCCGTGTTCACGATGATGGTGAACGATACGAACCCCATCTGGCTATTCTGTGGCCAGCAGCCTCACTGCCAGAACGGGATGGTCATGGTTATCAACCCGTAAGCTTACCCGCGCTGCTCTGCCGAAACTGTTCTAATTTCTCCACTCTAGTCCTGCGGCTGCCGGCAAGGACATCGAGACTTTCCGATCTGCTGCTATGTCTAGCACCCCCGGCTCTGGCGGTGGCTCTGGCGCTGGCGCTGGCTCCGGTGGATCTAGCTCCAGTGCCTCATCTGTATCTGGAGCTCTGCCATCTAGTACCTCTGCGCCATCCACTGTTGCGGCTGGAAGCGCAACCCCAACCCAGAGCGGGCCACTCCAAGCCACAATCAACGCGGCACCAAGACAGATGTCAAACGCCGCTGGTCTTTCCGGGCTATTAATCGCGTCGTTTGCGATTTTCGGTCTGTAGATGGATGGGCAAATATTGGCGTAGCGGGAGCGGAGGGGCTACGATATCGAGTGTGGAGGAGCGGCATTTCGTTGTTTCCGATTAATCCTGTTTTTTTTTCATGGTGTCAATATCCACTATTTATTTTTATTTTTAGGACCGCGTTTTTGTTTTCTATTCGCTTGTCGGGCCGTTCATACTACCTGCTAGCCGGTCTGCAAATGGCCTCTGAGCCAGACTTTCTTTTTTGTTTTTTTGTTTTTTATATCTAGGAGTTACACCAAGGCGTGTGTCTATATAGAGCACTGAAATAATAGCGAGATAAATACTATTGAGTTGCTCGTTCTCTGCAATGTTCTTCCAGTAGACGAAATGACGAGCGGTTAGGGTTTCCGTATCAGGCAAGACTAGCGATTTCTGTGTTCGGCAAACCTGACGAAAGCGGAACACCAACTCCCCACCACCAAACACGACAAACATCGACGCGGATATCAATTTCGCAGCACGCGCAGAGAGTGAGAGATATGCTGCACATTGCTTGGTACTAAGCCTACAGTTGTCTCTTGAATAATGCCTGCATATCCACCTCTCCAGCCATAATGAATGACACCACAACTTCCCTGCTCACCGAGCACCTCAGCTACACTCCCCTCGTAAGTCGCGCCAAAACACCCACTCATCCTCATACTAATTGTCCACTTCTAGTCTCTCATCGACGACATCATCAACTCGATAAACAATCTAATCTACCAAGCCATCTCCAGCCTTGAAGACAGCCTGCTCAACGCGCCGCCAGAGCGGCTCGGTTTCTCGCACGGCACCGATACAATCCCCGATACAGACGATGACGGGAATATCCAGTACCCAGAGGCCAAGCTGGAGATAGAGAACGGGCTCCATCAGCTCGAGACGCTGCTGGAGGCCACGGTCGATAAGGCGTTTGATAAGTTTGAGATTTACGTGCTGCGGAATATTTTGACGGTGCCGGAGGATCTGATTGCGTGGGTGAGGTTGGGCCATTATGAGGTGAGTAATTTACACATACTTATCTTTACCCGCGCATCGAATGAATGTATGTTAACAGCTCTAACAATCCCATACAGAACCTCCCCCTCGGCCCCCTCCCCGCCAACGCCCCAACCCCAGACTCCATAACCCTCCAACGCAAAAAGCTTCGCGAAACGCGCAAACTCCACCACCGCCTAGCCGACGAGTCCGCCCGCAACGAAGCCATAATCGCCCAACTCCGCACAATCCTCTCAAACCCACCACCCGCATCCTCCTCCTCACCCCCACCAAAACCAGCCACCGCCCACCCGACCCCGACCCCGACCCCGACCCCAGACGCGCCCGACCTTTCCTTCCTCGTCTCCGACCCCACCGCCAAACGCCTACGAATAGGCGACGACACAGACCCCTCGCACAACCCCATAACCACCAGCACGACCTTCATCCTCTCGCAGCTGCCCGCGCTGCGCGCGATGCTTGCCCAGCTGCGGCCCAAGTTAACCAGCCTGCCCGGGCCTGCGGGGCGGATGGAGCTCGATGCGAAGCGGGAGGAAAGGAGGGAGTATATTGAGAGCCGCACGCGGATGCATCTGGAGCGGAATGGGGAGGTGGGCGGGGAGGATGGGCGGGGGGTTGTTGGTGGGAGGCGGGTGGGGGGGAAGGAGGCGCAGGCGTTGGAGAGTGTGGTGGGGATGTTGGGGGAGGAGGGTTGATAGAGGCTCATTTTGTCGAGGGGGTTGTTTCTCCTGATGGGCTGGGGTTTAGGGGGTGTTCTTCTGGCTGGGCGATCATGGCGGGGAGGGAGGGTGGAGGGTTTGCTTTTACGGGTTTTGTCTAGGAGTTTGGTAATACCTCTAGGGTTGGAGTTGGACGGCGTTAACTTTTTCCCTGGAGAGATGGGATGGTTCTGTTTCTTGGGAGGGCTATCCGCATTCGACTGGATTCGCACTTGGAAATACAATAGCCCGCATTCACGAGATATCGATTATACATATTCTAGATTTGCAGGATTTTATATTCCCCCGATAACCCAATGGCCTGCCGTGCCGTGCCCTGTCCTATCCCGAATACATACCTCCTACGCGTGGGGGATTTTCAACCCCTGCTACCATGAATGTCTCTCCATCCATCTACAGTACTTCTCCTCCCGCACCCGCCAACTGGAAATTTGAGCATCGAACGCGAGAGAACTCCACTCACACTGTATAAGCGAGTGAGTGGGTTGGGTCAAGTGAGAGGGTAAGGGGGAGGGCGGGCAACTGACTGTCGTTGTGGTGTAATCATGTGGTCCGTGTGACTGGCACTGCAAGGCTATTGATTGATTGATTGATGGAGGAAATCAACAGAGTTGGATGCTGGTGTAACTTAATAAGCAGAGACAACTGACACTCCCATCTCCTGCCCCTAACCCTCCATCACCCAATCCCAATCCTTCCTACATGAGTAGACTCCACGAAGCGCCAAGACCCGATGATATTTATAGACCAGGCCCCGCGCTAACCCAACCCAGCAAGGCCCGCCCCGCCGTCCCAAACTCCTTCCCAACCCTATTCTAACCCCAGCCAATCACGCCCTCGTTCCTGGCGCCGTCCCGTCCCACCTGCACCTTCCCGGGTTCTTCAACCTCGAATGTCAATGCAGACACCCCGCCAATCAGCAGCGTCGAGTTACCCGCCAGCTCCCCACCTTCCTCACCTTCCTCATGCCCCCAGACTCCCGTGCCTGATGATTGGCGACAGGGAGTCTGCTGTGTCAGCCTGTCCTGCGTTATGCGCGGAGCTCGTCAGCCATACGAGTAGATGATAGGCCAATCGATGGCCTGGTAGATAGATCATGGTATTTTTGGCATGCGAGACCTCTTCCAGCGCGTCGGGAGGACTGTACATACTAGTATTCAAGAATAAAACATATCTGGGTTGTTTCCCGCTCTTCCTTTTGCTTTCCAGTCGTCGATTCCCTTCTCTCTTTTACTATCCTTCTGTGTCATCAGGCTGTGCCTCTTCATTCATTGCTGCTTCTTTCAAGCCTGCGGCTTGCTATTTCCTTGTAATATCTATCTCCATACCACTTCCGTCAACCGTGCAAACCATGTCCCCCCCCTTATCCATCACCCTCTCCGCCTCCGACGCCGAGGAATCCGCCTACCTCCTCCGCAACAAAGTCTTCCACTGGCTCCGCACCTCCCTCTCCGCCCTCATCTTCATCATCGCCATAACAATCATCGCCTGCGAAGCCCACTCCCTCCACTACTACAAACAAACCATCCCGTACCGAGAATGGGGCCTCCCCCTCTGGCCGCAGGGGCTTGATCTGCGCCCCACCACCGCCCTCATCGCCTCCGCCGCCGTCATCGCAGCGCTGACCTCGACATATCTAGTCGTCGCATGCATCCCATCGGTAAGCTAATAACCTCCCCTACTCAGCTCCTTTTAAACTAACAATCGGTCCCATCATCCAGCCCCACGCCCGCATAATCCTCCTAAACACCCTCATCTCCCTCGTCGCCATCGGCGGGCTCATCGCCTCCATCGCCGCCATCGCCTTCACCACCACCGTCACCGACCCGCGCGTCAACAACGGCGACAACATCGGCGAGTCGATCCGCTCCTGGACCTGCAGGTATAGCTTCCGCGGCGGGCTGGACCGGAATGGCGAGCTGGTCGAGGCGACGGGCCATTTTGGCCGGCTGTGTGTGGAGACGAGCGCGTCGTTTGCGCTGATGAGTTTGCTGATTGCCGTTGAGGCGGTTTTGACGGTTGGGGCGGCGGTGGGGTGGTGGTTGGAGGTGGGGATGGAGAGGAAGAGGGGGGCGGGGGGCGTGGAGGAGGGGAAGGGGGGGTATTGATTGTGGGGTGGGGTTTGGTTAGCTGGGAGATGGATAGGATACGGTCATCATGTTGTTTATTGTAGCGGAGGGATATGAGTAGTAGTAGCAGTAGTATGATATGGGCCTGGCGCCCACGTTGTTTGAGCGTCAATGCCTTGCTGGATCTTCTTGTTTTTTTTCCCTTGCTTATGTTTCTATTAGTAGTTACTGGCGTACTCTGCCTTCGGCGCAGATTAATGAATTAAATCCACGATATATTCGCATTTCATAGCGCTTAGAATATTCCGAGATAAATCGCTCCAGACTGCACCACCGGTTGAGTTGAGCCGAAAGGAACTTGGCAGAAGAAGCCAGGGACATTTTATATGAGGGAGGGCAGACAAACAGTTTATCCGATAACTACCAAGCACGTGACTTTAATTGCGGCGAAACGCGACTGCGATCTGAAGCTTCGAAGCTGCACATCACGAGTCTTCATTCAACTTCAACTACATAATTTCCTTTCCTCCATGCCGGCCCCTCTCCCGATCCGAATATTGTTTTGCAAAAAAAATACCCTTTCTTTCCCGGGTGATTTACGGTAGACTGATCACAATTTCCAATTGCCTTAAAAAAGGTCCAAACAACACCCACACCTCCAGAACCCCGAACAACAACTAGGCGCATTACCTTACCTCACCTCCTCCCTCCCTCCTTTCGCCACAGCCCCCCCACGAAAGCGAAGATATACAGGAAGGACACCGCTGAGCGAGCAGTGAAAACTGACTGACCGAGATGGCCGCCCCGCCAGCCCTCCTCCCGCTTAGCGATGGCAAGGAGGAGTCGCGATCGCCGGATGACTCTGAGTCTAGAGCGCTAACGGCTACGCAACCGGATACGGCCACGGCCGTGGGGGACGAACTGGAACTGGAAGATGGAGATGGAGATGGAGATGATGAAGAGTACAACTCCGCTGAAGACTCGGATTTCGATATTAACGCGCCGGCTGCTGATGAGGAGGAGGAGGAGGAGGAGGGGGGGGAGGAGGATGTTGGAGTTGGAGTTGGAGCTACGGGGGTGGATGAGGTTGTAGAGTCTGACAGGCCTAGGAAACGGCGGCGGATATCGGCGGATAATGCGGATGGTGATGGTGATGGTGAAGTGGGTGTGGATGTGGGTATGGATGCTGAGTTTGATTCTGGTGATGAGGCTACGATACAGACTGGGAAGGAGAAGATGGAGAAGGCGCGGAAGAGGAAGGAGAAGGAAATGGGGAAGAAGAAGAAGGGGGGGAAGAGGAAAGGGGTTCGAGGGGATGAGGATGATGGTGATATGGATGAAGGGGATGATTTTGAAATTGATGATGATGATGATGACGATGTTGGTGGGGAGGGGGGGTTCGTGAGGACGAGGGGTATGAAGATGAGGATGTATGTGTTCTTCTTTTCAATATTGCGCTCGACCCTGCCCTAGGGTGATTTCCGCTTTAAGCTAACGTTTCCCCCAGGCACGAAGAACAACAGCGCCCTCTGGCGAAAGCTGATGGTGCTACGGTGGATGTGGATGCGTTGTGGGAGAAGATGAAGGCGGCGGGGACGACCCCGTATACTCCGGGCAAAGAAGTGGACGGAACAGGAGCAAAGGACAAAGAGTCGAAGGCGCAAATCAGCTCCGAAAACGTGACACCATCTACCGCCCCGCAAGCTGTTCCTGGCGAAGAAACGATAACTATAAAGCGTGTTTACAAATTCGCTGGAGAAGTTATAACGGAAGAAAAAGTTGTTCCCAAAGACTCCGCCGAGGCAAAACTATATCTTTCCTCCGAGGAGGCGAAGAAAAAGGGGAAGAAGGATACCGATGACTCCGAAGAATCCGGCATCAAGATCCAGTTCCGAAGGCCATTACGCAGATACTCCCGCTTCGACCCGAATCCTCCTGACATGATTAAAAAGAACTGGGAGAAGAACCCTGTTGGCGCTCAGCAGCCCAAGGGACCGAAATTGAATACCGTCATGAAGTCTAAGCTCGATTGGGCTGAGTATGTGGATCGGACGGGTATCAAGGATGACCTGGATGTGCACAGCAAGGCCAAGGAAGGATACCTTGGCCGTATGGACTTCCTGAATCGCGTAGACGCGAAGAGGGAAGAGGAAAGGCGCAATGCACGGTTGAAGAATCTATAATTGGTGCTTAAATGTATGTACTATATACGCAGCGCGGCGTTCTTGGTCCCAATTTCCAAAGGAAAGGTTTTAACAAATCAACCTTCCATCTACCGGACAATTTATACTACCTCTTCAGCAACCTTCTTCCCACCTCCCGCACTCTCCACCCACTTCTTCTCAAAATACACCCCAGCCTTAATCGGCTCATACAACTTCTCCGCCCGCGGCGCAAGCCCCCGGCGTCCCTCAACCCACCCCTTCCACTCCGCCCCCATCGGCAACACATCCACCGTATACTCAGGATTCCCATCACAGAAGAACGCAACGCTATACCTATCCGTCCCCGGCGGGGGTGCAACAACCCTATGCCGCGCCGAAGTGTACACCCCATTAGTAAATCGTGAAAGGAGGTCTCCACAGTTCACCACATAAGCCCCCGGCGTCGGCGGGACGGGGATATAGCTGTCCGTTCCCGGATCGAGCACCTGCAGCCCTCCGACGCTGTCTTGGAGTAATAGCGTGATAAGCCCCCAGTCCGTATGCAGGCCGGCGCCGATGTTATCATCATGCGCTGATCCCGCCATGGGATCTTGCTCCGGATGAGGAGGAGGAGGAGGGGGGGGGGCATAATAATGCATAAGCCGACAATGCGCCATCTGCCGCGCGAAGTACGCATCGAAATATGAACGGTCCAACCCTAACCCTTCCGCAATCAGGCCGGCCAGCTTCCTCCCCTGCTCCCCCACGACATCGTAATATTCCCGACACGTCGCCCGGAACCCAAGCAGCCCGTTCTCCGCCGTCTCTTCGGGCCAGGCATCACCAACATCATCATCATCATCATCATCAACATACCCCGGCGCAATGCAATACCCCTCATTCAGATCCGGCTTTCCGCGGCCCGCTTGCAGAGAGTATTTCCGGAACCGCTCGTAGCCGCCGTGGATATGGTCGTTTTTGGGTGTGGAGAGTTTGAAGGGTTCCGGGAGGGCGAAGTAGGTTTTCATTAGATGGAGGAGGCGGGTTTGGAGGGGGGTGGGGATGGAGGAGTGCGTGATTTGGAAGAAGCCGTGGGTTAGGCAGGCGGAGCGGATTGCGGAGATGGTGGATGGGCGCGGTTGGGTGAGGGGGATGATGGGGATGGGGGCGGGGGCGGGGGCGGGGGCGGGGGCGGGGGCGGGGGTGTCGGGGGCCATGGTTTGGGGTATAATTTATCTGGACTGTTGAAAGCTCAGGAAGCAGTACTTGATGATTATCAGGATAAGAGGAGATATTTAACTGGTATTTGTCCCTCTGTTTCTTCCAGTTCTGAATGCTAGTATGTATCACAAGTGGAGATAAGCGGGGGAGGGAGGGTATAGCCGGACTAATGGAGTTTTATAGATAAGAATGTGCCCGCAGATCGCGAACGCTCCCTTATTATCCTGATGCTATAGTAACCAGCACACGCACGGCGTCTAAATCAGAGCCAGAACATAAACATCCACCAACCACTCTCGAAGCAACTTGAAGAGAACTCGAACAGTTCCTGGAGGAATGCGCAGAGGGCTTTGAGTCACGTGCGCGTGATCCCTGCCGGTTTCTACTTTTAGCCCACGACCTTAAATCGATGTCAGACTCAACTTCAACTTCAAGTTGTGCTGGCGATCAAAGTCATGGGGAATCTCATCCATTTCAATTTATTATCATTATGGGGTACTGTCGGTTGAATGCATGCTGCTTATGCTTAGACTTGGAAGAGAACTTGAACTTGAACTGGGAAAAAACATCATCACGCACAACAAAATCACAATGAAGGAAAGGGGTAAAGGGAGCGGGGAATCTGGCTTGGCTCGGTTATTCTTTGATCTTGCTGGCAAGATTCCTATTTATTCCTCGCAAATTTCCATCTCGATATCGTCGCCAACTTGGCCCATCCCAGTCTCCTCCCGCTTCAAATCTCGCCTAGGATATGGTCACCACGTCCCAGCCCAGGCCCCGCCGTCACTCCTGGGTCCTACAGGTCGCCCGTCTGCCGTCAACTCGCCCCGATACTCCGGATCGTAGTACTTGCTCGTGTCGTCCAGGGTCGCAACATAAGTGTTGCTGCCCATCTTCTTTCCGTGCGTTGTTGCACAATGGACCCTAAGGTTGTCGCTTCGTGAGAATTTCCGTCCGCAATCGGGAACCCAACAGACGTGTGGTTTTTCACCCGTGTGGCTTGCCATGTGCCTGAGCAAGTGCTGGCTTCGTCCGAACTTCTTATCGCACATTGGTTCCTCACAACGGTATAGAACGGCGGAAACAATCCCAGAGGGGAACCGCTCGGGGTCGTCTTGGGTTTGATCTCCTTCGGCTGTTGGTGGGTTTTCGATTGGGTTTGCCATGAATGGGTCGACGCCTGGCCGGAATGTCGGAGATAGGTAGCTCTTGTATAGCGGGGTGTTGCCATGTACCTGCAGTGGCCGCGTCTCTGCTGGAACGGTGTCTCCTCTACCAGCCACACCAGGACCGAATTCCGATGGAGGAGCATTTGGAAAAGCAGCGGCATCGCCGTAACCAGGGTGGTGGTGACCCATTATCTCAAACTGCCCTGGTTGCACATATTGCGGCAAATATCCTCCCTGCGCAGCAGGAGCTTCCGGGACTGCATATTGCATGGCCCCCTGAAGGCCAGGATTTTCGAAACGAGCCATCGGGTTTTCCGCAATTCCTCCAGGGCCGTACGGGGGAACATTCCCGCCTATAAATGTGCTCGGGTCTGCTCCGAGGTTCATCCGTTGTTGCATGCCTGGGTTGGGACTTAGAGCTACTGCCTCTGGTCCAACGTTTCTGAATTCCGCATGCGTTTGTTGGTTCGGTCCGGCTGGTCTTTGCCCTAGCCGGCCCGAAGTTCGTGCTTGACGGGAGCTCATGGTAGATGAAAGGGGTATGTTGAGATTAAGAAGGTTGTCGAATGACCAAGTCGCTGCATCAAATGTCTGCTTTTTGCCAATGACCTCAATGTCAGGGAAAGGGTTGTAATGGACATCGAACATTCTCAGGGAGAACGAGGGGTTTATAAACCCCTAAACAGGGTGGTCGACAAGTACCGAGTTCAACGGACAATTCCCTTGCAGGATACAATTTGCTTCTACACTGTGCAGACATTAGACGTTGGAAAAGGTATGAACGGTATGTTTCTGTATCCTTATTCATCAGGCCATATGCTTACCACCGAGTATCTAGTCTTCATTAAAATCCACAGGGAGATGCGCGGCCAAGCTCAAGTGATATTATATCCCTGGAAAATACCGTTAATGGAACCACCCGAGACGATTTAGGGATTGTGCCTGGGTAAATATATGGCAGGAGAGCTCCTTAAGTAGCTTGTGTTCCTCAAGCTCTCTGGCCAGTAATGCCCATACATGCAAAAGCGTCAACGGTAGCTCCTAGGATTTAAAAACGGACTTGCTCCCCGGATTACGGCTAGCAGCAGCCCTAATCCCTCGATTGTGCATCGGATATTTACTCCAGGGACCCATCATGGATGGGAGCGAACCGCTAATGGATACATTCGTGGAAGTCCCCTAGTCCATAGCTAGCATCCGATTATTCAACTTTCAATTAGAACGCCGGCCTTCAAAAAATCTACATCCGCAATTCTACACCACCTACGTACAACCGAAAATTCTCCACTTCGAACTTAAGCAACCGGGTTAGTCCTGGGGAATTCACAGGCGGGTGGCTTATCCTGAAAGTGGGATGCTTACGTGGGTTCCATGGACCACGGGCAGACATCTAGGCCCCTGGTTGAGGCCATTTCTCCTCTCAATGTTGAGTAGTTGTCTGCGCTAATCACCGGTACAAGGAAGCATTCCTACCCAACGGGCTACGTTGTTGGCGTGCGGATATGCGGGGTTTCGATTCTTCAGGAAAATCCTGGTACGTGGCGTTCCTATGTAAGGAAACGCGGGCGGTTTCTAGCCATGTTAACTTTACCTAAATCTGGTTGCCAACCATGGTCTCTCTCTGCCTTCACCCTTCTTTTTTGCATTTGGCGGAGAACACGACGAAAATGTTCTCAAAGGCCATGCACGCATTGGGCTATAAAATTGGGTCGCCCCAGTTGCCCATACACCTGCATATGTGATGTCCCTCATGCCTCCAACTTAATGGTCTACGTCCATTTTGCCCTTGGATTCTTGCCTTAATTGACCTGTGCCGCGGAAACAGCACCTCCTAAATCGACAATATTAAAATGTGAGGCATATGCCATCTATTTTGACCTTTCTTTTAAAGGTACTACTAGATGTTGCTACCATGTTAATTTTGCGCCTCCGATTCCTGCCTGGTTCTACGCCGTTAAATCAGATGCATTGAAGCAGGACATACATTCGATGCGCTGGAGCGGGATTCTTCGACCCTAGCTGTGACTATCTCGAGTTCCCGCTGCAGCATGCGTTAGACATACTTTCCGTTACCTCTCCGTCACCTCAAACATAGCCAAACATGGACTGCAACAATTTGACTAAATGCTAGAGTGCTGACCTTGTTGACTCAAAAATTTGAAAACAATCTCAAAATTGAAACGTCGGGGCACGCTGGTTGTGCTGGTCAAACAATTGATTCATCAACGGTTTGATATAAAACACCGCATTTCGCAAAGTTTGAGCACGGCTCGCTTCGAACTCACCAATAGATTTTCCCCTCCCCCAGGAAGAACTCATGAGGCAACCCCCCCTCCCCGGCCTATCGCGCCACAACAGCATTTTTATTCCCTCATTTTCGGTCTAATAATGTGAATTCGATCAATCCGCCACTGGAGAAAGAACGTACTCCAATGGTGGCTGATGGCTGCTGTCCATTTGCAGGCAAGTTTCGACCGTCTGGACAAGTATGGCGCTGAAGAACCCTAAATTCTGCAAACCCATACGCTGGGCCTTTTGCTAACTACCGATTACCTGGCGCATATGCCCCTATCCCGCCTTTTTCGTCGCCGCGATCTGCCCTGGCGCCACTAAAATCCAGACAATTGTCATCCCGTTCTTTGGATAAGGGGATTTTTTTGGATTCCCCAAAGTGTTAACTCAATCTACGCCTCATTGCATGCTGCTATGTGCGTTCCCGGCTGGTATGTGTGTTCTTTCCACACCATGGTTATTCCAATCACTTGGCCATTCCTTCGGACGTGCCACAATCCGCTAAAACGCGCTGCTAAATATGATACAGATGGCGAATTTGTAATTGATCACATATGCTTGAAAGCCCATGATCTTTTCTCTCATCCCGCCGAACTCTTCAATTTCAGGCTTTTGCTAGCTTCGCCGGTTAGTGGGTTTTATGTTCAGAGAAAGGTTTGTTTGCTAGTTTGCCATCTTGCTTGCATCGATGCATTAGCTCATTTGTTCACCAGAACATATTGATTTTGAGATGGAGGTGAGCAGCTATGACCTGTATACGCTACGTCCCATATTTCTCGCAAATCCGCGAGGATAGTTTATCAATACATCAATTATCCGCCTACGCCTAGTCTTGATATGACATTGAACACGGGATATATCGAATTGGCATGATGGTTTTACCTCCTGGTTAACTAAAACATAGGATTCTAACTTATGTTTGGGCCTATCGCCTTTCTAGAAGTTGAGGAGGTCCAACAAGACGGCGGACACCGCGTTGCATGATGATGCGACAAATCTTGACACCTACCTTTGAACCATATTGGCCCATTCCAGGTTCTACCCGTCATAACGAAGACAAAATAGATACTTCATTTTCCATTTTTCCTCGTTTCTAAGATCAGCTCTTCAAAATCAAAATCCCCTCGTCGAGGCTGCAACGTCTAGCTACTAGGAGCATCCAGAAGCACCATGTTGGGGCTTGGCATCGAACCATACTCCCGCGAGGAGACTCCCATGAGCCAGTCACCACGGCCTTATTACTAGAGACAAGCGTTTCCAAATGGCTAGGCGTTTCATCCGTGCAGATTGGCCGCACAGGATGGAACCATGCGGTAAGCTCGCCATTCCAACCCTTTTGTGTTCCCTACAAATATCCTTCCATTATGCGAGGCCCAGAACGGTTATTGCAGCATTGTTGCCGAATTCCTAGATCATTAAGGCGGCCGGCCTTACCCTCAAGGCCGTGTCATGTCGTGCTCCTACAGTTGCTCTTAGCCGGCACCCTGAAGTCAGTTGGGATATAAATACTGACAGGAAGCGGGAAAGATCGGTTCTTCCCTTGATGCGGGGATATCACACATACATATTCGTGCTATGCAACGATGGATGGAGGATCCGACACTACCTAAATATAGTCGAACTACGGAGTAGAGATGGTTTGGGTCCCAGCCGGGAATCCCGCCACCGTACCTGGGAGCGAGAACCGAAGTGTCTCGCCTCGGGATAAGTCTGAAACCGTCTTCGAGCATAACTTAAGAACTACAGACCACACCCCCAGAAAATGGAGGAACGCGGGCCTTTTTTCACCAAAGTTCATCCAAACAAGGGGCCCCGCGGATGCAGCCGTCTCTAGACCAATTAACCACGGTCCCAGCCACATCTCTTCTTCAGCGGCCAATCCTTAGACTGTGCGTGCATTTCAAGCACATGAAGATCGAAAAAATTCTTGTGCAACTTTTTGACACATGTCCAATCGACGGCGGAAAAAATAGCTGCAAAAACAATCCACTAGAGAAAAGCGGGAGGGTTCCCTTCCCTGCAGGCTGCCTGCCGGCTATCTATGTACCACTTCGGGGTTCGGTAGGTAGCGAGGGAAAAGCCCAAGCCATAGCATCGGAATACGCCACTTTTGTACCAGGTAGTGTTATATTCCGCCGTCATCTTTATTCTCTCCTACGACGCTTCGATTCGATACAATCCTCAACTCTAGCTACAACTAAATACCTCTTCCTAGGACGGGACCATCCAGTTCTTCCACAACGGACGGTTACTACCCAACAACCATGCACACCCATTTACCAAAGCTATTAAAATAACATATAAATCAGAAATGCACAGCCATATGATACATACATACCATTGAACACATCCATCTCAAACTCGCACGGATTTTGTACAAACTCCTCTTGTTCAAGACCAAACACTCCGAAATAAAATATAACCAGCCCATCACTCACATACACGGCATGATCGATCGATCAACATGGGAGCATGTATCTAGAGAAGGGAGGGGGCTTGCTTAGATTTAGACGGAGATCCCGCGCATACCTACCTAGCTTCTAGAACGCCATAGGGGTACGACGAACGGCTAACCGGGCTAAGGTAGAACTTAGTATACGAACGTTACATACACTGTTATCAAGAGGGGCGGGAGGCGGGCGATAATCGCCATCCATACGGCAAAAGATGTAGGTCGTGGTAGATAATAAATAGATTCAGCAAACCAACAGGTTCCAACAGGGGCAAATTTCGTAAGAACATGGATGAATGAGGTGAAGGACCTGTTGAATTAGATGGAGGTTCATTTGATTTTCATGCTTAATCCTTCCAATAGCTAGAAGAGGAACGGAGAAGAATAAAAATGCAGCAACGGCATAGTTAATTATGACGGACAAATGGGGGAAATGGAAGATAAATGATACAGAGAAAAGGGCGGCTTGCGGATGTATGCGGTCCATCTGTCTCTACACACACATACATCACATTATGAAGTGAAATAAGATGAATAACAATGTAAAAAAGAGAAAGGGTGTAAAAAAGATATCCAAACTAGTAAATTCTAACTGAGGAATTAAAAGAGGAACAAACAAACAGACCAGTTAAGCAAACCCAGTCAGAAAAAAAAAAAAAAAAAAAACACCAAACGAAGACACACAAGAAAAACGGGGTAAAATAAATCAGTCAACCGGTATATAAATAAACCACTTTCGCCCCCAATGAAACTAGCTACCCATTCAGACTCGCAAAATATTTTAACCATCATCCATCCCACCCAGGAATAACAAAACTCCGCCACCCCCAACCGCCAACATGTTGCGAAAATAAAGGGGGGTAGATGAAACAAGGTTCAGGACGAAACGCATAGACCGTCTGAAAACGCATATAACGCCTAATAAAAACCAATCGATCAAACTCCCACCTTCCTAAATCAATATTTGACCTCGTCATGCAACAGATGAATGATAAGAAAATTGTCCCGCTCCCGGGGGAGGTAGGTAGAGGTAGCCCATCGGTTCGGGTTTGGGGGGAAAGGAGAAAGAGAAGGAAGGAGGATATAAGGTGGGCGAGTAAGAGAACAGCTTGGGATGCTGAGGAGAGCGATGGAGGTAAGGTTGGAGGTGTTAAAGAGGTGAATGAGACAAAAAAAAAACATGTAAGCTCTTTATCAAACAATCGTTGTGAAGAGTAAGCAAGCTAAAAAAAGTTAGGCGAAAAGGTTCATTTGCCCATCCCGTTGCCCATCATATTTTGGTGCTGCTGTTGCTGCTGCTGCTGCTGTTGTTGCTGCAGAGCCTGTGCTTGTGCTTGAGCCTGCGCAGGATTAAGTTGCATCATCCGTTGAGCGCCATTGTTATCCTTCTGCATGAGACCAACCAGGAATCGCCGAGCATACCCCTCAGCCCCTTCCTGGTACTGTTGGCGAAGAGGACCCTCCCAATTTGCGGGCGGGCCGTACTGGTGGCTGTATTTTTGTTCCAACTCAGACCGGTAGTGCTGTAAACGTGATTGATACAATTCTCGGAGGCTGCTGTTTGCTTGAGCTGCCATCATCAGCTGCCGCTGCTGCTGTGGCGAGATCTGTTGGGCAGTTCCCTGACGAGCGTGCGCAGCTTGCTGTTGTTGCGCCATTTGCAGTTGCTGCAGCTGAGAACGCATGACGTTGTTCTGATAATGGGGGAATTGCGGATTCTGGTTCTGTTGCTGTTGTTGCTGCTGTTGTTGAACTTGCTGCAGAGCCTGCTGCTGCGCTTGTTGTTGCTGTTGCTGTTGTACTCGGTGCTGCTGCTGCTGCAATAGTAGATTCTGGCGTTGCTGCTGAGCTTGGATGCTTTGCTGCGCATGGAACTGGGCGATTTGTTGCGGCGTAAATTGAGCACCATTTTGCTGCTGCATTAGGTGCTGTCTTTGCTGCTGCAACATAGCTTGTCTCTGGGGAGTCATCATCACTCCATTCATCGGAGGATTGCCCATGACAGCATGGTTCATAACCGGAGTTTGGGCCATCGTTGATGCGTTGGGGCTTGCATGTGTCATTATCTGCGTAGGAGTGGCATTTCGCATTATCGGCGTGGCGTGTGACATGGCAGGAGTGCCCTGTGGCATTTGTGGGGTTCCATGTCTGCTTGGCCCTTGTTGGCTTCTAGAGGCGACCATTGGATGCCCCATAACGGCTGGGTGCCCATGTTGCACGCCGGCCGTGATCTGGGGCGGACTTCCTGCTCCTTGGGCAGAACTCGTCATGCTCATTGGGATCCCGTGGCCCATTTGCGCACCCATTAGGCTGCCCGCTAATGGAGACGAGTTATGAGGCGTAGTATTGCGCACGACCGGGGAAGACTGCTGACCCTGAGACGCCGCCACCATCTGCTGGGGCTGCGGTTGGTGGGGGATTCCCATCGGCCCGCTTCCTCGGGACTGAGGGCGGCGATTGTGTGCAGCCGCAAGTTGGGCCTGTAGTTGTGCCTGCTGTGCGGCGTTGGCGGCCTGTTGCCTTCTAGCCTCCTCTCTGCCTTGTTCCTCTGCAATCCGCTGTTCAGTCGCTCGTCGTTTCTCTCTCTCGGCTTCTTGCTGTAATCTCTTGGCCTGGTCTTGCTGAACTTTCTTTTCGTGTTCCACTTTAGCAATTTCTTCGCGATCAAGTTTAATCTTTTCAAGGGTCTTAAATCTAGAGAATCTAGGTTCGAATGGAGCTGCACCGCTTTCGACGCCGACGTTGGCAGGCTTAGCACCAGGAGCATTGGTCGAGGTTGATGGCTCAAGTCTCTCATCCATGATGAGCATAAATCGTTCTTCTTCGGCAGCTAGAGCTTCATCGGCAGCCAGTTCCGCAACAGTCCGCTTTCTAGTCTTTGGTGAAGGGGGTTTGCTGCGATGCAGAGGGCTCTCCAGAAATTTGAGAAGGTTTGCACTAGCAGCCAATCCGTCGACTGGTTCTAGAAAAAGAGGGGGGGCCGTGGCGTGTATCAACTTTGCTTCAGCCTCCAGAAGTTCCGTAGGTTCAACCATCATTTTCTGCCGCTTGGCTGGGGGACCGCGGTCGGTTACGGGAGACGATGGCAGTGCAGATAGTGGAGTAGGTGGCTGCGCAGCAGAGGCAGATTTGGTATACGTTTGAGATTGGCGACGGCTGCGCGGGTCGGGTGTCATAGACAAGAGGGTAAGCTCCGCAAGTAATGACTGCGGTGTAGGATGTAATACGGTCGTGAAAACCTTGGGTTTTGGAGCTGGTTGTTTCTGGTTATTAGAGACATCCGAATCCTTGTTGGATTGGGAGCTCTCGTTGTTTGTTTCGGAAGATGACTGGGTATCCGACTTCTGGGTGCCGGAGCTACCATTGACGCTTGGTGTGATTTTCGACTGGTTTTGCTGCGGATATGGTACATATGGCGAAGGTGTAATATGTTGGTTGTAGTTGTGCAAGGAGAAAGGAGAGGTCTTTTCGGTCGAGGAGGAACTAGAAGAAGGGCTTGGTTGTGTGGAAAGGGATTTATGGTCGACGACGCGGACAATAAGGCAGTCTACAAAAAGCATTAGATCCGTTGCTTGAAAAACAGCCATAATAACAAGACTCACTCTCGTAGAATCGAACTCCGCCCCTTAGTAGTTCTTCAACCATATCATGAGGCACGGTACCCGCCTTGATGTGTTCGATTATAACTTTCATTTCAGAGTTATACGGGAAACTCCCATCTTGCTGGTCGAAGCGGAAATGCGTAGGATGGAGGTGTATAGTGAAGGATGGTGGACTCTTCGAGTACTTTTTGAGGATGTATGTGGTAGTTTTCACTACGTCACAAAAGTATATTAGTATTGAATGCCAAGCGATCATCAATTGCTTATGGGAACACGAACCATAGGGTTCAGGGAACTTTTTAAGCTGTCGACGGTCAGCACCGGGCCCGTCCGTCCCAGAGGGCTTCATCGAGGGGCGCTGGAGACGAGACGCGGAATCCCCAGGTTTTTGGGGTTCCTTCCTGGGGCGCGCTCCCTGGCGACTGTTCGCGCCGTTCATAGCCATAGTGGTAGTCGGAGTAGCTGTGCCTGGTTGTTTGGCGCTCGAAACGCGATTTGCGGCCGAGCCTAAGGGCGACGGGGAGGGTTGTGATGACCGGGCGCCATTGATGCCGGTCTGGATGTAGGATGGGGCAGGACGTTTGATCTTGGGAGCGGCGGGCTTAGTTGAGACAGCGGTCGCCATGGCGGGAGAGGTTCCACGCAACGGCGCACCCGCTGTTATGGTGTGGATGCGACGGTTAAGATGGTGTCTCCCGGACGGATGAGAATGCGATATCCCCGGAAAGTGATGGTATAGCCGATGCGGGAGACATGTGGGGAGCGCGGATAGCGTGGTGGCGACCGGCGCGCCCAGAAAGGATTCCGGTGGGCAGGAAATCGGATGAAAAGGCGCTTAGGCGGTACAGGAGGGACAGGAAGGTCGCAAGATGCTGGTGGGATCGAGGGACGAGTGAAGTCTGATAGACGTCGCCGGCGTGTGGAGGAGGTTGAATGTCGTCGTTTGATGCCAAGGACGAGGCTGTCAGTCACGTGATCGCAGGAAACAGACTAGCGTGGTGTGACTAAGCAGGGGGGACGATATCGGGCTATGACGACTGAGGAGGAACAAGACGGCCATGTAGAAGGGAAATTACAGGCAAGTCGGCGTTAACAGTTGATTTCTATCTAAGATCAGGCACATCAGTGACACAAAAGTAGAATACAACCCCATATGAAGAGGCTGGATAATAGAATTCATAGTTACGACAAATACAAAATATGAAGAAAGCAGTTGAAGCTCAGATAAGGCATAGCTGTAGGTATATGGGAATAAAAGGGGGGTCATGTCATGCAGTAAAGGGAAGAAACCATCTTCGCGGAACGGAGACGGGAAAGCCAAGAGAGTCATTTAGTCGTGCCCGGACACCCGTCGTCCCCAATCCTCTCCTGTCCTCAATCCGTCAACAACGTCGATTCGTTTGCCTAATCCCGTCACGCCCTCTTTCTGCCACCACTTCTCGCCCTTATCTGCGAGGGCAGACTCGTCATCGCTGTCTACTAAGCCACCACGTCCGCCCTCATCGCCAACTACAATGACGACTTGCCGCACCCATTTCGAGATATGGTGAACCGACTCACCATCGTTTCCACTCAGGCTCTCTTGCATGTAAACAATGTCTGGAGAAATGTGGCGAAGCATATGCACGTGGCCCGTTGGCGTGCTAAAAGGCATGATCATTGTCTCCTTGTCAACTAAGGTTTGTGCTTGGTTATAGAGGGTCTTGAACAGAGGTGAGGAGGACTCGAAGCTATCTGCCGCTGGGCGAGGCTCGATGGTTTCTAGGCCAGCATTCTGAGAGTTTTCGGCACCGGCCTCCTCGTGTCCGATGTTGGCATATGAAGACGAAAGAGAGAGAGCAGGGCGAGAGGCGCGGTCGGAGTTGGCGGATCGAGGCTGCATACCAGGCGCATAGATCAGGACAAAAACTCGGGCCGTGTCAGGATCGACGTATTCGGGTAGGTGTGACAAAATAGACTACGGAATGGCGGTATTAGCTATGGATCAGGAAGATTATGGAGAACTAGCAATATAGGAATCATACCGCATGCTCTGACAGAGGGCCTTCGGTACCGTCGGTGTCGTCGACTTCGCTCACGGAAGACACCACGATCGCAACAGTTTTCCTATGCTTTCCGGCAGCCAACTGTGCTGGAGGAGGCAAATTTGAAGCCAATGCGCCCGACATAGCGGGAGGCTCCGCGGTGTGGGATGGTGGCACTATGCCTCTCGAATTGGCCTCTTCAGTCCACCGAGAATGGTCCTCGAAGTCGCCAGCGCCTTCTTCCCGGATCGCAGTCAATGCACCTCCAACCGCTGCGCCAGCGGCAGCGACACCAGCAGCAACTTTCCTGCTGGCGCCATCGAAGAGCTGCTGTGGACTCGGGGTTCGACGCAACGCGCCTTGGACTCGAGATATCACACTTGCATCTTCGTGCTGGCCATCGTATGCGCCGGTTGTCCTTGCGTAATCGCCCTCGGGCTGGGGGTATTGCCCTCCCGAGTCAAGGTTAATTGGAGCACCATCATGCCTGCGGCGCTGAGGCCGCCCATCGTCATCGTCGTCATCGTCGTCGTCTTGGCGCTCACTCCATACCCAAGCGGCAAGGCTGACGGTCGCGACACCGACGGTGAAAATAAGAGGAAGCCAGTATCCGAGCGCAGTCCTCCTGCCGGTAGAGCTGAAGCCAGTAGGTCCAGCGGGTCGACGCCGGCCGTCCTGGAAATACTGGTTGGACATGAGCGCGAGGTTGGGAGTGAGGTGGCAGGCAGGTTAACGTAGCCGCAGACGGGTCAAGAAGCAGAGCAGGAAAGCCGCATTGTATCCCGCAAAGGGCGTTGGAGAAAAGACCACAAACAGCACGGCAAAGCTTACTTATGGAGCTGGAACAGGCGCCGTAAACCTCGGAAATCCAGGCGGGAGACGGCGCTGCGGGGCGAAAACATGTGGCTGGGGAAGCTTTTGTTGTTTTGTTGACGCTGGAGCTGCCGAGAGCAGGGAGGTCAAAAAGAGATGGATGTGGCAATGTGGCATTATCACCTGCTTGGCAGTATTACATGAGAATGAGATCAATGATACAATTGAGGAAATACCTCAACTGGTTGGAATGGATTGAAAATCATGGATGTCATTGATTCTACTAACTAAAAAGGAGGGGAAAACATTCTGGGCTGGAAAAATAAACAAAAACAAACAAACTAGGTGGATTTGGGAAGTAGTTATACTGGGGTAATGTGATGGCAGAAACTGCTATTCACTTGAAGGCACCTTCTTCTCATTCCTGGTCTTTTTACTTCATCCTCAAAGTGAATAACATGAGGGAAAGAATAATATCATTGGATAACTAAATAAAAGTAGTGGGGTAAATCAATCAGTTGCTAGGTAAAAGACTTCAGTAAAGAAAATATGTGGGTGCAAGATAAATAGGAATAGAAGATAGATAGAAAGGTAAGAATATATCTAAACTTCATAATAAAATTCATGGTTAAAGTTTTATTTAATCATCTCATTGATTTCTCTATCAGATTGTTCAATGTCATTGGGATCTATTAGTAAGCCCTGAGTAAATTGATTCTCATAATTTAATTGGTCCTCCCTTTATCCTAATATCCCTAGTTGAAAGTACATATGATATGAACTGTTTCTATTATTAATAGTATAGTAGATATCTGAGGTTGATATAGTTATAAAACTAAGGCTCATCATCTATCTGTAGACCTTAAAATGATGAAATATGATGACTAGCTTAGTATTTACCATTATTAAGAGGCCTTAGATGATATTATCTAAGAAATGGTATGTTAGATCTTCCATGATTTCCTATACAGTAATTTATACTAACTTAACTGCTCTCAGTAAGAAGTATATCAATTGATTAACTGATTCCATCTGTTGCTTCTGTAATTCCACTAGGCAATCAATGACTAGCTCTGTTGTTGCTGGCTGCACTGGTTGAGCTGGGAAATTTAGATGAGGTAGTTGTTTTAGCTGGTTAATAGAAGGAAAAGGCATTTCAATAAGATATTTAGAAAGTACTGAAATAAAGTAAACTAAATGAGACTGAATAATTATAAAACACTTAAACTAGTACTAATGTTGTAGTGAAATGATAGAACTAAAATAATATATAAATGAAGTAGATAATAATGAAGTTAGAATAATAATATGAGAAGACAAGATTATTTATTCTAATTTGTTTGTTTTGATTTAATTGAAGGAAGGAGTTTCAGACAGTTCAGGCTGAGCAAGAAAAGATCATTTAAGGGTAAGGATTCATTAATTTATTACTTTTAAATGTTGGATTATTTGGTCAATGAGTTCCTTCATATCTTAATTGAGAGTACTAAACTCCAGGAAAATAGCAATTTAATGAAGTGTGTCTTGTGTAAGCTATATCATCTATCTGAGGGTCAAAATCATCATGATCATGTGAACTTAATGTAAACCCCTAGTAGATCTTATCAGTCCTTAGAATTAATTTATTGTGATGAGAAGGGAGATGAGAGATCTGGATGAATGCTTAGAACAACTAAAAGAATGAAGATATGATGTAATAAGAAAATAAACTAACTAGTAAATGTGATGATTAATTAAAGAAATGGGGAATAACAAAAGAGATGAGAAAGAAACTGATATACTGAGAGATAGATAGATTTAATAAGATTAAAGACTGTAGGATATATTGTAGATGAAGGGACTGATTATTTTATTATTAAAAGAAAAATATATAAATAAATTCATTAAGAATATGTGTCATATACTGTTGAGAGCACATTATTTTCTAACCTTAATTATAGATTATCACCTTCTATTCTATTATTATTTTATAATATTATAAGAGTTCCTTCAACTCCTACCAGCTGTCTGCTAGTATTACTACTTAAAGAAAGACTCTATTCTACTTCTCTCCTTCTATACTTAATTTCATCAAGCTTTATTCCATTGCATCTATGATTATTACTGGGATCTTCTCCAACTTCATGTCATTTCAAGTTTTGAATCATCTGGATGTACTTGCTTTATTTTCCCAGGTTAGATTGATTCCCTCTATCTTAATCACATGATTATAAATTTATACATTTTAGTAGAAGATTTTTTTAGTGATAGAGCCTAGCTTCATCTGTTCTTCTTTCTCTTTATTGGTCTGCTTTGCTAACTCAGTACCTATATATTAGTGGGGCACTTCAATAACCCCCTATATTGAGTTTGTGATTGGATTTAGTTCTGATTATATTACTAAAGGAAAGGAAAAGGCTCTGCTGATAGTGTCCTTTTTATTTGAATCCTCACCTAGAGATCCTTCAAATTTATTTCAGCCTTAGATAGTAATCTCCCTATTTAACTTATCAAGTTCCACTGGGAATTCATTGTTGGTAGCTCATTACATCACTGTATTGATGTCTGGGAATACCTCTATCTTTAATACTTTAAGAAGTGTAGTCATCTAGCATAGCTTTCCTTTTAGATGGGAAAATATTAATCTGATGAAATAGGCTATTTTTAGGGTAATATCCTCTAGCATTGCTAGCTCAATATTTTAATATCAAGGGTTAGTTGACTTTCCCAGAGAGCTGATCTGATTTCTTATAACTAGTCCTAATTGCAGAGGAGTAAAGGCCACTGAGGTAGTTATTATGAAGAAGTTTTACTGTGGATTTCTACTGATAATCATCAAGTTAATATGAGTATATCTATTTGGCATATCTATAGTCTCTTCTTCAGTGTATTATTGCTTGTAGGCTCATTACTTTACTTTATTTATAGATGAGGTTCCTTCTATACTATTCATTACACTTAATTTCTCATGAAGTATGTAGCATGAGAAGTTATTCACTAGTGTATTAGTTGGACTATCTGCAAAAGAGAATGTTACTCTGCAGATTACTTCTATTTATTTGCTTGTTCTCTTTCATGCTTTGATCTGTGATGAGATATTGAACTTGACTTTTTCCTCAACTGGTTCTAGCTGTGTCTCCTCCTCTGGATTAACTAGCTTTCATAGTGTATAGATAGTATTATGAATGGCTTTTACTTATTTTCTAATAACTTCAACATCCAGAGTAGGAGTTTATATCATTGGTTTGGGGTTATATGGTGCTTGTAGAGTTGGCCCTTTTTTAATAGGAAGATTCTAATACTGGTACATTACTTCAATAAGTAATAGCTTTAGGGTTTTTAAAAGCACCTCCAAGAAGGGTGAGTCTGTTTCACATACTTCTCCTTTGTTTTAAGGTTTCCCATTCACCCAGAAATGATAGGGCCACACATTAGCATAAGTGGCCTGAGATAGATGCCCCTTCTTTTATACTTTATAGACCTCTTTCTTCATTTCCAGCAACAGCCTTTAGTACAAAGATGGTGTGTGGAATGATTGAATGTCTTCAGCTGAAATGTATCCTCTCTAAATGGGTTAATCCTCAGGTGTGATGTATTTATATACATCTTAGCTGTATAGGTCTTTCATATAGATGTAGAGGTTATTATCTTTCAGAATTTTTAACTTCATAAATAATGCCTTCTTCTTTCTACCTTCCTCAGCACTACTAGGAAGGTTTGATTGGGATATTCTGAGGTTTCATTTAGTTGTAGTTTTATATATATCAGTTTTGATCTTAATATATCAGTTTGTTGCATGCCAGTCATTTCATTTGATACAGCTGTGAGGTTCAGACAGGGTTAATATAGATTAACAGGTGTGTAAGAGAAAGTAAATTAGTAAAAGGTTTGAGGTGCAGTTTGAGAGGTTAAGAGGTTAAGAGGTTAAGAGGTTAAGAGGTCATGAAGTTGAATGATAATGAAGGTTTAATGAAAGTAATAGTTTTTAATAATATAATGAGATAAATAAACAATGTAAATATAATTAGATGATAAAGGAGGTTTAAGTGCTTTATTATTAATTTATTTCCCCTTATTAGGGTCTCAACTGAACTGCAACCCTCCTTACTTTAATTATCAGCCTTCTTATTGTTAGGTTTGCTCTCCTAAGGAATTCATCATCCTCATTATCTGAATCTAAGTAGCCTGCTCTGGGCTTGAATCTCTTTAAGTCATCACAATGAACCTTAAATTGAAATAGTGGACTATCTTTATGTTAAATGAGATATAATCTTAGATACATCAATGAAAGTTCAATGATTTCAAATGATTCTCTTTAATAAGACTTCAACTTCTTTCATTCTTTATTCTTAACTATTACTAGTTAGCCTCTTTTTCATTCTTCTAACTTCTTTAGCTTTTCCTACTTCTCTTTCTGATTCTCCTGTATCAGGTCCCTAATTTATACTTAATACACCATAAATATGTCTACCACAGCTACCTCTTGCATCACAGTGAGGTTTTGAATTGTCTCCTTCACTCCATTATCTTCCTCCAATTTGTGTGGCAGAAGCCCTTCTAAGCTGTTGGATGTGATGTTCATTCCCAAGAATACCTCTATGAGTAAGTATCTAACTTCTTTTCTTATATAGTCATTCATGAGGTAGATTACATCTAGAAGACCTAGATCTTATTAGTGTAATGAATCATCCTGCAGCTTTATGACTAGATCCTATAATAATTTATTTACTACTTCAACCTTTCCTATTGACTTTAAGGAACTTATTAGTCAGAAGGTGAGCTTAATTTTATAACTCTCTACTCATTATTGTATCAGCAGATTGTCAAAGTAGGATCCTAGATCTAGGTATATCTTAATGTATTCTACTTTTAGAAATGAGGTGAAGTATCTTTCCAATAATTTAATTACATCTTCTGGCTTTGCTGATTCAGTTGGATAGGCTACCATATATTCTGAGAAGTACTTAATAATATTAATAGCATACTTGTTGCCTCTGCTGGTTTCTTGAAAAGGGCTAATAAAATCAACTCCTATCATTTGAAGTGGTCTTAGTGGTATAACAGAGTATAGGGGCACTCATGAAGGGTATGGTGCATAATAAGCACAGATTGGATAACTCTTTATTCATTTTTTTACATCATTGAATAGGCTTGATCAGAATACTTTTCTAAATAACCTCATCTTTGTAGATTCAATTCCTTAATGGCTCTTTTTATTGTGGGCTTTCTTGAGGTACTACCTAACCTTTGCTTTGAGGATGCAAAGTAATTAGAGGCTAGTTACTTAATCCTACTTATATAGGTAAGGTACATGCCATTTGAAGTCTAATGCCTTTGAAGTACTGATATATAGTTCCTCTTGCAGATATACATGTATTTCATTAAATCATTCAGACACCACATAGGCTTCCATTCAGTCCTAATAGTAGATTGATAGTTCTGCTGTAAGTATTTTCACTTCCATTCTTATTTTATTTGATAGTTCTAGTTTCTCTCCTTAAAATGCCAGATAATCATTCTTCCTTATAAACTCATTAAATCCCTCTTTTCCATCTTTCTACATCTAATTTTCTCCTTACTCCTTCAGCTCCTTTAGCATCACTTCCACTAATGAGTCAGACTCACATTTCAGATCATTAAATATAGTCCTTAATAATTCATCTGTAACTTGATTCTTTTCTTCTGAAATATATTCAATTTTGATGTTCAACCTGCAGAGCTTCTCCACCTATCTAGCATACATTCTCTCATGGTTGTTCATCAAGATAAATGATACTAGTAGCCTATGATCCATGTGAACTATATCAGGTAATAATAGGTCTTAAAAGTAAAAGGAATACTTTTCAGTAAACTTGACAATGACAAGTAACTCTCATTTATAAGTCTCATATTTTCATTGTGCCAGGATGAGGGTGAATAAATCATATACTACAGGTATTAGTAATTTCCTTCCAGAGTATAGTGGATCTTCCCTTTCTTGAGCAATTAGAAGCCCTGAAGCATACCCTGAGCTATCAGTGTACATATGAGCAGGTAGTATCCAATTAAATCTATTTGCTGCTGTATTTGCTGACCCCTTGATTTTAAGTAGTTCAAATGATAATTCCTCTAAATCAGTCCAATAAAATGGAACATTTCCAGTCAGCCTCTGCAGGGATCTGGCTACTTCACCATAGTTAGATATGAACCTCCAGTTAATTCCTAAAGCTCTCAGAAATGCCTGTATATCTGTCTTAGTTATGGGCACAAGCTAATTGAAGATTTTAGCAGCTCTCTCTGGTAGAATTTGCACACTGCCATTAATTTTGTGGATGACCCCCAGGGCTTTGATATCTAGCATAAATAGCTTTAGCTTATGAAATGATAGTCTCAAGTTAGCTCACTTAATCCTCAGAAAGAATTAGTCCCTAAGCATTTCATACAGCTTCTCTAGTGATGACATTCCTCCAAACACATCATCTATATATACTGTGACTGGAGGTGGTTCTTCTTCATGGTCACTATGAAGTAAGGATTTTTCAGACTCCAGTTCTGGAATTGATCCTAACATAATATTCATGAATTCAATAAAGGTAAATGGTGTGGATTGGGTTCCCTGTGATATTTATATTAATTGAAGTCATTCTAATCCTGAAATGAAGAATACAAAATATAGTCTATCCAGTAGGTATATTAGTATTATGAAGTAATCATACTTTATATTTACTCCCTAATATACTTTATGCCTTGAAGAGGATAAGTAATCATGTACCCTGCTTTGCAGCTCTATTTTTAAACCCAGAAGTGTTTCATGTATGAATGAATAATTAAATGTTAATCTTAGCTTAGTGTTTATAGATTCTCCTTGCCCCTTTTCTACCAACACAGCTTTTACATTCCATGGAGATAGTTTTCTGTTTACTGCCACTATCAATTCATACATTCCTCCTTTAATCTTATTAGTAACTAGTTTCCTCAGCTACCATTCAATCATTAGTGCAAATCTCTTCTGGGATTTCACTGAATATAGCTTGGTTCCTGAGACTAGGTGTATATAGTACTCAATAAGGTCTATAGCTGGTAATTGGTCTAGGTTCATTCCATTCAGGTGTTAATAGAGGTACAGTAATTTCATAACTCTCTTCTTAAGATGTTCAGATAATAGTAATCTCAATATAATTCTTAACTTTAATATCTACTCTTCTAATTCTTCTCTTTTTACTTGATAGTTAATAATAAATTCCTTGGTATAATGTCTCAATTGTCTGGTTACTAGAAATAGTTTATTATTTGTTGGTTTCAATATTAATACTTAGTTACTTTAAATCATATTTAAATGAGTGACTGGGACTTCTCCCCTCTTCTTTCTCCTTCAAATCCCTGATAAAGATACTGCTATCACCTCTGAGATGATTTGGAGTAGTAGTTTTAAGTCCTGCTCAGAACTTAATGGGGGTTTTCTACATTAAATAAATCATTATCTGATGAGATTGGGAAATCTAAGTTTCTTTTAGTGTCTTCCTTACTATTAGTTTCATCATTCATTTTGTTGTCTCCTTCCTTATTTTCTAACTCTATTTCTATCTTTACTATTTAGTTCTGATTTGCTAACAGTTTTGATGGAAATAGTAGAATGTTGTTTTCATACTTAAATTATATTACTAAACCTCTAATCTCAGTTGATTCTTCCCCTTACCTGATATCTCCAATGATCAACAATGAGTTCTTAACCTCAATCCTCAAATCTACTGAATATAGTCAAGGTAGTTCTAGAAGCAGTTAGCTGGACTCTTAATGTAGAGATAGATCTCTTAGTGCTACAAAGTATTTTATGATTCTTCATATTCCCTTAATATCAACCTCTAACTTAATATAATGTATGAGATTATCTTTACTATACATCATAGTTTTTATGGACATTCCTGCTAGTTCTAGATCCTAGAGAGATTTTAATAGCAGATCAAGCCACTTAACTAAGGCTGGAGAGATGATGTACAGATTGAACTCCTAATCTATATAAATAATCTATCTTTTCAGCTTTATTAACATTCCTTTATTGTTTTGTATATGTGCAACTAGATGGAAGGCTTTATTAGATGATTTAATATGTAATAATATTCTAGTTTACTGGTTCAGTCAGATTACTGAGATATTTAGATGTAGTAGAACAACTTCTATTAACTTCATTATACTGGTAGTTACACTTACCTTTTTCTTTTCCTTCTAGCTTGACAATTAAGTGGTGAATTGCTTGGTTTATTGAGTAAAGATTGAAGACTAATATAGTAAGTTTGCAATGAACATATTAATTTTAGCTTGTCTCAGAATCTTTCTTACTGAAATTGATTTCTCTTTCATTTCTACATCTTGTTCTTTGAATCCTCAGATTGAGGCTAGGCTTTCCCAGTTAATCCTATTTAACTTCTTAGATTGATCTTCCTTCATTAGTTCTTCAAACTTCTGTATGTCTAGCTGTACTGTCACTAACTCTCTTATCTACCTCTTATTTGCTTGTAGAGTTAGTTGGGTGCTGGATGCTCTTTTCTCATATTAACTTTTTTCCCCTAAAAAAGCCTCACTATATTGAGCCTTCAGTGGAGTGAATGGGTCCTCTAGTTATAGTCCTTCTATTCTAAAGGTAACTAATATTACTTCTAATTGAGTTGTAGCCCCTACTATATCATTAAATCTAACTCTTTACTCATTTAATGTCAAGTTATTTCCTGAGGAGCTTGTTGCTGTATTTACTGCTAGCTGTCTACCTACATCATTAATTCTCAGGCCTATCTAGTTGTTTTCATTAAATATCTTATTTATAAGTATCTTTCTTTCCTATTTCTCCAATCTTATTCCTTAGCATCCATCTGATTAGTATCCTAAAGTTCTACAATTAATATATAGTAGTAGTCTTCTCTCAGCTCAAAAGGTTCTGATTCCATTAATAAAGTCATTTGATGAGAACTGTCCCTAGGATCCTATTAGTCCTTATTGGATTACTAAAGGTTTAATGTTGCCCTTCTGATTGAACTATCTTGTTTGAGAAGGTCTATATACTTCTAGCTTAATCTGAGATAAGAAGTCATTCAGTATGACTCATTACTAATTAGTGTTTCTCACTGAATAGGATGCAATTATCATCTTTAGCTTGACTAGTTAGTGATTATCCAGTTGTTTTTTCAATATATTCTAATAGAATTAGAGTTCAAGCTTATTTATCCTTTCCACCTGATTCTTATTAAATTTACACTCTGCCTCTTTAGTATTGATTGCTCTAGAGTATACCTTCTTCAACATCATTATCTCAGCCAATCCTTCAATTAGTTTCTTTTAAATATTTGGGTTGGTGAGTCTCTTCACCTATCTTCTAATTATCTCTTTTAATAAGTACCTTTCTGATAGTGAGTCCAATATACTATTATCATTCTTAATCTTTAACTTCCTCAGTACTTGAGCTCCTACTTGATAGTATTCCTCCAGGTTCTGATTTGTCATCTAGTGTAACTTGACAGTCTCTTGCTCTAAGGAGACTTTTAGTTCTTCTGCCCTAGCTGTTAGAAATTCATTGAAGAATGCCTTCTCAAAGAGTTCTCAGTTTTCCTTAATTAGATATTCTAATACTCTTATCAATGGAGAATTCCTCTCTAACCATTTCTCTGCCTCTCCTATTAATAGAATATTGATTGCTGGAAGTAGATCTTTCATTAAGACTTAACTTTTAATTACTTTCTTTTCTCTCAGTTTAAATTCAAGCTTTATCAATCATCTTCTCACTGATTGCTCATCCTCTCCTGAAAATGTTCTACATATAGAGAAGGTCAGGAATTAGCCTGCTATATTTAGTAATTTATTATCTTACTCTTCTTACTCTTCCTTCTTTCTTTAATGAGTTCATTCTTTATTGTCTTGTTCACTTTACTTCTTAATTACTGTCTGAGGAATATTATAAAAGGTATAGTTT
Source organism: Onygenales sp. PD_10 (assembly GCA_032988465.1). NCBI lineage: Eukaryota > Fungi > Ascomycota > Eurotiomycetes > Onygenales > Onygenales sp. PD_10. The sequence goes on along the minus strand of JANTQH010000072.1, from coordinate 154,065 downwards.
CAGTGGTCTTAACCATTATATTATTAGTATAGTATCCTCAGATTCTACTCCAGCTTTACTGTCTCTACTAACTGTTTGTTGTTCTGTATCTATTTGATGCTTTCTAATGTTAATATTAGTAACAGATGAGACACTCAATTTGAGGTGTAGAAGTCATTAGCTTCTGAAGTAATAGGCACTAAAAAGAGATGAATGTAGTAATGTGGCATTATCACCTGCTTGACAGTATTATATGAGAATGAGATTAATAATATAATTGAGGAAATACCTTAACTAATTGAAATAGATTGAAAATCATGAATGTCATTGATTCTACTAACTAAAAAGAAGGGGAAAACATTCTGAGCTGGAAAAATAAACAAAAACAAATAAACTAGGTGGATTTGGGAAGTAGTTATACTGGGGTAATATGATGGTGGAAACTGCTATTTGCTTGGAGGCGCCTTCTTCTAGGTTGCCCGGTCACGTGGGCGTCTGTTTGTCCTGTTTGCTCGGCGGTCACGTGGGCTGCTGAGTCAGCAGGTTTCGGGATACAAACCTTGCAGAAAATAAAGAGTCACCGTCGCCAAACAACAGCCAGCCCGTGTTTGATATTGCCGCCGCCGCCGTGTTCCAGCGCTGCGGACAGGCTGACCGTGTAAGATACCGTCTATTCAGGGTCTAGCTATCCCATAGAAATGGCATTTTGGGCAACACCTTCACTCACCCCTCCATCTCGTTGCACTACCTCATAGCGCTCCCCGCCAGCAAGGCCGAAGGAACAAAGAAATATTAGCTGGGATTGTTCGCAAAGCTCAAAATTCTGGCATTCAGCTTGAGAGAGCCCTCGCTGAGCTAGCCACTCACGCCCTATTCAAATTCCGGGGTTTAAGAAGCGCAATAGCTTATATTTTACCCCTCCACCACGCCCTCCAATACCCCGCCAAAACATGCCTCACTCAAATGTCGTGCCCCATGCGGGCTTCCAAGCACTCATTCTGTGCGGCCCCGGTGTGTCGCTGAATACCTTCACGTCGAATCCAGAGGAATTTCCCAAGGCTTTGGTTCCCATCGCCAACCGCCCTATGGTCTGGTACCCCCTGGATTGGTGCTATCGCATGGGTATTACCAGTAAGTTATGCTTAGCTTTATGTTCAATATCTCGGTACTATATGTTTGAAAGCTATATTTACTAATCCGTGCCTAGATATAACTCTCATTACACCTGAATCAAGTCAGCCCGCGCTCGAGGCTGCTCTCTCTCAAAACCCCCATCTCACCTCTCTCCCCTCTCCATCTCCATCAGTGCTTGCACCACCAGATCTCACATTCACCACTGGCACATCAGAGCTTCTCCGACTGCCCGAGGTGCAAACATGCATCAAATCCGATTTCATGCTTCTCCCCTGTGACCTAATTTGTGATTTACTTGGCGAGTCACTTTTGGAAGCATGGATGTCAAACCACGGAGCCCTGGACGGCTCGTCAGTCGGCGAAGCATTCTCAAACCGCGTCTCGAGCATGGTAGGAGTCAGCGGAGAGAAGGGTGGCCGGCGAGGAGGTATCGGGGTCTGGTATCCCATGCCCACCAAGGAAGAAAAAGTCAAAGGCGACGTAGCCGACTTTTTAGCCGTAGCACCACTTGATGAAGACGATGCCCCTGCCGCCAAAGGTGGCCCAGGTGGGAACGGATCGGTCCGGGCGTCGCTATCGAAACTCGTCTACGCTGCACCAATGGATACGTTAAAGAACACCATGGAGGAAAACAAGGCCTTCCTCATCCGCCACTCCCTCGTCAAACGACATGGAAAAGTCAAACTCCTAACCACCTACCGCGACGCGCACATCTACATGTTCCCATACTGGGTTAAAGAAATGGCGAAACGAAACGAGCGCTTCGAAAGCGTCAGCGAAGACCTAATCGGCTGGTGGGCCAAAGCCGAATGGCAAGACGGACTCGGCGAAAAGCTCGGTCTCCGCGAAGTATTCGCAGAGCAAGAAAAAGAAACCAACCCCTCCGCCTTCGGGACAAACAGCCACGACATCGAGCGAGTCGAGCAAGAAATCGACCTAACCGCCATGTCCACCACAAAATCCGGCACCTACTCCGCCGTCAAATCCGACGGCAGCAGCGAGCCAACCACCACCAGCACCCCCCTCCTCCTCCCGACGCGCACCAACACCTTCCCCCAGCACCCCGACGACACCGAACCAGCCAAAAACCAAGGCAAACTCACCGTGCCCCCCATCCTCGCCTACGTGCACCCCTCGCAGCCCTCCGCCCCACTAATCCGGCGCGTCGACAGCTCCGCCCTCCTCCTTTCCATCTCCCTCAAACTCGCCAAGCTCGACTCCATCACGGACCTAGGCAGCCGCGACGCCGCCTCCCCCTTCGCCCACACGAACAAAATCGCCTACCCCGCCGGCGTCGCCGCGCGCTGCACAATCACCAAAGCCGACTGCCTAGTCGCGGACAACGTGACCGTGGAGGAAAAGTGCGTCATCAAGGAGTCCGTGATCGGCGCCAACTGCCACATCGCTAGCGGGGTGCGGCTGACGAGGTGTCTGCTGATGGATGGCGCGGTGGTGGAGGAGCGGTGCCAGTTGACTGGGTGCATTATTGGCCGGCGGAGCAAGATTGGGCGCGAGTCTGTGTTGAAGGACTGTGAGGTGCAGGATGGGAATGTGGTGCCTGAGGAGACGGAGGCGGCGGGGGAGAAGTTTATGGTTTTTGAGGGGCTGGATGAGGAGATGGATGAGTTTGATGATGGGGAGATGGAGGGGGAGGGTGGGGAGGGTGGGTTTTAGGGGGCTGTCAGTGATTATGCGCATGCATATTATGGATGGGTGGGTGGGTTTGTTGGATAGGGTTGTTATTGATGGGTTTTTATTATCTTACCTCCGGGTATTAATGCAAAAATAGAATAAATGGAAGCAAATGAAACCACTGCGAAAGAATAGGTTGATGTCTTTATTTTCCCCCCAACTTTACAGCTCAATCTACGACATCCCCACTGCATACACCCTAATCGTAAAAGCATCATCATGGGACGGTATATTCAATATTTCATCAATCTCATCAGTTCATTCATTCATGATACATTCTGTTCCTCCTCCGGGGGATAGATACACACGAGGCAGACGTTTAAAAATCGAAATAACATCAAAGAAATTGGCAGAAATGGTGCAAAAGGAAAGAAATGAGAGCCTGGTTGGTGTATGGCGTATGATGATGGTTGGTGTTGGGCGCGAGCCTGAGGATTTCTTGGATTTTTAAATCACCGAAGATCTGAAGTGAAAAAAGCAAAGAAGAAGAAAAACCCAGAGCCGGAGGGAATGCCAGGAAACGGCAACCCCGCCGAGGAAGGAGATGTTGAATCCATGGAATCCATCTAGGTGGTAGGTAGTGCGGGAAGAGAGGGAAGTTAAATATCGGATATTTCCCAAATGAACAAAAAAATTTCAGGCTAAGCAAGCTCTGAACGCGGAATAAAATCAAAGCAAACCAGGAAAGAAACAAAGGCATGATTGAAGAAATTCAACCGTCGCAAACAGAATGCATCAAAACACGGGGTATCCATCGATGGTGGGTATCAATCAAGTCGCCTAAATGTTCGGAATATCAAAACACCAACTCCAGTGACGCGGTGATTCCACTAAGTTTTCCTGGGATCACAAATAGAGAACTTCGTCTTTTGGAGTCCTTTTGAATCCGACGGGCTGCTATCCTTGGTCGAAATTTCTTCATTCGTCCCTTCGGGAGTTATGTCATCGGACTCCGCCTCCTGTTTCACGAGCTGCTTTGGATATTTGCGCCAGGCGTACTTTCGTGTTGTTAGAGGCTTTGGCTTGCGACGGCGGCGGGGCTTTGTGGGTGAATTTGGAGGTTTTGAGCATGTCTCCTGGCTCTGTTCCCCTACAAGCACGACGTCCGCCTCGTCAGTTACCGGAGGAGTCATTATCTCTGGTTGTGGCTCTGGTGAAAGGTCTGGGGAGTCCATCAGGTCCAAGAAATCTATCTCGGGCGATGATTTGTTGGAAGGAAGACATTTATGGAAATCCGGCTGGCGGATTGGAGATGCGAGTAACGAATAGGACATGTCGTGATGTTCAGGAGAATCAAGATCCCATGGCAAAGGCGTATCCTCAGGGTTGATCCCTTCCTCCAGCATGGACTTGCCGCGAGGACAAGGTGTTTGGCTAATAATTGCCCTATCGTTAAAACGGGTGTCGTAAAAACTGTCACAGCCCGTGGACTCCTCCTTGGCTGGTATTGGACCCTGATAGTCGAATGGTGCGGCTCCAAATGGTACGGGAGTCATTGACGGAAAGTTAGCAATCCCATTCATCCTATTCACATCACTCCCGGGTTGTATATCAGAAGACGCATTCTGGAAGGTATTAGGAAATGTTTGATAAGACATCGAAGTTGCGGACGAAGGGAAATATGATGGGGTATGCTCAGGTAATGACGGAGCAAAGTCCCCATTCATGGTATCAATGAGCGCATTTGCGCCATCATTGGAAAAGCCCTGTGGGCAATAGAAAGATGGTTGCATGCCATAGATAGCGCTCTCATCAAAGTCGGGCAAAGTCAGAAATTCCGGGTTTATAGTGGGATATTCCCCACCATATTGGTAGGGTTGGGAATCAGCGTATTCAACCGGGGTTCCGTAGTATCCTGTGGATGGTCCTGCTGTAGCCTCTGTATCGATACCAGGCGCGATATCGTTGGTGCCCAACGAAAACTGGAGTGCCCTAGCGCACTCTGGACAAAAATCATCGATTTTTATATGCTTGGCCTCCTGATGATCACACGGGTATTGACAGAAATTCTTGGACACGGAGGGTGCATGGCCACACGCGAAGTTTACCAGGTTGTATTGGCACATTTCGGCAGATGTGCGGACTCGACGTTTTCTTTCAACTCTCAGCGTAGGGCAGACGGGAAATGGATTATGAAGCTGGAGAGGATAGTCAGCGAGACACTCAGGGGGTGGAGAAGGATGGTGTAAATACCTGGGTAAAAAGCAAGAAGCGGTTTGTATAGTAGAAGCATTCACGCGTCGGAGATTCTGGTGAATAAGAGAGATCCTTATGTTGAGAAATGACAGAGTCAGTTGGTCTGTTGTCATTGACGAAGAAACGCGTCATGCCTAGTATTCACGCGATGTGTTCCTTATACCAGAAATGGATTGGGGGGTAGTGTTATTCACAGGCAGTGGGAAGCAGTGAAGACATTTGGAAAAAGCTCTCTGAAATATCATGGAAAGATAAGTAGTAGATATAGCCGCCCAAAAACGGGGAATGGAGCTCTCCATCGCGTAGTCCTTTGAGTAGAGCCGTCTGGAAAATGGCAGCATCCTCGAGGAATAACAAAGAAAACGAGTTCCAGGGCATTGTCCCAGGTCATCCGCCCGACACGAGGAGTGTCCCTGGAGAGAACAGAAGATGATGTTGTTGAGATGTTGACGTCGAGCAAAGGCAAGTCGCGTCGGCGGAGATCATGTGATGCGGCTGCCCCCATCCATCTATTCGGTTTTCTTCTTGTGGATTCAGTGACTTCATGTTTATATCGCGGTGAATGCGGTTTGTTTTGTAAATTCCGTGTCTCTCTTCACTGTGTCGTTGAGCCTATACGGTGACCACGGCAACTTCAAAGCGGCAAACAATCCGAGCCACGGCCATATTGCCAGCGCCCTCGATATAACCCATTATCTCTCGGTGCCTATACCGTGACACCGATGCTGCAAGCCCCGAAATACAACATAATAAGGGGGTACCCGAGATATCCGAGCCGTACCAGGTGAGAAGCTAAAGCAAAGGACGCCGCCAAACGTCGCAGGAATTGGGAAACGGACCGCTGGGCTGGCAACATGCGAAAGGTCGCTGCGACGAAGCTGCATCTTCCTATCCACAGACGGACCCTGCCTAGCTTGCTGAAGGGCTGGAACTGTGATGTACCCCTTTGTTTCTTGCTCAGCTTTTGGTCCTTGGAGCTAAAGCCCAGTCCGAATGAAACTGCAGCATATGTGCTCCTGCTGTTCCCGCCGCCGCATCATTCCGCACTTCGTCCAACAAGAAGAAATAATGAGACTGTCTCTCTTTTCCTCGTCATCTGCATTGAGGACGGGTGCAACTTCACAGAGCTCGGTCGACTGACAAGGCAGCCATTGTGTGAATAGTCGTTAGCATCTCCGGCGAATCCCTGCTCGAAGCATGGATTCCTATTTTGCTTATGTCCGAGAGGATGCAAAGACGAGGACGACATGAGGTTTGCCAGCACGTCGTGCCAGCACTGCCAGGTTGTTCTTTTTTACTTGTTTTTTTTTTTTCTTTTTTTTTTCTTTGCTTTTTCCGCTGCACGCAATCAAGGGGAAATTCTGCAGGCACCGCAGTGCCGTCTGGCCAGCCCCGATCGAGGAGCTGATGCGAGTGCATTGTCGAATGATATATTGGTCGCCCGGCTTGGGCACGTCCGGAGCTTCTGGTTGGAGAAGCAAGCAGAATAATTCCCCGAGCTCGTCCTCGAATCGGTTTCGAGATTCCATTTTTGACACGAACTAATTCGTCCCACGCAGGCCCTTGCGTTTGGCCATGTCTTTATGCCCCGAGCGGTTAACAATAATTAATGCAGGCTTATCTGGGAGGACATGTCGTACGTTTTCCTAATCTGTCCTGTACTTTCAAGTCGATGATTAGCGTGCATGCTCAATACCTTTCTCCCAACAAATTACTTACCAAGAAGGCCATTAAAAGATAGAATTATTACGCATCGAATTATTCAAATCAAGTCTGGAACCCGCCCTGAACCTCCGACCCGAAACTCACGAGAAAAAATGTTTCATCGGACACAGACTCGAAGAATCCAGGTATGCAGGCATGTTATCTTCAGCAGTCAAAAAGAGTTTATGGATTTGTTTCAACGCGGCAAGGCGGGGATCTCATCAACCACCAAGCAGTTCATTTCATTCCCACTGTGAACCCGGCCACCCGACTATTTGCCCATAATATTCGTCATGGATTAAAAAGTCGAAGCCCACGAAAAACAAGAACCGCGCGGTGGTGTGGTTATTAAATTAAATACATGCGAAAGGATGAAACTGTTGGTTGCAATGTCAACGACATCACCATTTTTACCAACTAGCCTGGATAAACCTCAACCTCACCCTATTCCCGGGCTCGCACCCTCCCGAGCCAAACCAAGCCAGGTTCCTTTTACCAAGGTTAAGAAATAAAGTTCTCCTCCGTTGACCTAGTAAATAACCTCCCACTACGTAGTACGGAGTACATATCGACAGAGCAACGATAGTGATCGACCAACTGATCACAATTTACACATAAATACTATAACTTAACAATCCTACCCCTCCATGGAGTTAATTAGATAAATAACTACACATCCCATCCCCCAGACACAACCTATCCCAAATTCCCCGACACCCCTCTCTACCCCAGCCAGCCAGCTGGCCAGCCACCATTAACCCCCATCTCTCTCACCCCACCCAGTACCTCCAGTACAGTACAGAATAGCCAACCAACCAACCAACCAACCAACCAAAATCCCATCGGAAGTTACCGTAGAACTCTTCCCCCGCGCGGGGTCCGCGGTCTCGTCTCAGATAGAATGCGGGATTAACTTCAACTAAACTAGAAAAGCAAGATGTGGGTAAATCGTGATGGCGGTTCTCGCGGCTTGGGGTGGTGGACAGGGATTGGAGAGGTAGGTAGAGGGGTGTTGTTTTATTTATTTATTAGGGGGGGGGGGTTGTTACTGGTTGGTTAATGGATTGGGGATGGGAGGGGATGATGGAGGTGCAGGGGAAGGGCAGGTGGGGGGGAATGTGTAGGGTTTTATCGAAGGCAACTTACTTGGTGGGTATGGGATGGAGAGATGGGGGGATATATATACCTACCTACTGGTATAAAACCAACCCCATCAATATGATTTACTGAGGCAGGTAAGTTAACTAGGCAAGCAGCTACATAGCTAACTTAGTTACATAGCCAAATTATGCATAACTTATGTAGGATTCACATGTACAGAGTAGCAAGATGTTACTTCTACTCACTTCACTCACCTAGATAGCCAGTTCTACAGCAGATGCTTTGCATATATAACTCTATAAGTATAAGTAATATCTCTAATGGTGTGAGCTTTGTGTCAGGAACCCCTTTCCCCTTCCCCTTTTTTGTATAATTTGGTCTGTTACTTGGTCAGTTGGGTTTAATGGGTTGTGGAGGGGTAAGTAGGTAGGTAGGTAGTATGTATGTGCATACATAGGTAGTGAGAGATTTTATGACGCAACATGTAGAAATGACAAGTTGACTCATTGGCTCGAGTAGTTAATTAACATATATATATTGCAGGGGGGAGTAGGATGGAGTTTTCTACAATGTGGTTGTTTTGTCGTGGATATCTATGATAACTACATACATACGTAGCAAACGTCTTGAGGGATGAATTAATCAGCCTTATTAATTACAGAGTGGTGATGTCAACACGATGTTTCAATTCCTTCTTTTTCCTCCACCAGCTTGGCGAAACAGAATAAATAAAAATAAGCTCCCAAGTGGGAGTCAAGATAATAATAATAATAACCCCAACGAAGCTGACGATTACCGTCTTCAATGACACGGGGGAAACATGGTTAGGTAACTTATTATTTAATTGGCTGCAGGGGGAGAGGACAAGGGATTGGCTGGTTCGATGGAGGAGAATGTGGGGTCCTTCTAAAACTCCAACAATTAACTGTATTTTTTTTCCGCGCTAACATATGTGCAAGGTATGGCTGCCAGTTTTTTTTTACATAATCCCCCCCTTATTTTAGCATGTTTTTTAGTGTTTTGAATGTTTTAGCCTCCTGCCACACATAGCTACCACATTCCAACATGAGAAAAGCATGAAAATCACTAAGTCAAATATAAGGCTGCAAAAATCATTTGATAATAAGTATTTAATTAATTCCCTCTCTATTCCATATCTATTCCCAACACCACACTGAAATATACACTGATTTAACACCTAAAACACCAAATTATTCTAAAATCACATAGAAAATCACCTCTTCAACTTCAAATTATAATCTAACCTCTTAACCTGCAGCACTTAAGGCCTTATTTAGTAGCTCAGGCATTTAGATTCCATCACATCTTCTGCTTGCTACAGCTCCAGGCATTTAAGGAGGTCATCTATGGCCTCACAGTAGACCCCTCTAGTAAGAAGCTTTAGATTCTCTATCTACCTAGAAACTCCAGCTTTATGAGCATTCTCAGATTACTCAGCAGTGCAGTCCTCTAGATGATAGTAGGTATTTATGAAAGAGTTTAAAATCTCCTACATGTCAAGCTTCTACCACATCAGGGCATTAATGGTATTATAGATCTCCTCTGTCATATAGGTCTTTAAGGTAGATTTATATAGTTTAAAGTCAGAGTCTTCCCACTGCTAGAGCCACTTTTCCCAATAGGACTCATTGATTACCTGCTAAATTTAGTGCTATTTGAATATATAAGCACAGAGTAACATATATCTTTAATAGAAAAGATATAAGCACATTAAATCATTTTTTACCTCTCAAACTAGTATATCTTCATTCTTATTAGCCTTATCAATCTGCCCAACCATGAGGAGCTGCACTGAGTAGAAGAACTTTTATATATAAGAGTATTTAGTAGTAGTAGTTACCTTCTATATATAAAAATTATGCCTCTTAATCTCAGCATTCTCATCTCATATTATAGTAATGTCAGAGACTAGTTAATAGATTCCCTACAGTGAGAATTTCTTCATCTAGTTCTTATTATTTCATTTGAGCAAGGCATGCCAGGATTTGATGGCATTAGTAGTGATAATCTATATAGAAAATATTGGATGTTAGTATAGATCTCACCCAGAGGAAGAGGGGGTTAATTATATAATTACCTGCAACAGAAGATATAAATAGGAGTAGGCATAGTTTACCTACTGTTTCATTATTTTCAACTACTCTTTTTCTATATAATCTCATGTTTTTTTGCTCTATACAGCTTCTATTATACAATTAATCAATTCTTCACATTTAGAGTAGGTTTAGCAGGTTTTTAACATAATAATAAGGTAGTAGAGTAAGTTCTTATTCTTCAGCCTAGATAGCTTATAAATTAACATTCATTCACTATGAACACAGTATAAAAGGTGAGAGATCTTCTATTCATCTGCCTGCAGGCTAGGGAAGGCATTTCATACAACTTTTTACTCTACTAATAGAGAAAGATTAGTATTCATGAAAATAATAGTAAAAATAGGGAGAAATATATAAGATTTACCCACAGAATTATCTATCAACATGTAATAAAGTAACTAGCACCTGTCACACCACATTTTTAACTGATATAGCTCAATCTCCACTATATCACCATCTTTATGAGTAGTAAGCATATGAGTAACTAGTCATCAGCATGAATATTCATCTCAAACCATCAAATTATATAGTAGTCATCACAGAAAGTTGATATTATAGGTAGAATCTATTAAGATGAGATAGCTATACCACATGAGAATCTCAATACACTCAGGCCAGGTAAATACTAACCCAGGTGATTCTTAACCTGATTCCACTGTCAGTTATATGATTTTCAGGTATCACCATATAAATTTATATAAGAACAGTGGAAATTTGAATTTAAACACCAGAAACTAACTATCATACTCTTAAATTGCATGAATCTCCTTCACAAGCCACCTATTCTTTTGAAGCCAGTTAAACACCTCTAACTGCTGTTGATACCACACCTCTCCATACTTTACAACTCAATTATCTATATGTATAATGGGTGTGCTCTGATAAGCAGATCATGCAAGCTATATACTAGAATTAAAATTTTAATTGCTAGAGAAAGGAAGGAAAAAGGAAAAGAAATTACAAGATCATATAATATAAATAGAAGAGAATTATGTGAGGTTGGTGCAGATAAATATTCATATAAAGACCTAGTTAGAGGCATTTAATCAGGCAATCAGAAATCAAGTGAAGTTTGGGTAAGCTATAGATATAAGGTATAAGGGTGTAGCTCTTCACAATATAATGAGCTTTTTAGTGGGCAGCAACATTATGAATGTCTTTGGGATTCAAATAGATACCTTCAGTGGCAGCTAGAAAGTCTCTATTACTAGCATATTTAATATTTTAATGCACCTAAGCAGGCTTATACTCCTTAATAACCTTCTAGTTAGTAAGAAGGCAGATAGCATTGTTTTTTTTCATTCAATCAACATTCTGTAGTATATAATAGTGCTTCTATATGCTATTATTTTCTCCCAGAGAGATCTTAATATTACTATTAAGAAATGTCACCTTTTTCAGCTTCATTCTACATCTAATACTTACTCAGGATGTGGTGTGCTACTAGCAGTTAGTAACCTTTAATTTTAGTATCTCTTTTCAGTGTAATCAGTATAGAAAATACTCTGACATGCAATCTGAGGCTCAATTTATTTGATTTTTCACCCAGAGGTTGTTAATATAAGGCCAGATACATTGGAACATGGCAGAATCAATGGAGAATAGTTGATGAAGCAAAAAGAATCTCTCACACTAATTTTAAAGGTTAATAGGAGTATCAATTAATGGGGTAAACATATAGGAGGCTGCAGCTAGTAAGACAGGTGTTGTAGAGTATGAAGAATCCATTATAAGGGTGTTGAATGAGATATTTGATAATAATTGTATAAAAAGGTGGAAGATATGAGAAAATGGGTGAGATGTATGCATTGGAAACCAAAACATTCAAACCACACTAAAATAATAGGGGGGGTTATGTAATAATATCTTGGCACACATACCTAGTGCATACTAGCATATCAAAATTAATTACACTTAGTTGTTGGAAATATAGAAGGGTCCAGAATGTGGAGAATTTTGGCAGATCATGGTCTGAAAGGTGAGGGTTGTTCCGGTGTGGTGTGTGGGTTTGTTTGGGTTTGGGTTTGGGTTTGAGGGAGCCAAGGTTTTGAACTGGGGGATGATTTTTACCTTGGTTCAGCCTTTAGGAGGGTGGAATTTGGGAGCGACGGGAGGAGAGGAATGAATAGATAGATATGGCATTAGTTGACTTATGGGTGAGGTTTTTGGTTTTGGTTCTTGGCCATGTCTTGTTTGGGGAAGGGTAGAGGCAAACCTTGGAATTCGGCGGGGGGTAAGTTCGGAAGAAGTAAGCAGCGAGCTTCTCGAAGAAAACGGAAAAAAGTTGGAAAATCGAAATCGAAACCGAAACCGAAACCGAAATCTGGACACAGGCGGAAATTGCAATAATAACGGCCATGAGGCAGGCCATGGCGTGGCGGGCGGGTTCTCACTGACGACGTCGCTATCTCGAAATCCCGCAGAAACGAGGTGGAAAGCAGCAGGGGGGGATGCAGCGAGCAGAGCAGAAACCGAGGACATCGTTACATGCCGTGACTCGATACATGGCCATTGTGGGAGGGGAGACGCAGGGCAGGGTACATTATTAAGACGCATCCCTGTCCCCGATCATATATTGCAGACACCATACCGAGATCACGTCTCCGCCCTCGTCTCGCTCTATCCCAAGACATAAGGACATGCCGTCAATGCCCAGAGCGCAGCCATAATTCATTGACGTGCTCGGGCGGGCCATGGGACCAAGCTGCAACGAGTCAACGACTGGCGATTCGGACGCAGACAGGCCAGACTAGAGCTGCACCCCTATCCCTTAGCGGAGTCCTAGCCAATGTCCAAGCCCGCCAACGCTGCACTGCAACACGCTGCCTGCAGAGGGCCCATTCCCCTCCCGTTTCTGTGGATTCGAGCGGGCGGAGAGACTCGGTACGGAGAATGCAGGACGGAGGATGGAGGAAGCGGGTGGCGAATATACTGTTGTTTGGATTTATTCCAGATGGCAGGCTTGAGGATAATGGCAGGGAATAGAGGCATCTATTATGGCCTCGTGAGCGCAGAATGGCGGCACCCCTGTTCTCGATGCTGGCCTGGGCTCACCGCAACAAGCTGCAACCGAGAATTGAATCTGGTGTCGGGTGGCTGCTAAGATACAATTTCATATTCCAATAAATTTTATATACACCACATCTCTTCCAAGGTTGAATCTGGAGTCTCTGGCGGCGTGTCTTAGGTAAGCGGCCAGGTCCCGTACGCACCTCGCCGCGCTAGACCCAGACAGGCTAGCGGCTGGGAAGCGGGCCAATAAGACGTGGTGATTGTACGGGCAATACCGTACCGTACCGTACGGCGAGGCTCTCGCTGTTCTCTTCTCCTCCTGCCTCGTCTATCTCAACCTCATCCTCTGCCTCACCTCTCCCCACGGCGTTGACCTCCTCGTCAGCCTGCCATCCCCCCCTCGTCCTGCGGTGTCTGCGGTGTCTCTGCGGACTGCCTGCTGCTGGCCTCCTCCCTCGCCTCTCCCTGCTTGTTGTGCTGCTGTTTTTGTCTTGTCTGCTGCCCGTTGCTTATTGCTTGTTGCTTCCTTTCTTCCTACATGGCTTGACCTGTCTTTTCTTGCTCGCGGAGCCGATTTTGTCTTTCTCTTGAATTCCTGTCCCTGTGCCCTCCTCTCTGCTGTCTGTCGTTCGCTGCTCCGCCCTCGCCCTTCGTTCTCGTTGCCTCTTCTCCTGAGCATTCCCCGGCTTGCCCCTGTGTAATCCCCTACAATCCCGCCCTGGTAAGTTCCCCCCCTCCGCCTTTTGCCTCCCCAAAGGTCCCTCCCCTGGCCCAGATCGCGCTCTGCCAATCTGCATTGCTGGCCCCTCCTCGACATTGTCCAATCGCCCTGTCGTCGTCTCGGGTCCTCTCGTTTCGACCTTCCAATTGGTGGATGAACGCTGACTTGCCCGCTCTCTCTCTCTTTGTAGATTTGTCCTACCTGTTCCATCATCCTCTTCATAAACACACCGTGTCGTGGCGGTGGTCTGGCTCTCTCGCGCCGGTCTTTTCTATCCAACTGAAACCGTTGTCTTGTAGAACCTCATTGAGCTTCTTCCTTCACTCAATCATGGCTGCTCTGGTACAGACGATCCCCCCGCAAACCAGTACGATCACTTTGTTGCAACCTCGTCCGTCCTCCTCCACGGGCGCCTTTCCTTCTTCCTCCCATTCAGCACTACAACAGCATTCACAGATGGCTCGCAACCAGCAGTCAAGGGCATCGTATAACGGGGTGGGAACTGTGGGAGGCTATAGGACGTCGCAGGCAGGCCCGCAGCCAGTCGCCCCTTACGCCTTCACGAGCACTCCCGGGTTGACGAATACTGGCAACGCTCAGATACGCCAGAATAACCCCCCTCTCCTAAAAACTGAACATAGGGCAGTGTCTGCTCCCTCGACTTCTCACGGACAGCCAAACCCGACTTTTCCGGGCGTAATTCCTTCACGCGTGCACTTTCCCGCCGCCGGTTCGGTATCTAATTCTTCCCCTTCCCGCGGGTCAAAAGACGACTCTGCTATCCCCACGAGACAACGGGCTGGCGAGCCCGCTGCTCGTTCTTTATCTTCCCTAGGATTTACACCCCCCTCTCTCCCCAACGCCTCTCCTTCCTCCCCTACCGCCAAACCCTCTCCTGACCGTTATCGTCGCGGTCAGCGACGCGTCGAGCAGAACGGCCAGACCCAGAGCAACACGGGTAGCGCTTCTTCTGTAGCAAGTGGATCTGCCTCGACTTCGACGTCAGGGGCCTCTTACCACTCCAGAGGTGCCAGTGCTGATGATGCCTTCATGGATAAACCCCAAGCGCCAGAGCTGGCTAAGCGGTACCGACGTAGAAGTTTGGGCAGCCTGGACACAACTGGCTTGGTGAACTTTGCATCAAACCCGTCCTCTGAGGCTACTGTATCTTTAAGCACCCCCGATCTTCCGATGCCTGACTACCAACAACGACCTCATTCCGCTCATTCACCCTCTCATAGACACAACGGTAGCTCAGATAGCGTCTCATCTACCCGATCCCTCCCCGCGACGATGGTGAGTAGAGCCTTCGACCATACGTTAGTACTCCTGCTGATACTGTCTAGGGAAAACGCAACAATCTTTCCGCCTCATCCCCTACTACTCTTAATTTAGATCCTAAACCCGGTTCCTCCGTTCAGCTTGACACTTCGAAACGTACAACGAACCCCTCTCCTTTGTCTAAGCCGTTGACCATGAGCCCCGATCCCGCCAAACCTACATCACGTCCTGTAGCTGAACCATCCCAACCCAAGGAACAGCCCTCACCTCAACCAAAAATTCAAAGCCCTGCCGCAAGACGCCTTGCTGAAATATCGAAAAAGGGACTAGGAAAAACTGGAAAGTCGAGACTACGACGGGCACTTTCCTTTGGTTCCGTTGCAGAACTGCGAGGGTCTGCCGTTCAGGACAACGCTCCGCTGCCCGTTCGAGGTGGACAGGAGGTTACCCGGAGACAACAACTCGACGAAGAGCTAGGGGAAGAGCAGGCTGCAATTGCTCAAAAGCAAGAGGCAAATGGACTTGGGGAAAACATCTACTCAGGACAAGGCATATTTTCAGGGTCCATGGACAATCTCTCTATCTCTTCGACCGCATCGTCTGCCTCGATTATGCTGCGGAAAATGGGCAAGGGCATGAGGAGATCAACCAGATCACTTGTCGGCCTCTTCCGTCCTAAATCCGCGCTCACAGATGCGGGCGACTCTGCCCCTGCCGAACCTATGACGCCTCAGGTGTCAATAGTAAACGTGGAAGCCGATCGTGAGAATACAGAGACATCTAATAATGTTACCGAGGCAAATGGCCTAGCAGAACCTGCTCAAGAACGGTCTTCTGTGGATACTGGTAGCACAGGCACAGGAGCCGAACAGAGCAGTTCTGATAGTATCAAGGGAGCCCGCAAGAATATTGTTGGGGGAGGAAAGGAGAGAGCGGAAGTCCTCACTGCGGTGAAGAGAGGGATCTTGAAGAGTAGGTTCCCCGGATGGTTTAAGCTTTACCCTGTCTAACAGTGCATAGGACCTGGCCCCGGCTCCAATACCTCATCCCCTGTTGTTCGACCGGTCGAGCCTAAAGGAGCTGATGTAACTACGGCCAATATCCCACATATCCACGATTCCTCTCCGCACTCCAGTGCCCCAAGCACCCCCAGTGATGATCACCCCGCTCGGTCTGGACACCGACGAACCGATTCTATTACCATTGAAGGGGAGGACTACTTCCTGCCGGTCGGACGGTTCAACGGAACTGAGGCTGCCAGCGCGCCCGTCACGCCCCAACCACCGGTAGCGAGAAACATATCTTTTAGTCCCCGAATCCAGTTCCACGATACTTGGCCCAGCGGCGAATATGATCGTCGTGGGGAGATTGCAACGTGCAACCGGTTGACCCCGCTGCTTGCACAACAAATCAAAGAAGAGCTTAATACATTTAAAATGGTACGCCCGCCTCTAATCCTTCTAATGCCGCGATGCTAATGAACCACCAGGAAATGGAAGTGCACGAGTCTTCCAAAGTCTACACACACTTCTTCTAATGACTGCATCCTGCCCGATGGCGTTACCCACCGAGTCTTTCCGATGTCCAGCAACTGTAATTGTGGCTTTTCTTAATTCCAAACGCATGGTCTGCTATCTGCGTTTTCTCTTCTCTCATTGTTGTTTTATGATGATCATAAAGTTCAGCTATGCTCTTTGTTTTTGTTTTGTTGAGCATTTGTCGACGTTGTTCTTTATCATCCGCCATCCCAGCTTCACGACTCTCTTTCATCATCTGTTATTTTTTTCCTTTCAAGCTTCCTGTCTAATTATTTTCATTTATCTTTGTTTTTTTCCTACTTTCTTTCTAATGGTCTGGTTTTTGTTCATTGTGGCGAAATTTTTGTTATGCAGCGTGTTGGAGTCTTGTTTCAATTAGCTTTTTGCCTTTTTTCCCTACAACTTTCTTTATCTATTTCCCGTTTTCTGTTTCATCCATTCGGTTGGTAACCTCGTTTCTGTTTTACTCATTTGTTCGAGTCCAGCCTTTTTCTCCTTCCCGTCTCATACTTTCTTTTATTTACATTCGCTCTACTCTTCGCCACATCTTTGTTGAGTGCAGTCTCTTTGCTGTTTGTACTTTTGCAACTGCATTTGATTTGTTGCCTGTTCGCGGCTTGTGCTCATTTTTTGCCCGTTTGGCTTAGCCAATTTTTTTTCATCAGTTCTGTCTTTTTTTTTGTGCCGTTGGCGGTGCTACTAATCTTTGTGTCTCATATCTCTCATACTATCCTACCTACCTACCTACCTACCTAGTCGAACAAATATTTGATTTTAATCCGGTCGGCTAATCTGGCGAGCAAGAATCAAGATTTCTTTTTTAAGCAAAAAGGGGGAAAACTGGTCCGGGGGGGGAAGGGTGGGGATAGAAAGAAGAGAAGAAAATATAATTAATCCGTTTTTTTTTTACTGGTTTTATTTATTTTCCTTGTGTTTATTCTTCCGTTTCTACTATGTCGTATGTGATGCAGCTACGGTTTTGTTTGTTTTGATTTTAGAATTTGAAAAGAATGTGATTGTAACTAGATGTTTACACCCAGGAAACACACACTCATCATGCCTTGACTCGGAAAGCATACGGAATAAAAAGGTAGATAATAAATAAATAAATAAATAAATATTGGGAGAAGAAGGTAGGTAGGTATTGTTGACAAAAGAGACCTCACCTATTTTACTATTTCTCAAATACTACATGAGATCTATCCATTATTGATACTACCTTGTATGTACGTATATGTATATTAACCGCCTCGAACTCCATCGTTCCTGAATCAGATATTATGATTAATATTGGCAATGATTGGAGTATCAGTAACTACTAGTAGTTAACTACTATGTATGTTCCAGCCCTCAGCTCGCCTGGTAACTCCTCAACAAGTCAGCACTAGCTAGCCAAATAAACAACACAACATAGCTATCCTACCGTCTACGTAGCTACACCCTGCTACTGCAACCATGTACGTACACAACTACAATAAACTAACATCATCTCATCTCGTCGTGGCGGTCTGGTGTCCAGTCAGTCAGTCAGTTTATTTGTGCGGTGCCCTGTAGGGAGAAAGAACTTGAACTTTGAAGCGAGTACGCGGTGGAGTGGGGGAGTTGACTATAACTAGCTAGTCAGTAAGATGATCTGCGCTGGTGTGGCTGGGGAGAGACAGATCTTTAGTGGCGAGGTTGAGATCGATTCGGGATCTATAAATATATTCTTGGATGTTTTGGATTGGGCCGAGGGTGGAGAGTCGAGGCTCTGGAGTCTGGGGGGGAGGTGAGGGAGTCGGGTATGTGGATATAGGTGTGGCGGTGATGTTGATATTGATCCATCTCTGGGACGGGCAGAATGGTGGTTAGGTAGGTATGTAATAGGTATTAATTGGCATTCATTCTTGAAGATTTCAGGGCTGGAGATGGAGTCTGTAACTGGTTAACCTGTTTAACTATGTAGCAAAAGAATTCTAGACATTGCTGTTGTGATAAATGCTTCTTCCATTGGATTGGGGATGTAATTGGTAAGTTAGCAAATATCCATTCCATTCAGCTGCCCCTTTCTACCAGACGACAACTAAGTTAACTCGCTGCTATGTTTTCAGCTGAGAGATCGGGCCAGACGGCGACCCACACATATGCCCGATCTACGTGCAGTGTCTTCGTTGACAAATATTAAGTAGCTACAGCATCATGCATGTAAGCTTGCCATTTTGCCTTATGATTCAATTAGATACATTGTGACTTGACTGACTGGTTAACCGACAGCGCCGGTAAAGTAACTGTAGCTAGTACATACGCCCTTGCTGTAGTCCCGCGTATTGATGTGGTTATATTAAGAAACATATACTCAGACATGTCAGATTCTTGACGTAAAATCAGAAACCACAACATAGCTATGAACTGAAGCAAAAAGCTGGAGAATAAGTATAAATACCAAGATGAAATCTCCAGATAATTCCATTTTTACTATCCATTCTCAACAACATCAATCAACTCTCTCAAGAACCAAGCAAATCAATCCAAACCACCTCCACCAATTCCCAACTCTCCAACCACCAATTCTCCAAACAAATCCAAATCCAAATCCAAAATGAAGCTCTCCATCTACGCCACTATCCTCGCCGCCACCTCGGCCCTCGCTGCCCCAGCCCCTGCTAAGCGCTCCGGCGGCTTCTCAATCAGCAACCTCCATGCCCGCAAAGCCCTCGACAACACCCTGAGCTTCACCCTCCTCGATACCAACATCCCCTCCGGCCCCCTGTCGACGGAATGCAATCTGATCTGGTACGCCCCATACCCCCCCCATCCATCCCACTCCCTAGCATAACCTACTAACCATGATACAAACAGGCCCGCCAACTCTGCCCCAGACGCAGACGCCGCCTGCGGCCCGGACAGCGGATACAAGATCCGGTTCCCCGATGGGTTCCAGGGCCTTGCGAAGTTCACCCTTGCTGTTGAGCGTGTTAATGTTGAGCCGATTGGGGGGCGGGCGTATCTGGATGAGAACGCTGCTGATGGGAAGTGGAGATGTGTCTACGACCATGCGGGGGTGGTGAAGCAGGACTGTGTGTATGAGGGGGCTTATGAGATTCCGTTGTAATGGGGTCTTTTCTTCCTTTTCGATGGGTTCTGAGGGGGTGAGTGAGGGGTGTGGTTGTCTGTGGTTGGATTTTCATTTGTTTTCCGAACCCCTTTTTTTCGGGGGATCCTTTTTGCATATGTTCATTCACGCTCCTTAAGCCTTGATTGCATTTCAGCGCAGTTGATAGACTAAAACATTGGCATTAATATCATCTCAAACTTCCTCGTGGGTTTAATCTTACCTTTTTTTTTTAACCTGCATTCATAGAAAAATAAAAGGAACACATCTTATCCAGTTCAGGGGCAAACACCGTAGAAAAAATAAAACACACCACCGTGCCCTTCACCCATACATAGCCGAGTACCCCATACCTAACGGCCCGGATCAACTCACCACGGCACCTTAACCTCTCCCCTCCTATCCCTCTCCCTCATCATCTCCCTCCTCCAAACACTCTTGACACTCGCAACCCCCTCCACCACCCCCTCCACTCCCCCCATTACCCGCCTAATAACCACCCCATCCCCCCTCACCACCAACGCCCCAAACCTCACCGGCCCCAGCCGCGCACGTCGAACCGCCCACGTCCGCGTCGTCGCCTGCGGACGAATGAAGCCGAGCGGCCCGAGGAGGCGGGTGCCATGGGGATCACTGAGGAGCGCCGTGGGGGGGTCAGATAAGTCGGCTGAGGCGAGGAAGAGGGCGTTTTGAGAGGGCTGGTAGGCGGTTATATGGATGCGGGAGAGGCGGAGGGTTGGGTCTATTTGTGTTTGTTCGAGGTGGGAGAGTTGGTTGAGGACTTTTGAGGGTTGGTTTGAGTATGGGTGCTGTATAAGTATGTGGACTGCTTTTTTAGCTTACCTTCTTGTTTGTATTTTTTTGGATGTATCCAGATGAGTAGGCCGTTTTGGTTTTTCTTTGATAGGAGGGTTTTGAGGGCTGTTGGGTTGCTTGTGTGTGTTTTTATATTGGTGTTTAGGAGGTGGGGTGGGAGTTTCTCGCCAATGCGGATGTCGATGGTTGGTGATGGAGGGGATATTTCTTCCCCTGTTTCTGTATTTTTGTCTTCTACAACATTGTTTTTCTTGTTATTTGGTGGACTTTTGGTGGATGACGGCCTTCCGCACCTTTCCTGTAACTGCAGACCTGTTGAGCATGAGGATGGTTTTATACATGAGGCAGAAAGGGTGGTGCGGCTTCTTAGTTCCATATTTCTTGAAAATTGTGTATTAGATGGCTATTATGTAGTTATATGAAGTTTTAAATGTAAAAGAAGAGAAGGATGGGGCAGCAATTTATATCCTTCTGCCTCCTTGGCTTCCCTCATATTCTCATCACCCCCTGCCCCTTTTTCTCGCGAGCTTGATATCACGTGAGTTTACCTCCCCAGACCGCCAAAACTAAAACCTTTCAACATCTGGATTTGAACCTACAATCATATTGACACCATGTTCAGCTACTCAGTGACTGACGAAAAACACGTCTGTTATGCATAAGGGTTACATCGAACTTTCTCGCCAGCCCATCCCTCCATTTCCCTTTCTGACTGGTCGCTGTTGTGGTGCTATGTCCATTTTCATCCCATGCATTGGAGATCTGGCGTCGAGTTCCAGCCCACGCGTATTGCTTAATTACACCCAGATTTGCGTTGAATATCCGATGATCTTCCCTGGACACTGGGAGCTTCCCCTTGATGCAAGCTTTGAAAATCCCACATCCCGACTGGCGGTACCCCTCCTTATCACCCCACATATGGGGTCTCTATTCGATGACCGTTTGACAACGGTTATGCGCAGCTTGGTTTTTGGCGCACACGATGCTTCCAACTGAGGGGTTGCCGATGTAACCGATTGACGGGGAATACTGGCAGAAGGGTCTATTGTCTATTAAAGAAAGAGAATCGCCAGCGATAATTCTTCGGATGTTGAACTTTTCTTTGTCCCCCCTTTTCTTCGTCCATTTAACGCGTTGAGAACCAAAGAGAGATAAAACACGATCATTTTGAAATAGCTAACCCTGGCATCACGGTTCCCACGCCATGGAAAGCTTGTGTTTTGTGGCTGTTTTGGCGTTTTCGATTTTAAACCCAGCCGCATCCGCTGCCTCAACAGTAGATCTGACAGAATACGTTGACCTCTTCATAGGAACACAAGGGACCGTGCCCGGGACTTCTTTCAATGGCGGAAATGTGTTTCCTGGTGCTGCGTGAGGATCATCACTTGGCATTTGATATTGATATTGGTTATTTTGGGATGCTAATTTGTCCATAGGCTGCCGTTTGGTGTGGTTAAGGTCGGGATTGATACTTCGGTGTAAGTCAGGCCGGGCTTTGGTCCTATTATGTGCACGGCAATTGACGGTTTGATGAACAGGCATGACCTAGATGAAGAACGCACTGTTGATGCGAATGGTGGGTATTCGCCAGACGGCAATATAACTGCCATCTCCATGCTGCATGAAAGCGGTACCGGAGGTGGACCAAAGTATGGTAAGGGCCTACATCTTACTTAGATCCCATTTTTCTACGGTTTCAAAATGACGGTGGAAATAGGCGTTGTATCGCAGATGCCTCTCACCACGCTGGATGGCGTAAACCTTGCAGATAATCGAACATACATGCAACCGCGAACAACGAACGACACGGCCACTGTCGGATACTATAGATCTAATCTTCAAAATGGAGTGGTTGCGGAGATGTCGGCAACCCATCACGCTGGAATACTGCAGTATACATATCCAAATTCGACGGGAAGATATATCCTCGTCGATATGAGCCACTATCTCCCCTCGAAGACCGAGCATAAGGCCGCGCAGTCTTATAGCAACGGGAAAATTGATATTCATGAGAACGGACACAAGTACACTGGGTATGGAGTTTGGAAGGGAGGGTTTAATGAAGGTGATACTTTCCACTTTTCCAGCTTATATGAGACTAAAAATCCGCAGGACCGGACTATCAAGTATTCATGTGCGCATTGTTTGATACCAAACCCATATCTGCAAAGACATGGCGGGCACCATACACAGACCCATATCATAACATCACCGTAGAAACAAAATTCTCGGACAGCCAGTCGATCCTAGGAGGGCGATCTGTCCACCCCCGTGCAGACAGGGTCGGAACACTGTTCGAGTTTCCCGAAGATGTCACAACTCTGAAATCCAAAATTGGCGTTTCCTTCATCTCGGAAGATAGGGCTTGCGAATTCATTGATGAAATCCCGTCTTGGAACCTCAACGATACGGTCAGTGCCGCTGTTAAGCAGTGGAACGAGGAGGTACTGAGCAAGATAACTGTGGCTGATATGAGCAATTCTACACGGCTTACTATGCTGTACACTGCTCTCTATCATGCGCATTTACTCCCCAGTAACCGCACAGGTGAGAATCCGTACTGGGAATCGTCAGAGCCGTACTATGATGACTATTACACTGCATGGGATACGTTCCGGTGCCTTAATTCTCTTTACTTGCTGCTAGAGCCGGAACGGGCGGCTGAAACTATCAGATCGTTGATTGATATTTGGAGGTATGAGGGGTTTATGCCCGATGGGAGGAGTGGCAATTATAACGGACGGGTAAATCTCACTAATAGACTACATCTATCGTCCAAGACCAACAGCGGCTAATGTGGTTACAATAGGTGCAAGGAGGAAGCAACGCAGACAATATCCTCGCAGATGCCTATGTCAAAGGTCTTCAGCGCGGCATAAATTGGACGGCAGGATATTTGGCTATGAAAACCAATGCCGAAATGGTCCCGTATAACAACTTTGATCCCGAGGACGATACGGGCTCTACCAAAGAAGGCCGTGGCGCTCTCCCCGATTGGCTCGAGTACGGATTCATTACCCCCAACTTCAGCCGTGCGATAAGCAGGACGGTCGAGTACTCGCTGAACGATTATGCCCTTAGTGTCGTCGCAAAAGACCTGGCACCAGACGATTATCAAAAATATCTAATGCGAAGTGCCGGGTGGCAGCATATCTGGCATAATGAGATTGAGAGTCTCAACGTTACCGGATTTCTTGCCCCGACTTGGCCGAATGGGTCTGTGACGGCTGGCTATGATCCGTTAGACTGCGGATTTTGTGAATGGTCTTCGCATAGCTATGAGGCATTACCGGTTGAGTACGGTTGGACCATTCCGTTCGACATGGAAACTCTGATATCATTTATGGGTGGACCGGAAGCAGCAGAAAGCAGGCTGGATACTATGTTCGTTCCCGGATTGAGGGAGGGCTCGGTGGGGACGGGAGGTTCTAACACGATCGGTAACGTTTTCCCCCAAATAGTAATAGAATCCCGTTTGTAATTTGGCTACTGATAGTTTTTGTAGGAACGAGCCTTTTCAATCCGGGGAATGAGCCAAGTTTCGCAACGCCGTTCCTGTACAACTACCTCCAAGGGCGACAGCACAAGACCGTGCTAAGGACGAGAGACACGGTAAACACATACTACGGGATTAGCCCGTCGGGTCTTCCCGGTAGGTATCCAGCCACAACCCTATGTGTATACCGGGCTAATACCCGACACAGGCAACAGCGATGCTGGAAGCCTTGACTCGTGGCTTGTCTGGAACTTCCTGGGCCTCTATCCCGTCGTCACGCAGCCGATATATCTCCTCAGCAGCCCATGGTTTGAAACCATCTCCATGGCTGTGGGCGACACCGCCACGTTAACCATCACAGCCAAGAACTTGAGTGACGAGAGCTACTTCGTGCAGAGTGTTCAGGTTAACGGACAGCCGTGGAATAGGAGCTGGGTCAGCCATGATGACATCAAAAACGGGGGGTTGATTGAGTTTGTCCTTGGGCCGGAGATGGTTAGTTGGGATGTTGGGGATCTGCCGCCGAGCCCAGGCCATGTTGTGCTCGACTTGTAGTGTTGGGAATGCGTTCGTTGGGGCCGGAAACATAATTATTGTAACCCATTTCTCCTATTAACTAGCGGGATATGTCCCCTCTGAGATCAGATTGTTTTGGATGAGATGAAATTTCTAACCATTGGATTGTAACTAACCTAATGCATAGTATGAGCAAAAATCCTCTTCTGGCTTGCTTGATTTGAGATCTGCTGACTCCGGCAGAAATCAGACATGATAGCCCCTAACTAACTAGCGGTCAACCTTGCTTAAAATAAGCTCAGGGGGTCAAAGCACAAGATAGCCGCCACTAGATTCCAATGCAAGGGGCGTAGCGTTCGGAGGACGCTATTGTTTGATCGGTGACTGATCCAGACCTTGAAAGCCGAGGAAGGGATAGACATACGGAAAAATAGACAAAGGCAGTATTACGCCAGCTATCCCTGAAACAAAGGCCGACGCCGAATACTCGCTCCCGTTCCATATATCATCATGTCTGGAGAGGTTATCGTTGAGGTTGGGGCGACGTATGAAGACCTGGGGATATATACCACCTCCTGCTTCCTGCAGCGATTATACATGTTTCCCCCATGCCCACGCCGGACGGACTTGTTGCATTGCTTGAATCCCGAGTATTGATTTTATCTCCGCGCCGAACAAGCCCACCGACATGACAATCCCAGCGGGACCGGCCTCGTGGGCAGCAGACATCAAGGCCGCCCCGGAATCCCAGTCCCACACAAGCGGCGATAGTTCTCTCACCGGCGCCCTCCCGTCCGGGAGCGTGGACCCTGTCTATGAAGCAAAGGCACGGTTGCTTAACCAGGCCGTCTTGGATATCGGGATGGGATGGTACCAGTGGCAGCTATTTATCTTCATCGGGTTTGGCTGGGCCAGCAACAACCTCTGGCCAACTGTTACATCCTTGATCTTCACCCCCGTGAAGAACGAGTTCGCGCCAGCCTGGACACCCTACCTCACCCTGGCGCAAAACCTAGGCTTGCTTGTCGGAGCGGTTTTCTGGGGTTTTACTTCTGATATCTATGGCCGGCGGTGGGCATTCAATCTGACAATCGGCATCGCGGCGGTTTTTGGTCTGGTAGCTGCAGCCTCGCCGAATTTTGCTGCAGTCGCTGTTTTCGCGGCCCTATGGTCTGTCGGGGTTGGCGGTAATCTGCCCGTGGATTCTGCGATTTTTCTCGAGTTTTTACCGTCGACTCACCAGTTCCTGCTCACAGTTTTGTCTGTTGACTGGGCGCTGGCGCAGGTACTAGCTACCCTTGTTGCGTGGCCGCTTCTTGGGAATCTGACCTGCGAGGAGAATACCAAATGTGCTCGGGGGGATAACGTGGGATGGCGGTACTTTATGATCGCTGTGGGTGGGATTACAATGATCATGGCGTTCCTCCGCTTTGCCTGTTTCACCATGTTCGAGTCGCCAAAGTACCTCATGGGTATAGGAAAGGATGAGGAGGCAGTCAAGGTCGTGCACGAAATCGCACGGCGGAATGGCAAGACATCCTCGCTCACCGTAGCGGACCTGGAAGCTCTTGGTGCCGGAGCGACGCAAGGGATAGGCGCTGTAAAGGCGCTGCAAAGAAACCTGCAGAAGTTCGACACAGCGCACGTCAAATCTCTCTTCGCCACTCCCAAATTAGCATGGTCAACCTCTCTGATGATACTTATCTGGTCGTTTATCGGGCTCGGATTCCCCCTATACAACTCCTTCCTACCATACATCCAATCATCCCGCGGCGTAGACTTCGGCGACGGATCGACCTACATCACCTACCGCAACTCTCTAATCATAGCCGTCCTCGGCGTCCCCGGCTGCCTCCTCGGCGGCGCGCTCGTCGAAGCACCGTACTTCGGCAGGAAGGGAACGTTATCCGCCTCCACCGTGCTCACAGGCGTCTTCCTCTTCGCGTCCACCACTGCAATGACCTCCGACGCTCTCCTCGCGTGGAACTGCGCATACAACTTCATGAGCAACATCATGTATGCAGTTTTGTATTCGTATACGCCGGAGATATTCCCGACCAAGGCTCGCGGGACGGGCAACGCGTTGACGGCCGCGGCGAATCGGGTTTTTGGAGTGATGGCGCCTGTAATTGGGATGTTTGCGGGTTTGGAGACGGCTGCGCCCGTTTATGTGAGTGGCGCGCTGTTCGTTGCTGCTGGAATTTTGGTGCTGTTGCTGCCGTTTGAACCGAGGGGGAAGGCTAGTTTGTAGTAGTAAGTTATGTATCCTGGTGGCCGATAGATTGGCGCGGGATGAGTGAAGGATTAAGATCTCGGGTGACCCGGCGTGGATGGAATAGACGAGGCGTTGGGTTTTTTTTATCGAAGGAGGCCGATATTTTATGAATAGACTTTTAGAAGAGGGTGATATTCTTGTTACACATACTCCGTAGAGGAGAGCAATGAATCCAATCCATTGATCTGCCATGATTTAAGCGACAGATCCGTCGTCATCCTGTCAGCATCTAATTATTCTAATATTGTTTAACTAACTTTAACTCCCCAAACACCGACCCGGCCCCCACGGGCCACGACAGGGTGACAATAAGGTTTAGCAACCGCCCGGGTTCAGCTATTATTGGCATCCAAACCGGATCTTCACCGCCGACGTTGTAGTTACATTTCAAGGCGCAGTTTTGCTTTGGGGCCAAAGGCAGCAAACAGGATACTCCTACTGGCTGTTTTTGATCCAAATGCACTCCCCGTGAAGGATTGATCTTGCTGTCCCGCCGTGTTTCAAGAAATGAATCCTACGGGATTTCTTCACGGAACTGCTTCCCAGTTGGGTCAAAGGATGGAGCCGAACCGGCCAAATGCTCCATCGGCTGAAGGAATCGCTGGCTTGTTGGCTATCCCGCTCCCAATTAAATAACCACAGACGGGACACCGTGGGGCTCTCTGGGCGCCAATGAAGAACTAACTACTCCGTAACTTATTGCTTCTTGGCTTGGCTGGGTGAAGAGAGCGTGGAGAGATTCATTTCAACCCTTTGCGCAGAAGAGGGCAGCTATCTCGACAATATCATTGTGAGCTGGGACATACTCCCCATGCTACCATGGTCCATGCAGGATAGCCACAGCCCTATGTCCGCCACGCAGCAGATCTGAGACTGTACGTAAAAATAGCTAGCCAACTATGGAGACATCGTCCTGGTGCTAAACCGATAAACTCAGGGCTCGGTCCTGGATCGTCTCGTTGATTGGCGCTGTCCAAGACATTCCACCGTTTTTTGGAGCCGGCCGTTGCTCACTAAACAGCCCCAGTCCGGATCAACTGAAAAATGGTCCTGCGGAGGAATGACACGGGGGGAAACTCGATTTATCAAAAATCGTGGGGTGCCCTGCCCTGTTTGTTGGAGGCGGATCTGAAGAATCCTCACCCACGGGAAGCTTTTGCTGCTTCTTTTCCCACAATCATCAGCCTCCAGAGATCAGCTCTGTTGACTTCTGCTGTTCTAGGGGCGGACGGGTTTTGTTGAGCGCCCTCAGCGAGCGGAAAGATGCGTCTCGCATTGGTTCTCTCGTTATCATACCTCTTGGTCGGCAGAAGCCATGCGCAAGAGTGTAATAGCTCCTCTCTCACCATCGAGCTTCCTGTTCGGAATGTTACGATAACCAATTCTGACATCGTCCGATGGGGAATCGGTCTTGGGGTTGGAACCCCGCCTCAGACGATCGCGGCGGTGCCGAGTCCGTATGTTTCTATCTCCCCCTTGGTGAGACTTCTTTTTTCAAACATGTTTAACTGACTCGGGTATGCCGCGGTTGATATAGGGATTGGAATAACACGGCGATTTACCCTCAATCAGCCTTCAAATGCAAGAAAACAACACCGCCCCTCAACTGCAGCTGGTATCGAGGGGGCGGGTTTAACGATGCCGACAGTAGCTCTTGGGAACCCACTACACGGACCGATGTATACGAGTTCCGAAACGGCGGTACTGGGCCTCAAGGGAATAGCCCTTGGGGGAATGATACCGTCGAATTGAAGCCCGATGTGACGATACCGGATGTTTCTTTATACTCGCCATCGGCTGGGGAAGGTCGCGAGAATAATCTTGGGTTGGGTCGCGCTTCGTCTTTCCTCGACCTCCTTGTAGCCCAAGGGAAGATAGCTTCACGGACATGGTCGCTCTTCTGGGGGTGGCAGGGTTTAGAAGCGTCGCAGCAGATGGAGGGACATCTTGTCCTGGGTGGTTATGATAAGGCCAAGACCAAGGGGGGGAACTACACGGGGGGGTTTGGGGACAACACGGAATGCGCTACTAGTTTGTCGATTGATATCAAACGCATTCATGTCGACACATCGACGGGGACCGAAACCGACATCTTCAACGGGAGGGGGAGGACATTGAATGCATGCATTCGCCCAGATTATGAGTTGATTGCCCTGCCGCCGGACGTTTGGCAAAAGTTCAATGCTAGTCTGCCTGGCAAAAACCTGGGGGAATCAAATGGAATATTTGCAAATGGCATTTCTGCCCCCGCCGAAGATATGTATGTTTTCCCCCGGTGCCCCTGGAATAGCCATACCAAGTCGCAACAACTAAACTAATTTATTACCTATTGGCATATAGCTTCAAGGGCGATCTCACCTTCACCCTAACATCCGGCCTCACCGTCACCATCCCTAACCACCAACTTGTCCTCCCAAACGTCGAGATCAACAAGAATGGCGACCATGAAATCATCGACGACACGCGAGTCATCCCAATACACAATTCAGGAGATTACCCAATCCCAACCCTAGGCCAGACATTTTTATCCGCCGCATACCTCTATGTCAACAACGACCGCAGGGAATTTACCCTCTGGCAAGCAAACCCAACCAAGGACACCGACATAGTTGGCATCGGCGGCGACGACGCTGCATGCAGCACAGACGGCGGCCCTGAAGGCGTTGAAGGCGCTGAAGATGAGGGTAGCGCTTCCATGAGTACAGGGGCGCTCGCGGGCATCGTTGTCGGCGCGGTTGCCGGCGTCGTGCTCATCGCCCTAGGAATATTCTTCCTCGTCCGGCGGAAACAGAACCAAGGAGATGCGCGGGCGAAATCCCACGTACTGGCGTATCTCGGGGCCAGTGAGGAAGGGAAGAAACGGATACCGGAGATGGATGCCGGCAGCATTGTAAATGCAACCCTGCTTTCAACTACTAATTCCCCTCGGGGATCCGTTCTCGGTCCTGCCCCTGTTCCGTCTAAGAACCAGCACTTTTTGGCCGAGCTGCCTGCAAATGAGACTTTTGGGCACGCGATTGGTAGAGGAAGGGGTTGATATTGACTCTGTCTTACCTTACCCCCCTTTGTTTTCTTTATTTCCTTCTCGTTTTCCTCTGCAGAGATCTCTTTTCACCTCGGTTTTTTTTTTTTTCACGTTATTAACCTGACTTTCCTATGTTTCATGGCATATAGATGGTGTTCCTGGCGATATGGGGAAGACATGTACATGTACATACATACATATATCAATCATATTACGGCCTAGCATGGTAACCAGAGAGTCAAGCTCTCAGCATCAGCGACCCCCTTTCCACCCTCGCTGTACCTCTAAGGCGTACAACGCCAGCACAAATTACAATTCCCACTCAGACACCGCCGCATATTTACCCTGCAAACAGACTCTCCCCTCTTTGAAGCCGGGTATTTAAAAGTTCCACACAATATAAATAACTACCCACCTACCAAAATATTCCACCATAGACGCCCAGCACAGTGGCCTGGCCTGCCGGCAAAGCGACGACGCCATATTCACAGCGTGGATGAGACATCTAGATAGATGAATGAAAAACTGATGAGTTAATTCTAGCCTTGCATTTCAACATCTTCACCATGAACCTGTGGACGTCATGCATCACTCCCAATGCTACACTGGCTATACAGTCACCAGGCGAGCTTGTTAATATCTATACCTGATTCACAATCAGTGCAGATGCACTGGACTGCTATAGTTATCTGCCCAGTCTTCATAACTATACTCAGACCAGACCAAGCCTCCTTTAAACAAATCTGCTCCCGCTCTCCTCTTACATTTACCCTGACACTCTCTGATGCGCTTACAGCCCAAAACCCTTTTTCTATTGACTTCTTCCGCACCTTACCACCATTACTTGATACCAAGAAGGCTTGGGGAGTCTAGTCTCATCGTTTACTATGTTGGACACCAATGCCTGCTTTCGAATTCATGCCCATAGCTCACTGTAAGATGGTTGCAGTGGAGGCAGTATTTGCCTACATATTTTTTGCCTTCTAGTTGGCAAATGATAATGGTGGTTGGACAGAGTTCTGGCCATGGGAATAGAACACAGCAGTGAACTGGGAGCCACTATGCACCCATACTGCTCTATTGGAAAAACTGATGGGCAACTTGGACATGACTTCAGAGGAACTCAAGCAATCATATGAAACATGGTGGAGGGAAAATGATGCAGAGTACAGGAGGCAGTATCACACAATGGCCTGGGCCCGGAATTTGAACGGGTATCTTGCTCAAAGGTGCAGGATAAGGATTAAATGGGAATTCAAGAACAAGGATAAAAGTTCAGCCTCTATTGCCCATGTTCACACTCATGCAATCACCTCTCTTGAGTTACATCTCAATATGAAGAACCACAGTGTGTTCAGGGTGGTCTTGCTCTCCTTTCAACCCAGTACTCCTATCTGACATCAGGGGATGGTCGATTGTCGGAGCACAGAAAGCAATATCTAGAATGTTCACCTCCACTCGAACCATCCAAGCTCTTCTCCAGGAGGATCCGGACTACAATGTGTGTTCCGTTATACTCTCCTTGGGTATCAATCATTTCTCAAATATTGGGTCAAGACCCAAGCCCCCCTCTGCTAGAGTATGTTTCCAGAGCAAGGGTGGAAAAACGGCATTATTACAGTATTGTGATTTTACATTTAACAGTAAAGGACATCTCGACAAGCATCTGAAGAGCAAGAGGCACCTGAAAGTTCGTGTCGTGTTTCCACAAATTTATCGAGACTGCTAGTCCCCCTCGCCCAATACCACCAGTAAGTCTGACATGATATCAGGAGAGAAAGACAGAGTCTAATAGAAAATAGTGCCTCCATACGTCGAGTTTTCTCCGCAGGAAAAGCCACCACCGCAGTTCCCAAGTCTACCACTACAGCTGCGTCTACACTCCCCGAATGATGATCTCTGTATCCGCGCTGTTATAGACTGGAAATTGTACTATACCACCTCGACGCATTGCTCTCCATGACGGTTGTTGTTAGCTCGTCCAGGGACCTGGAATAGGGGAATTTGACGACTTCTGAACTCACTACATGTCTCGCCGGGAAATATTTCTAGAGCTTTTGCGGGATCATGAGAACGGGCTGACCGAAAGTGGTAGCCCCCCCCCACCTCTTAGAGCTTATGGCTCAGTCAGTTGAATATGGCGACTTCTAGGGTTTCCTCGCGGCCGCTTATAGTCTTGCGTTTGATGATATCTAGTTACCGGCGATTCATACACCAAACCAAAGCATTGTGGGAGTTTCGAGTCCACCAAGGGTTTGACGATGTTGTTAAGTGCAGAGGAGCAGAGCAATATTGAGATATTTGTTCGTAAAAAGATGCAACATATGAGGGAGGGTAACGTTGATTCGCACCGAACTCTTGAGGGGTATGATAAATGCTTATATTCTCTGTACCTACCTATACTATCACTGGTCATGTATGTATCTGCTAAATATTTTCAATAACTTGATACGCGGGGGCAATCCCAACGATTCTCTCAATAGCATGATTCGTCAAGCTCTGACGATAGATAGGAAGCTGGGAAATAAACTCCCATCTACCTGTAGGAGTGTACAATTGGCAGTCTATCCGCAGTAGCTACACCGTCAACTTCACATTTTCGGGTTCGGGAGTCAATCAGGGGGGACGATTCTCCATCGTGGTAATAGTCCCAAGTCGCCATGGGCTTGTCTTGTTGCCCTTGTTGAGAGTTTTAGTGATCACATCTCCATTAACAGCCGGAATTTAATATCTCCAAGACATGATGTTTTGGAGAACTGGGTTTGGACAACATGCTGCAACCTGTCTGATCCAGGTGTAGATAGGATGATGATTAGTTTGATTTAAATATGCCTGGCCGGACCACACCCTGCTAACTAGTGCGGCGTTTCACATTCTGCGAGCGCCGGAGATTAGAATCATCCATGCGGCTGTCGTCGCGCTGTTCGTCGTTTTTCTTCTTTTCCCCTTGTTTCCCCGATTTTTAGATCCGACCGTTTCCATGTTTGTCCCGTTTGGATGTTCCCAGCAAATGACATGAAGCTTATGCGTAGGAGAATAGCAAAGCCCCGCCTGTCGATTCAAGAGCTTGGATGTTATGTGGAAAAAGGCCTCGGCATCACCTCCAGGTGGTTAGATTCAAATTGTTTTTATGTGCTGTCAAGATCCGATGAGGGGGAGCGCAAGGAGACAATAGTTGATAGGAAACCAAAGATATCATGAAATGTTTGTCACCTTGACGGGCACTAGGGGTACAAGAAACTCGATGTGTGAAGGGTAAGAGCCCAGAAGGCCTCTTCGCGTCCTGTCTCTGGAGGTGGAAGGGGATAAAAATAATTAAGTCTAGAATTCCCTTGTAAGAGCGAGATCCGACTAAAATGACAAGCTCTCAATGTTCTGTGGTCCGTCAAAGAGAGGTGAATATCCCTGGCTAGTCTGCAAGAGAGGAAATGGCTAGAAAAGGGGGCATATGTCTTGCAGGGGGGAATTTGCAATTACGCTGTATGGCATGTGCATATACTCTAAATATCACCAAGGATAGCCATCTCGAGGAATATCTCACTCCACTTGGCAGACTTCATGCACGGTAAGAAAATCATCACAAAAATGGGATGCCTTCCTACTGCCATTTAAACTTGGCCTGGAGAGCCGCGCTGGCGAGAAGGGTAGCGAACGAAGGTAGAAGGAGCTTATTTTAGCACTTTTGACCAGAAATATGTTCTGGGTAAGTACTGGGGAAATAAACCTGCTAGTTGCATATGGTTGTGTTTGTGCCAGTAAATGGCCCGTCCCTGGGAGGTGGAAACGGGAAAGGGGATAGAATGGTGAGGAGGAAAATATATATATTTCGCATCAGGCACTGCAAAACCGGACACAAACTACGTGTCTAGTATTATTTTTGATAAAAAGTTATTAATCCCCCTTCTCATTCGTTCAAGTTCTCATTGCATTATTTTCCCAGGGCGAAAAAAACCCTAGCGGCCAATGTTGAATCCCAAGCTTGAATCACTAAAGGGAACAGGGCCAAAAGACGCATCTACCGCCCACCATGATTTGCCACGCACACCGGATTTCTGGCACCGCAGACTCCACCCAAAGAATATAAAAAAAACAAAAAGAAAGTGACAAGAGTGGGATTCGAACCCACGCCCCTTTCGAGACCAGAACCTTAATCTGGCGCCTTGGACCGCTCGGCCATCTTGCCTTGTGATTGATGTATGGAGGTTGGGTAGAATGCATTATCAATGAATGAGACCAGGTGGGGAAGTAAACCAGCTTACAATGAATGACGAATCTCCGAAATCTCCTCCTATGTTAGTACTAACATAAGACCATATCTAAACCACTCTTCATTTACGGCTGGGTGGATAAAGCTGAGAGATCTAGCAACTCCCTGGTGTGGACGGTTGTGCCATTAATACGCACTCGGGATGGCGAACTGTGGATTGGGAGACGTAAGACCCCCCCTGTTCATAATCTCTTGAGAGGATGCCATGTGCTTGGAAGGGGGCCTGCCATTTTAATTTCTTAAGGCCAGCTAGGTCAAAGACACTGGGATGGTTCATCCACCATCTCTGCAAGCCTGTAGTCCCGATTAGACATAAAAAAATGAACCGACAGGCTTTTATCAACACAATGTGTACTGTGAAGTAGGAGAGAATACTTGTAGAAAGAATAATTTGATTGGATGCAGTCATCATTAATTGGAAAACCCGTCCAGTATGTTTTTTATAATTGATGAAAAAGATAAGAACTATCCCATGCATTTCCTGTATACCCTACCCCCTTTTTTGTGCCTCTTTCAAAGCAAAGAAATATTTCCCCTTGTTCTCTTTTTTGCTACTTGCTTCACCCGTCTTTCAATATATCATTCCTTATTTTGGAGGACCCGGATACTGTAAAAATTGCTCAGCCTTCATCCTAGTTAAGGGTGATTCAGGGGGGTATTTATAGATATGTTAAGGGGAAGAGAACTTACTCTCCAAGTCCAGCAGGTATGCGGCATAAGGAAGTTAACTCCGCAGTGTGTGTACTCATCTTTATGGTCCTGCGGCAGAAAAAGAGGCCAGTTAGCTATACCACTCCCTTCCTATTACTACCTTTTGCTAGATTATCTTTTGCAGAGCAAAGAATGGCTAGGGCTACTCACGGCCGCCATGTCCCAGCAGCTCCAGCTCTGCCGACACTCCCAGTCGTTTTCGCACTTTACAAAAAAAAACATCGTGTTAGTTATATACTAGTATGTTATATGGAAACAATGGGAGTACTTATACATACAGATAGAGAACCAGCACAATAGTCCCACACGAGCTCTTTATTAGGGTCGTCGTTGCCACTAGAAGTGAGAGTTATATTGGGATTGCTGGGACCGTCACCGCTGGGAGCATCACCGCTAGGAAGCGTGTTGTTACTCTGGGTGGGTAGAGTAGCGCTGATGGAGACGAGGATGAACGCTGTGATCCAAGCGAGAGGGAGCTTCATGTTTAATGTTTGAATGGCCTTTTGTAGATGATTATCGAGACGGGCTTCGATGCTTGAAAAGCGGTTTGGATATCTCTTTTCCCTCCCCCTTCCTTTCTTTAGCACACGGAGTGTTGTGGATGCCGACGAAATAAAAATAAAAATAAAAATAATAAAATAAATATGGGGGGTTGCTTCTATTCAGTTTTCTGATTTTTTGAAAGTCCATCTCGAAACACGAGGGCTTTTTATATCCACCTCCCCACCTCCGCACCCTGGAAACAAACACGCGAGGTTCTATGGGAAGTATGGCCATCGGGCAAAAGGCTCAAGTAAGAAGGCTTTTCTAGATCTACATATCCGCCCTCCTACCTTGGAACCGAAAAGCAGACTCCCATGGGGAAGTATGGCCCATCAACCTTTTATATCTGCCCGTCCTTCCCCTTACTTCAACCGAAAAGGGGGCTTCCACAGGAAGTATTGCCATTCGGGCAAAGGGGCTTA
The DNA here is from genome assembly GCA_032988465.1 of Onygenales sp. PD_10. NCBI lineage: Eukaryota > Fungi > Ascomycota > Eurotiomycetes > Onygenales > Onygenales sp. PD_10. The sequence continues at coordinate 118,428 of JANTQH010000072.1, read as the reverse complement.
AGTAACAAGACTTTTCTAGATCGACCTCTCCGCAACCCTGGCTTTGGAACCGAAGAGCAGGTTTCCATGGGAAGTATGCCATCGGGGAAAAGGCTCGAGTATCGAGACATGGTAAGCAACTCCCGGTCTGGACGGGGCGTTTAGACGGGAGAGACCTTCCCCGGACGGATCCATTGGATACCAGGTTTAAAATTAGATTTTGAGAACAGTGGAACACTCAAGTTTTTGTGTAATGGTCTTGGTTACCTCCAAGTTGGACCGGAGGTGTATGCTTAGGCTGATGATCTGAAGTCAATACGCCAGACGTTAACTCTGCGACGCTTCATTAAACCGGGGGGAGAGAAGTGTAAGTGCCAGTTGGTCATAGTTACAGGCCGAAATGGGCTTTAATATGAGAATTAAAAACAATAAAAGTTTGTTAAGTTCAGATCCGAAAAAAAAAAAAAATTACGCAAATTAAATCTGATGTCCTCCAGAGCCCCGGAACAATTTTATGAACCTGCTACAGCTAAACTCTTTTTTCGAGGTGTTGCAGCGGCCAGAGGCAGTACGAAGTATTAAGATAATTCAAGCTGAATTTCTTGGAAGCAACAGGACTTTTGAAGGGTACACTGATATAAAACAACGTAGTTAAAATGCTCTCTCATTGGATTGAATCTGGACCTAGCATTCTGCAATACCTGCCACTTGATATATGCACTGGCAGGCTAGGTTCGTTACAGTGACCCGGCACATATGGATGAAGTGGTTAAAGTGATGGGGAAATTTTATGAGCAAGAAAAACAAATTAAGCAGTCATATGAAAAGTATGCCAAACCTGAGACAACCACCATTCTAAATATTTACATAACTTCATTTAAATACCCTCAAACCACGGATGTGCCAATGCTTTGCATGCCGTGATCCTCTTCCGAGGATCGAATGCCGTCATCTGACAGACAAGGTCTTTGAAGACTGGGTCAACACCTTCCCACAGGGCAAACGGTCTTCGCGGGTTCTGTTTGCCAAATCCATCCCGGATGACGCGAAATATTTCAGCGTAGGGACTCCCGCGAATATATTCAAGGAACCCCTGTATCCCCTCTTCATCTGCAAAGTATGAGATTTGGCGTTCAAGGACGTGGGCGAGGATTTCCTCTCCTTCACCAAGTTCACTTTCATCAATGGCAAAGATGATAAGTTTGTGGACGGCGTAGATGCACTTCATTGGTGTTACATACAATCATTAGCGGTAAATTCATTGCTGATGAATAGAAATTCATATCCAGAGCTTACCACAATGCCAAAAGCAAAAATATCTGAAGGTGTGTGCATTGGACCCTCTGCATGAGCTTCCGGGCTGCGCCACATCCAGTTGCCCAGCTGTCTGCCCATGATTGCACTGTCAAGAGGCACAATTGCGGCATCTTCAATATCAGCCATTTGAACACACTCAATGACATCGTCTTTTCTGTTGACAAGAATGTTATTTGCTTTGACATCTAAGAGGTGTCAGTGTTGCTGTTCCATTCAAACAGGTGCTGAAAAAGGCCATCTCCTTTTGACTTACCATTATGGACAATCCCCTGATCATGTAATGCAGCAATCCCCTGCAATGCATCTTTAAGGATGCGCTTCGTTGTCTCCGGTGGCAAATCTACTTTGGACACCAAGCTGAGGAAATCATCTGTAAAGAATTCGTATATGTACATTGAGCGACTGGGTATTGTGTCTCGTGGCAAGCGTAGGTGCGGACAATTGCTGACTTTACTATATATCTCCTGCAAGTAGTTAAAGTCGGCGACATCTTTCAGTAAAAATTTCTCATCCCCACAGCTATGAGAAACAAAGGTGAGCCTTATTGAGTAATAAAACGGGAGCTGGGAGAAGCCGAAGTTGAAAAAGCATACTTGGCAAGATATACGCCGAGAGGGGAATTCTCTTTCTTCTGGAGCACTCGTTCAATGACATAGCGACAACCGGAGTGGCCGATCAGCATGGTGCCTGGCGATACCATGTTGGCGGTTGCATGATGTGTGCTCATGCTTTGACCTTGCCGAGCAGAAGCAGCCCCCGCGAAGAAGATTGGAGGAAGAGGAAAAGGCGAAGGCCGTAAGTGCAGACGAGGAAATCTATGCATACAGCAACGCAACATGGCTGAGGCCGAATCTATGGCTTTGGGGGCTCGATCAGGTGGGAAAGAAGAGTGGCGACAACCCAGAGATGATGAGGCTGGCTTGCTCTTTGGCGGTCTGAAAGCTGGGCCAATCAGATCGAAGATACTCTTGGCATACAAACTAAGCGCTTGACGCGTCTTCATACCAACCGCCATGTTGACGCGATCATGAACAAGATTGTCAAATCAATTTTGATATCTGCCTTGTACTAGCCTTCCAGTTTCAGTTGGCGCTCAATTCCTTATCTGCCTCCTCCATCGTATAAAAATTTGGTTTGAAGGCCTCCCCTTGACAACTGGCCCATTCGAACCGCAGTCTCTTTACTTCGGTATGAGCCTCAATTGCTTACATGGAATGATTGCTGATCGGTACTAGTACAAGTCTCTGTCTGCTTTACCGAAATGGCAGCCAAATATGTATCGAGCCGCCTTATAAAACAAGTCTCGCAGGGCACAAGGACCCTGGCAGTGGAATTTGTTGACAGAACGACCTCCTGGCAGCGACCAGAGTGCGCCCTGCCCGAAAGCGTCAAGGATGAGTTCGCCCAGCTCGTGCAAGACAACATCGACACGTTTAACTCCCAGGCAACTAAAGTGGCCATGAAGTATACCTTCCCTGCGCTGACCCTGCGTTTTTTCATATGTTGACCAATAAACTAGGGAGTCCGAACACCAAAGCGAAGCAAATATGCGGAAACATTATACTGCGTTTGAGCTCGGCAAAGACGGGACCGTCCTTGGGGTCAAACATCTGGTAAAGAAGTTGAAATAATTGTTGAGTGCTACCATTGCTAGTATCTGTGCTGGATAGAATGTATGTACTAGGAAGGGTTCTGATGATTGAGGGGCGCATTTCAAATATCTCAAGAAATCGAAGAAAAAACTGTCTTTGCAGGAGGGTACCTCTTTTCTCTGTCATGTAATTATGCCTGGTCAGCAATGATTCTGCGCAGTGCTTGTCTTCGAAATGGTCAAGAAAATCACCAACTCCATCACTCTGGAAGATACCTGATAGCCAAAAGGCACTCATTTTCGTTTATGAACACATCTCGTTCCTGGAGCAGGCCGAGGCCCACACCACCAAAGATGCAGGGACCAGTCGCTCCTCCGCAGGGGCCAAAATAGCCATACCACCACCGTTTCTCACCAGGAAAGTACCATCGATCTTGGCCGGACCCTTTGAGCTCTGGATGCATGGTTTTTGCCTCCAGCAAGGAATCTGACGTATCATTAGAATTCGTCTTCTGTTAAGTATGGTGATTGCATGGACTCTGTTGTCGGTAATTATCAGAGAAACACGAGGAGGGGGTGGGGGTGGGGTTAGGATTGCCGCCAGCAGAGGTTACTATGGATAACAAACAGCCAAGAACAGCTAACTAGCAGATGGCGTTACCACGAGTTGTTTTGAGCAAGCCTGCCGGAGTCGGATTTTGGCCTGCAGGGGGGCAAAAACTGGGAGGAGGCGGATATCCAATCACCATGAATGATTAGTGAGGCATGTTTTAAGAGGGTATCCTCGGCAGACGCGGATATCACAAGCCGGTTGATATGATTGATAGTATGCAGGCCAAAGGGGAAAGTTTGTTGGTTCGTTTCCCAGCCTGTCGGAGTTCAGACAATTCCTTACCGGAGACTGTTATTATTAATATTTGATGGGGGATAACGCAACCAGTCTGCGGATAAGGGATAATGGGGAGTTGAGTAGAATCCTGGCCGTATGGGCTCTTTGAGGAGTAATTAGGGCATGAGATGATCACGTGGCGCTCAGACACCCAGACGCCAAGCGCCACCGTCAACGTCCATCCTTGTAGACACCACATGCTGCCGGACATTGACAGGACTGCCATCTTTTCCTCGCTTCTTAGCCTGTATCCCAGCGGCGTGTGGTGCCGTCCAAGATGCCATCCGAGCAGATGGCGAGACCGCTGGCGTCCTTGCCAAGCAACAGGAGGATTGGCCCCTCGCCATGGCCATTGCCATCACCCGCGTGCCGAGAAGACGAAGCTTTTTGTTGGCATTGCCAATATGGAGATATGGAGCAGCAGCGCCAACCATCCCCCCTTCGCGATCCGGACGCCTTGTATTTCGAATGTGGAGTGTGCTCAAGCATCGAAAAGCTTGAATTGACATCACTAGAGTGAGGAGTTGCCCGAGTGCCCGTCAGTTGGTGTTCTCTGTCGCGTGTGGATGAGGTTCTGATTGATATGCTAAACTTCTGATATGGTTTACCCAAGTACCCCGTACCCACTCGCTTGGAAGTTGGAATTCCTCTGTCAGTTCGACAGGGACGGTGCAACTGTGGGGCTTCTAAATCCCTTCCGCTCTGATATCCGCTAAGAGCAGCCGGACGTAAGAATTTAAAATAAAGGTCTGAGAAATTGACAGAATCTGGCAGGAAGCCAGCGGCCCGCTTACTCTCGGCTTTGAGGCAAAGCCGGAATGCCTTTTCTTCATTTGGTGAGGGGTACGTTGAGCTTTCCAAAGCACAGTGTGAGGTGCATGATACGATGTTACATGGGTTGCACTGCTCCCTGGCCCAAGACAATACCCAGTTTGGTGCGGGAGCGGGAGCGGGCTGAACGATCACTGGCTTCATAAAGAAGGAAAGAAGGATGTTGAACTGAGTGACTTGGGAAGTGGGCTTGGGCCATGGACCGCTGATCGCCAATGAGCCGTCCAACTAGAATCGCGGATTTACAACTGCCCGCCAGCAGCAAATTACGTCTTTGCCCGGTTTGACCACTAAAAGAGGCCAAGGCCCCGAGATGTAACATGAAAACACCTTTCCCCAGCCATCACCACCACTGACAGGATCGCACCCCCCAATTGTAATGATGAGTCCCGCATGCATCTCACAGACAAACTTTGGGCCAAGCCCACGCGAGGAAGATTCCTGGTCTCTGACAGGGTGCTTGGCCAGCTAGCAGCCGAGATAAGAGCAATGTCACCTTGATATCGCGTGCGTTCATCTGGTTGATTGTCGTCGCGGTCGGGGTCTTCCGCCCGGTAGTGTTTTGCAGGGAATCAATTAATAAACGATGATGTGTAAAAGGGCCCTGTCGCCCTGCTCACGCCTCTCCCTCCTTTTGCTCCTTCCTCATCTTGCGGGAAAATCTCGAGCACTCTTCCAACATTCCAGTTGTGAGCTTTCGTCCCGCTGAGGCGCATTAACAATGGGTCATAACGCGACCGATGATGGCCCGGAGGTGGGCAGGGCTGATGATAAACAAATCGCGGCTTCAACACCGGAAAAGCAGATCGTGGTTGAGGAGGATGATTTGCTCGAGGATACCGAGTTCCCTGCCCCTACCGAAGAGGAGATGGCTACTCTTCGGCGAATTCCTGACAGAATCCCGTGGCTTTGTTTCACTGTTGCTTTCGTACGTCCACTTATTGGTGTTCGGGCTTTCCTATTGACGCTGACCGGACTGACAGGTTGAACTGTGCGAGCGATTTGGCTACTACGGAACTACGGCAGTCTGTATGTATTTCTGAATGCCCGTATCTATTGTGGTTGAAACCATTCCAGCTGATTATACATTTTTAGTGACGAATTTTATCCAGCAGGAACTTCCTCCCGGATCCAGCACTGGCAATGACCCTCACCCTGATGGCCAACCTGGAGGTTTGTTCGAACTTTTACTTTGTCATGAACGTTGGACTGACTTGCCCTATAGCTCTCGGCAAAGGCCAGCGTGCGGCGCAGGGTATAGTTCTATGTATGATAAACCGGCTCCTGCTATACCATTTGCTTTTTCTAACAGCTCTCAATAGTCAATAAAATGTGGTCCTATTTTACTCCTCTGATCGGCGGTAAGTCTGGAATTCAAGCTTTATCTGCAAGTAACAGGGCACTGATTTCGCCTAATTCTAGGTTATCTCGCTGATGCTATATGGGGGAGAATGAGAACGATCCAGTTGTCCATTGCGCTCTGCATGTTCGGCCATATCGTTATTGTCATATCCGCTCTGCCACCGGTTATCAAGCACCCTGATGGGGCTCTCGCCTGCCTTGCGATTGGTATCGTTATCTTTGGTGCTGGTGCGGGAGGCTTCAAGTATGCCAATTTCCATGCATTATATCCAACTATCGAGAAACGCGACTAACTGTTCTTAGACCTAATATCTCACCCCTTATGGTCGAGCAATTGAAAGCGAAAAAGGTCCACGTCGAAGAGAGGAAGGGCGAGAGAGTCATTGTGGATCCCGCTTTGACTACCCAACGTATCTTCCTGTATTTCTACATGTGTATCAACGTCGGCTCCATCTCTGGTCAGGTCACTATGGTCTATGCCGAGCGTTATATTGGATTCTGGCTTTCGTTTTTACTTCCCACCGCCATGTTCGCCATCTGCCCTATCGTTCTCGCCGTCTTCCACAAGAGATATGTCCACCGCCCACCAACAGGATCCGTCCTAGGAAAATCTTTCCAACTCGTCAAGTTTGCTTGCAAAGGAAAGGTTTCGTGGAACCTAAGGAAAACGTGAGTGTTACCTACTACTTTGGAGTACACAATGGGACTAATTTATTGAAGTACGCGCAATCTTGGATCTCCCGACTTCTGGGAGGATGTCAAGCCATCCAATGTTGCATTCAAACCCAAGTTTATGACTTTCGATGATGCCTGGGTGGACGAGGTCTCAAGAGGAGTCAAGGCCTGCTTGGTGTTCGCTTATTATCCACTTTTCTGTAAGAGCTAGCTAGGGGTCGTCCTACCTGTTTCTGCGTATACTGACTGTGTATAGGGCTGGCATATAATCAAATCGACGGGAACCTTATTTCGCAAGCTGCAACCATGTCACTTCATGGCGTTCCTAATGATCTCCTCAACAACCTCAATCCACTTGGAATTGTCATTATGATCCCCATTATGGATCAAATCGTCTTTCCTCTCCTTCGGAGGTTGAAACTCCGCTTCTCACCATTGAAGCGAATGACATCTGGTTTCTTCATTGCCTGCTGTGCCATGATCTGGGCTGCTATCGTGCAGTACTATATTTATCGCTCGACTCCCTGCGGGAAATATATGAATACCTGTGTTCAGATAGTCGACGGTGAAGAGGTACCCATGGTATCGCCATTGAACGTCTGGATTCAGGCTGGCGCTGTAAGGATTCTATTTACTTTGAAAATGCGCTCATTACTGACTAGTGGATAGTATGTTCTCGTCGGTCTGTCTGAAATTATGGCTTCTATCACTGGTCTTGAATACGCATATACCAAGGCGCCTGCCAACATGAGGGGTCTAGTTTTCGGTCAGTGATGCTCATCTTTGTTTCACTTACGAATGATCATATGAGAAATCTCTTGAGTATCCTTCTGGAAATACTTATGATAAATCATATTAATTGTCGTCCAAATACTAACATTATCCGTAAATAGGTTTCTACCACTTCACTAGCGCCGTATCTGCTGCCATTGGCCAGGCCTTCGTCGGTCTTTCTGAAGATCCTCTCCTTGAGTGGAACTACGGCAGTGTGGCCATCATCGCCGCCGTTGGTGGAGCTCTTTTCTGGATCGCTTTCAGGAGCCTTGATGCGAAAGATGAGCAACTCAACATGCTTGAGGAGTCTGCCTACAAGGGCGACAACCTGGGCGGAAGCCCTGACTCTAAGACCGCTCTGGATGCAGATTCTAAGGCATAAATGTCCGATTTTGCGTCCCATATCTATCTTTGTTGTATATTTTGATTTCCGCGCGGCCTAATGTCTGTTCTTTCCTATTCCGATGGAGAAGGCTGGATACGTGAAGAGACTGGCCTGCTTGTGGATCAGCTCCCCAATCTATCATTCTGTCTACTCCACCTCAGATCTGCCGGTAATCCTTCAAACTCGATCTAGCAGGAAATGGGATGTGGAAAGCAAGGGCCATAAAAAATGGAGAAAAAAAAATCGCAGCAAACACTTCCCAGTCCGGGCTCCTTAATATGTTATGCAGCTGGCCAAGGGGCTGTATATATTTCAGTTTCGTTGAATATATGCCATATCATACTCTATCTTTTCAAGATTTCTACCCAGTACCGTGGAATATGATACTTGTTCGTAACTCTGACGAGAGCCATTTATCCGACCCCAAGATGAGGACATGCGACTTAGAGAGCCAACCTCTTCTCCCGTTTTAACCCCTCGGATATTGCCATTCATCATATCCATACCTCCCACACCCAACAAATCCCTCAGCTCAAAACAGGATCATTGCAAGTCCGCATCTTAGCCATATATCTGACACAGTTGTTCAAGAAGCATTTTGGCTGAACTATCCACTTCCTTCCAGAACGCCGATAGCCTTTTGGTATGACATGAAACAGGGTCCGAGTTGCCCGAGTAGGCTTTTAACGCCGAAAGCATCATCCCTGAATTGCTTCTGTCGGGTCTGCCTTGCGATAATTTGCAGCCAGGGTGAGACCCTGATTCCAACGACGAAGGTTTGTGCAGATATTGATCCCAGGGGTAAATCTACCTGCCTAGATGGGTTTAGAAAAGGAATAAACCATTAAGCCGGAAACCGGAAACGGTAGCAGGGCCTGACCAAATAAGGGTGATACGCTGGCCCGTTTAAACGAGATTTTTCCCAAACGGTAAAATCTTCACACATCTCCGTGATTAAGGTTGCACGCATGCGTTTGGAATTTACTTCTTTGGGCCCCTTTCCGGGGATCGTTGTTTAACTAGCGCTGGGCCGGCTGTGGGGGCCGAAACCTTGGTTAAAGACACCGCTATTTGCGGAGGCTATATTTAGCGCTGGAATAGGCTATGGGTCCTGGCAGCGGGCTACAACCGGCTTCTTTCAGCTTCTGGGAGGGGGGAGGGGGTCAGGACTCTTGAACTGCTGCGCTTTCAATCAACCTGCAACATCCCCAGCCACCACAACCCGGCATCACAGCCACCCTAACCAAGATGTTGGGCGTGCACTTCCTCAGCTGGGGTCCTGGGCAGACCCAAGGCCGATAAACCAGAGCGCTCTCGGCCGACACCCACCTTTTTGGCTGCAGATTCGGGGGAATATTAGCCCCCTCCCCCCTCGCCCGACGGCCAGCACCCCTAATTCGTTTTAGCCACATATGCCGGGTTATTGGAGGGTCTACCACGGCCATTTATGCGGCCGCTTCTCTGCATCTCCTCAGAAAAGCCCCGGCATCCCCTGTACGTGGACCCTTGCTTGTGGAGCCAGGAACAAGAATCAGGAACCACAGACTAATAACTATTCTCTGATTCAGGGAGTAGCCGGAGTAGTTGGAAAGGGTTTAAGTTAAGGGGAGGGGAATATTTGGAATTCATGACTTGTTTTGTTTATTCAAGGTTGAACAGACGAACTAGCGCAGCTAGGGAGGGCTGGTTGCCTGTTCTAGAACGGAGATGGCGGCCTTTGAGAGAGATATATATACGGCCAGCAAAAGACAAACCCCCTAACTAATCGAGTCGGACGTCGAAGTTGTTATCTTTTCGTGACACTCCCCTTTTCCAGAAGCCCGTGGAATCTATTAGGGCTGACTAGTGTCTTACAAACTACATGACATCCGCATCAGACTCGTATCAAGCCTTCTATCCGCCAGTGAGAAACCATGCCGGCACACCCTCCCCGGGCCGTCCCGCGGTCAGCTTCAGGGAGACGGCCGAGGACTCGGTCCGGTTGCTTAACTTGTCGGTAAGCGCTTACATGCCTTCGAAAAGTCTCCGTGCCGCATCAGTTGCTCCCGATCTGCGGGTCGGGATGAGTAAACGAAGAAGCTTATTCCCATCTCTTAGGATCCGCCGAATCAAATGCGACGAAGCAAAGCCGAGTTGCGTGCGCTGTACCAGCACGGGACGAAAATGCGACGGCTATGCCCCTGAGCCATTGTCGAAGAAGGAACTTGCCCTCGTGCTGGAGACCCAGTCCCAGCAGAAATTGCTGTCGAGGAGGCAGAACGCTGCGTCAAGTTTCATGCCTCCTGCGCAACCCCCCGTGTATCCTGCTTGCGCGGATGAAACGGAAAGACAGTATCTTGATTTCTTCCGCTCGGACACGGCGCGCATTTCGGGCGGGCTGTTTAGCCCCAGTTTCTGGGAAGCGGTGGTGCTGCAGATTAGCCATACGGAACCCGCCATCAGACATGGTATCATCGCCCTGGGTGCTCTGCACAAGAAGATAGAGCTTGAGGTTGCTGAGGGTGCTGGTCGGCCCCAGGCTGAGGCCACCCAGGAGCGTGCCCTCTATGCCATGAAACACTATGGGAAGGCGGTGGGATATGCTAAGAAACTACTCGCCGATGCAGAGGCAGCGCACAATCGGCATGAACAGGCCAACAATCGAGATGTCGCGTTCATAGCCTGCATCATATTCGTCTGCTATGAAAACCTCGCGGGAAACTATGCAACGGCCACCATGCATCTCAGGAGCGGGCTTCGGATCCTCGAGGAGTCAGACCGTCGGAGACGCGCACTGAATGTCACCGTTATGAACGGAGGCGGTATAGATCCTTCTACTACAGCTGCTGGAATATCCCCGACATCAAAAGCTCCCCCAATCCTACCCGCCCCCTCTCCTATCCAAACCGCCATAGACCGTCTCCTTCGCCGCCTCGACTTGCAAGCCATGTCATTCTACGACATCCAAGACCCCTACCCGGAAGAGAAATACCTCCGCTTCTCCGCCGTGGAATACGAAGAACCCCCACCCGTCCCCTTCGACTTCGTCCAAGGAGGCATGGGCGAAGCGAGCTCTCATCTCGTCGACCAGATCCGCTGGCTCTTCAAGCTCGGCGAGGTACTCCGCGCACTCACCCATCCCGACGAAAGCGACACAGAAAACAAGAGCAGCAGCGGAAACACAAGCCCATACCTAGACCCATCCCCCCTGACCGCCGACGAAACAATAGCCCAACCAGTCCCCGAAATGAAACACATCCACTCCCTCCTCCACCGCTGCGAACAGCACTTGAACGAATGGCACCTCGCATACCAACGCACGCTGCCCTCCCTCTCCACACAACCCTACTGCATCGAGCACCGCACTGCCTCCGTGCTACAAATCTACCACACCTGCGCCCTCCTCATGCTGCAAGCCGGCTGGTCCGGCCGCGAGACGGCCTGGGACTCCTTCCTCCCAGACATCCAAGACACAATGTCCCTCCTCGAGAAGCTAGCAATATGCCACCGGTCCAAGCGCGCAAGCGACGAGAAACCGACCGAACCCTTCCTCCTCTCCCTAGAAATCGGCATCATCTTCCCCCTCTTCTTCCTGGGTTATAAATGCCGCGACCCGCCGACGCGGCAGCGGGCCGTGGCCATGCTTTCCAGCCCGCCGCATATGCGCGAGGGGCGCTGGGATAGTCTTGCTGCCGCCGCGATGATCAAGCGGGTGGTTGAGATTGAGGAGTCGGAGAGTAGGAAGATTTATCAGCGCGAGCAGATGGAGGGGGGCATGGAGAGGGATGGGGAGAGTATGGATTACCTCGTTTTGAATGGGGCGGAGGATATCCCTGAGCAGGCGAGGGTGCATGCTGTGTATCCCATGGTGAAGATTGGGGAGAGGGTGGTGGAGGTGAAGTTTGCGATGAGGCCGGATTTGAGGAAGGGGTGGGTTATGAAGAAGGAGTGTATTCCGTTTTAGATGGAGTCTTTTTTCTCCCCTTGTGGGTGGAAGCAGGAGTGGTTTCTTTTTGTTGCGAGGAGCGGGTTTATTTTATTTTTTTTTCATTCTTCATTTTCTACGATCTATATATTTCTCCTACTTCTATCTTGGTCATACTTTGAATTCTCTATTTCACTCCCATCCATCCCACCGGGCAACGATTGATGAAGATAGGGGCTACAAAATGAAATCCATGGGATAGGAACGATATGTTGATATAGCCTTTAACCGTCAGGGAAAATCATAGTTTAGCAAATTTTAGATGATATCCCATAGACACACAAACATGTAGAAAAAAACCCGCGTAACTAACCATAATTAATCCCCGCACCACACCTGCGGCAAAAGCGCCCCGTTATGTATTTCATCCACTCTCATGCACCGGGCCAGCTAGCCAGATATAAACAATCCCTGCTATTCCCGAAGAAACACGGGGTTAGGTTATGAGATGGCCCTTTGTTATAAAAATAGAACAACCATAAGGTTGACTTGCTTATCTAGCAGGGACCGGGATGATAAGGAAGAGACTAGACAGCAAACAGGATATTCGACAGTATCCATCATAATGAAGAATATTATTTATTTGCTGCGAGAATCTTGTTATTAGTTACTGGCTAAAGTGAAACAAACGATTCAGCAGGGGATGGGATGGGATGGGATGCAGCGGACGGCTGGGTTTTGTTACTATTATTATAACTAGTTAACTATAGCTATCCAAGAACTTCGAAATAAAATTATGTAGTTATAGAAGAATAGAGGCAGATATATAGTTCCTATATACACCAAAACCACCCTTGCGCAAAACGCGTAGCCACCACAGCGAACTAACTGCGTAGCCATACAATACAATCCCTAGCGAATTAATTTTTATTATTCAATCAGGACAGATCAATCTCCACCGGTCCCGAGAGCGGTATCCCCGCTTCGGCAACCAGCACCTCAAACTCCGCATCATATCTAACCGGCACGTCTTGCTTTCCAGTCTTGAAGGTCTTGGCCGTCGTCCCAGCATGTCCCAAGACAGAGATGGACTCTATCTTCAGACTCTTAATAGCCTCATAATCGAACTCGCCCTCCATCTTGAAACGGCCATCGCTATACGAGAACTGGACCTCGGTCGTGTGTTCCTGCTCGAGCGACTCGCCGTCGTCAAGGTAGAGGCTGCCAGACGCCTTTCCGCTGAGATCGGGGGCGATGACGATGTTGAAGGGCTTCTCGCGGAGGGCCTTGGTGGTCATGGCGCCCTCGGAACGCATGGGGATGATGCTGCCGCCGCGGATGTGGAGGGGGATGTGGGTGATGGGGACATCTTCGATGGTGATGGACTTACCCTCGCCACGGACGCGTTTGCCGGTGTAATAGTCGTAGAAAAGGTCGTCGGGGAGGTAGATGTCGACGCTTGTGGCGTTCTCCTGTGACACGGGGCTGACGAGGATGGCATCGCCGTAGAAGAATTGGAGATCGATGTTGAAGGTGTTGGCGTCTTCTGGGTAAAGGTAGAACATTGGGTTAATGAGAGGTTCGCCGGTCTTTGTCTGCTGGTAGAAAGCGGTGTAGATGTAGTCGAGGAGTTTGTATCGGATCTCGATCGCCTTCTTAGCGGCCTCGGTGACGGATGGCCAGACGTAGAACTCTTGACTGGGACTGTCAATCCCATTGTGGTTGCGGAAGAATGGGTTGAAGGCGCCGAGCATCGCCCATCTAGCGCAGAGTTGTTCGGTGGTGTTGTCACCAAAGCCACATACATCCGATCCTACCATTGGAACTTGGTAGATGGACGCGAATGCGAGCATCTGGCTAATGGAGATTCGGTAATGGTCCCAGTTGCTCAGGTTGTCACCAAGCCTGTATGTTGGGAATTAGCAAGATTTATCGGATAGGGACAGTGTCGAGGGTTCTCACCATTTGCCAACATCTTTTCCGGCACCGGCAAAGGTGCTGCGTGTGATAACCAAGGGCCGCACTGTCGGTCGTCTGCTCAGGAGGGCTGCACGGGAAATCTGGCTCATCACTGGAACTACAGTTAGTTGTTGCTACAAACAAGGATGCATGATGAACTTACTAATTCCGTAAAGGTTATGCGTGTCATACTCAGCCAGGCCGTTGGCGTGCACCAGGTCAGTGCTGGCGGTCTTGTTGCTCAAGGACCCTGCCTCGTTGCGAATCTTGTATGCCGGATCAATAAGGTCCCGGCCTGGTAGCCCCATCCATTTTTTGCCATCCCCATCCGCACGCTTCTCAATTGGTTGGAAATCCCCTGGGAATCCTGGAAGCGGTCGGGGGTTCGGGCGGACTGCTGGTGGCTGAGGGGGTAGGTCGTTGTCTTCAGACCACTTTTGAGGATCCTCGCAGGGCCAGTTGCAGAAATTGGCAGCTTCGTTCATGTCAATCCATAAACCGTCGATGTCAACGCCAGTATCGGCATCGAAAAACTGAGCGAACTCATTGATCCAATAATCCGATGCTCCTGGATGGAACCAGTCAGGGAAAACCGTCACGCCGGGCCACACGGCACCTATTCAAGGTTAGATAACAAATAGAACTGTATTATGACATTGTACTTGCCTCGGGCTAGAGAGCCGTCGTCTGTTTTTAAGAAAATATCCTGCTCCACGCCTCGTTGGAATGCCCCATTGTCAGAATCCGACACGGCGGGATCTACCATGACAATATAATGCTGATCATGGTCATGAAGATAATCTACAAGTTCCCGCATTTTCTTTATTGGGTATCTTTCGCCGTCAAGGGTGAACACTTTGCGACCATCCATGTAGTCGATATCCGTCCACATGGTTTCAAGGGGGATCTCCGCTTGACTGTGGTTGTAGACAACCTCAGCAACATCGAAGACGTCCCGATAACCGTAGCGGCATTGGTGGAACTGCAACATGTTAGTTTAAGAGACCTACTACGACACAAATAGAGCAACATCTTACCCCAAATCCCCAGTAGGGCATCATGGCCGGCAAACCTGCTACAGCAGCGTATTGGGTGGCAACTTCCTTGGGGCTTGGCCCAGCAAAGAAGTAGAAATCAAAAATGCCACCGAGCGCATTATATTCCAAATACTGATCTCCGTTTGAATCTTGGTCAATTTTGACATCCATGCCGTTCGCGTTGAGGAGAAAGACGCCATGGGTTCCGGTTTCGCCTCTGTGATCGATATAGATTGGATGATCACCGTACAGGTTAGTACCGGTAGGGATTCCATAGGCGTCACGATTCCAGAAAGTGACAGTGTAATCGGTCGTATTCAATTTGAAGGGGTTGGTATGTTCTCCTAAGCCGTAAAGGTTGGGTTCCTTCGGCAGAGAAGTACGAAGGTTCAAATACTGGTTTTGGAAAATGATATTGGATCCGGCCGTGTCGAATAAAACCTCGCCGTTGTCTTTGCGCGACACTGAAAACGAAAAGGGATTTTTCTCATAGGAGAATTTCAGGTTTGATTTGTGATCGCCACGTTCAGCGTCAGGCCGGGGGAAAACCTCTTCGGGAACCTGGAAAACCTCTTCGTCGGCGTCGTAGATTGCGACATGAAGACGCGAATCTTCCATCAGAATAGGCGACGATCAGCATCGGTTCTCATTCACGGATATGCACGCCTCCAGTGAACTCGGGTGCTTACCAGTTTCATATTCCACTCGAAGCTTCAGGTTCTTCAAATCTTCTCCATACGAATTGCATGGCTTCCCCGCAAGCTTCAGATCAGCAACCAGAGTGTTTTCCAATTGTTCAACATGCGTTGCCTTGTAACCGGGACATTTGTCGCTCGGAACAGGGTAGTCTCTCGGAGCGATGAGACCAGCGCTCACGAGAGCAGGCAGAAGAAGGGAGAGTGCCAACATCCTGCCGGTGATGAAAGAGTGACTGGCAGTGGAATGCAACGCGGGGAAGCGTCCAGATTTATAGCTGGAGCTTCGACCCTGAATCTCTCCATGGCGGTCTCAATTAGGCCCAGACCAACGCGGGGAGCCGGGGAGGATGTGCGACTGTAACAGCACTCAGCACGGCAGCCAAGAACAAAAGCAAGATTGGTAACTATCCCAGGCTTATTTCGGGACAAGATCTTGGTTCCGAGCCCAAATGGAACCTATCTGACTGACCGCGGAAAACTCCCCGATGGTGATTAAGATTGGTGTCCCGTACCCCAGCCAGGCCATCTCGTATGAGCTTCCAAGGTTCTGCCCCTTGCTGGGTTTTTGGCATCCCCGCACCGCTGACGTTCCATCCGTTGGTGCCGTTGTGGGCCGTAAAAACTTGGTCATTATAGGCGGCCAGCGGGTTCTATCCGGGAAATTTTCACGTACTGTGTGTTTAGAGGACTTTGCCTTTGACTAACCGAGAATAGTTCTGATATTTCTTTGCATTCTGATCAATATTATTGAGGCATCGGTGTGTATTTCGCGTTCGCGGTCAAATTTCAATGTCGTTCTTGTGCCCCGCAATAAAGCCGATCCGGGAGAGCTAGAACAAGCTTGGCTAGAAGGTGAAGGAACCCGACTAACTCCCGACGCTAAAACAATGTTTTCACAGCCATGTCGGAGCGAGCGGGGAACTCCGAACCAAATCTCATGAATCTTGAGGTGTGTCTCGGGCGTCGAATATTCGACGAAGCTTCGAAGACGAGCTGATGCTTCAGTCATGCAAATCATCCCATCCACAAATCCTCGCCCTCGCGAAACCTATCAGAGAGTAATTGTCAGAGCTGGCCTTGTGCCGGATCCCGGGATGACCTCTGCAGGGCCTAGGGGATGCTTCCGGGATCTTCAGTGTCATCTCATCCACCTCATTCTATAAAGCGTGGAATCACGCCACAAAGGAGCAAAGTATCGTTCACAGAGAGAATCGTCGTCATTACCAGCCCCGCTGTCTCACACCCAGTGGGAAATACTGTCCAGAAGTCCAGTGTCCCGGCTGCTCTCAGATGGCATGCTCACATCAGGAAATAATAGTTAATGTTTGACGTTTGACGTTTTGGATGCTAGACGAGCCCTTCTCCTAAACCCGCGCCTCCAGGGTGACCCCCGCAGTAGTCTCTTGCTTTGACATAATCTGGATACATTCCACGAGCAGACAAATGTAGACATATTGGAAAGATACATTCCAGAGAGCTGTGGGTTAGCAATGGGTGGACTGTTTATATGCGCCTGTCAAAACAAGATGCCCTAATGCCCTGGCCAGAGAGTACTCCGGGACTTCCTCCCTACTTTGCTCCATAAGTTGGTTGGTAATGCGTATGTGCCGAGACTGACTGGGATACCTGTTAGCTGGAGGAATGACTTTGTTGCTGAATACCAAAATGGTCAAGATATAACCTTAAGAACTGGGGATCTCTCTTTCACTCTGTCGAGAACCACCTTCAGTCAAGGCATTTTGACTACCAAGGTCAGGAATGTAAATAGCGATGCTATTGCCGTAGTGGAAATACTCATCGCTTCAGGCCCTCTCACACAGCTCCATAATGTCAGCCTGCTTTCTAAGCAAGCCAGGTATGTCTCTAGCTACAACAGCCAGAGTCTGGAAAGATGCACACAGGAATGAATTCATGCCAACCTTCTGAGACTCGCGGCCGATGAGGTTGGTTTGGATTACATAAGCTATTAGGGTTTGGCGTTCCTGGTTAGCGCAATGCCAAGGCTGCAGGTGGGGCAGCCACGTTGATGACTCAGCCTCTCCCCGCGTGTTGCCTCGAGTGGCTGAAACCCAAACACATCAAACACATCTCCGTTGACAGCTATCTCGGCCACGACAAACGCTCGGTGATACACACGCTCGCACAGTGCCGACGCGCAGGTGAATGTATTTCGGAATGCGCCAGAACACGGTTCCCCAGTCTATTTTGCTGCTTGCTGAACAGCAGGTATAGAACGCTCCTTCGAAACCCCCGCATTCCTGTCTAACAACCCTCCAGGTAGCACCACCCCCGACTTGATATACGCCTGTGTTTCTGAAAAGTACCGCAATCATGGCCTTGGAGCCAAACACCCAGGATCACCAGCCAGATGGCCGTGATGATCACCCTTCAACGCCCCCGGACGCTGTGCCTCCGCCTGCCTACAGCGACACCTATGGGCGGATGAGCTTTCAGCACAGTGGCTTCAACACGAATGCACAGGTTGGAGGTACGTCGCAGGTTCGACTGCCTGGCCGCAATGGAATATTTGCTTACGAATATAGATGATGGCCGACTCCATATCGATATCAAGGAGGAGCACCGGCGGCTGAGCCAGCTGCTATCTCGAACATTGTCACGTCCAGCTTATGCCCCACGTGAGCATGCTGGGGCGGATCGCGCCCCTGTACCTCCACTCAACGTGGTTATTCAAATTGTGGGATCTCGGGGCGATGTACAACCGTTTGTGGCGCTTGGCCAGGTATTGAAACGCGATTATGGCCACCGAGTACGATTAGCAACTCACCCCACCTTTCGAGAATTTGTGGAGGAAAACGGGTTGGAGTTTTTCAGTATTGGTGGCGACCCTGCCCAACTCATGAGTTTCATGGTAAAAAATCCTGGATTGATGCCAGGCTTTGATTCGCTGCGTAGCGGAGATGTCGGGAAACGCCGCAAGGAGATCGCAGAAATACTTTCGGGTTGCTGGCGGTCATGTTTTGAAGCAGGCGACGGCACTGGACCCCCAGTCTCCGGATCCGAGTTTGACGCTGCGCAACTCGAAGGGCTCAAGCCATTTGTTGCTGAGGCTATTATCGCCAATCCCCCTAGCTTCGCTCACATCCATTGTGCTGAAAAGCTGGGAATCCCTCTACATCTCATGTTTACGTATGTAACGCTTCATTTATGAACTAGTTTCGCAACAACTAATATACTATCTAGCATGCCATGGACCCCAACCCAGGCCTTTCCACATCCTTTGGCGAACATCCAATTCTCCAATGCCGAGGTTGGAGTTGCAAACTTTGTGTCCTATGCGCTCGTAGAGATGATGACATGGCAGGGCCTAGGGGATATTATCAACCGATTTCGAGAGAGGACCCTTGGCCTAGACACCGTGAGTATTGCATCCGCTCCTGGGGCAATACCACGGCTTCGTATACCATTTACCTACTGCTGGTATGACCATTTACCTCATTTCAAATTATCCATTAAGCTGACGAACGTTACGTTTAGGTCACCCTCACTAATTCCAAAACCCCCTGATTGGGGTTCTCATATCGATATCGCTGGATTCTTTTTTCTGCCTTTGGCTTCCGATTATACACCACCTGATGATTTGGCAACGTTCCTTGCAGCCGGACCCCCGCCTGTGTATATTGGATTTGGTTCTATCGTGCTCGATGATCCAGATGGAATGACCAAACTAATTTTTGAAGCTGTTAAACTAACGGGACAGAGAGCATTGGTTTCTAAAGGCTGGGGCGGCATTGGTGTAGAAGAGCTCGGGATCCCAGAGGGCGTTTTTATGGTTGGAAATTGTCCACATGACTGGTTATTTGAGAGAGTTAGCTGTGTCGTCCATCATGGAGGTGCTGGTACCACCGCAGCAGGTATTTCTTTGGGAAAGCCAACCAGTAAGCCCACACCCATTCATTCAATTAACCCCCTCTCACCTGTCAATCACCCCATGCTAATCCTAAAAAAAGTAATAATTCCCTTTTTTGGGGATCAGCCGTTCTGGGGCTCGATGGTCGCAAAGGCTGGAGCAGGGCCCCATCCAATTCCACATAAACAACTGACTGCGGAGAAACTTGCTACGGCCATTAGAGAAGCGCTCGAGCCGAATGTGAAACAAAAAGCTCAGGAGCTTAGTGCAAAAATCCACCACGAAAATGGGACGCATGACGGCGCAAAATATTTCCATAAGCATCTGGATGTTGACAGCTTACGATGCATGCTACTCCCCACTCGACCAGCTGTATGGCGGGTGAGGCATACAAATATTCGCCTCAGCTCTATGGCAGTTACGACCCTCAGCAACGAGGGGATTTTAAATCTAAGCGATCTCAAACTGTGAGCAGTACATTCATATAATCATATTAATTAATCTGCTGACAAGGGCTATAGATATCGACCTGACGAGTATACTACCGAAGCAGGACCCCGAGACCCAATAACAGGCGGGGCGAGTGCTTTGCTAGGTAGTATTGGGGATTTGGCCATGGGATTTGCGGATGTTCCAACCGGGATTTACAAGGCGATAGCGACGAAGAAGAATAAGTCGAAATCCAGTTTGGAAGAGGCCAAAGATACTTCTCAGGTTTCTGTTACGAGTACCTTACCTTCCCTGCCCGACGACTCCAGCAACTCGCTCCCGACTTCTATAGCCCAGTCTGAATTGAGCACGATTCCATCAGCGGAAACAGAGTCGGATATTAGGAGCGAGCGTTCGTCGACTCTTGCGAGCCTTGAATCCAAGTACGTCCCTGGTCAACATTTATAGACACCCTTACATACTGACAATTTTTCAAGTTCAAGCGCCGGAACGAGCAAGACCGAACAACATAATGTTACTGCCGCAGATGTAATCGCCGCTGGGCAGGCCGCTAGTAGGATTGTCACTATGGGCCTCAAGTCACCAATGAACTTCACTTTAGGCGTAGCAAGGGGCTTCCACAATGCCCCCAAGTTGTACGGCGATGATACCGTTCGACACTCTCCACATGTTTCTGGTCTCCAGAGCGGCCTAAAAGGCGCCGGGAAGGTATGATGACACTTCAATCTTGACAAGGGTTGGGTTGTTATACTAACACTAAGCTAGGAATTCGGTTATGGGTTATACGACGGTATTACTGGTTTAATTACCCAACCTCTTCGTGGCCGCAAGGATGGGGTAGGTGGAGTTGTCAAAGGTTTTGGGAAAGGAATTGGAGGTTTAATCCTTAAACCACAAGCTGGTATGTCCTATCGTGTTGATCTCCTAAGTTTATAGATCTAACTCTGGGCTGTACAGGGGCCTTTGCCCTAATGGGCTACACCATGAGTGGTATCTACAAAGAAATGCAAAAGGCTTTTGGGGTGAGCATAGAAGGCTACATCATTGCCTCACGAAGTGTTGAAGGCTATGACGCATGGAAGCGGACAACAAAGAAGGAACGAGACGCCATAGTGAAGAGTTGGTACGGGTTGAGTGCTAATCCAGAAGTAAAAGTATCGAACACGATATTCAAATCCGAAATGGAAGCAATATCGCGTGGGATTTTCCATACGGAGCAAAAAGATCCAGAAGCAACGCTCGAGAGAGAGAATGAGGGTGGTAAGCGGGGGACAGGCGAAAAGCAGCATCCGCACGCGCACCCGCATCCGCATCATCCCAGCCTGTTCCATATGCTTCGAACGGCCAGGCAGAAGTTATCTAGTTCCATCCAGCATCCCCAGGAATCCAACACGTCGACGCCTGACGAGATTGAGAATGCGATCGATGAGTCGGTTAAGCTCTCGTCTACAGGAGATAAAGATGAGGATTGGATGATCGAGCGTGCGCTTCGTGCCAGTATTGCGGAACTGCAGGCGGCTGAGGCGGCGGGAGAGGACGAGGAGCAGGCTTACACACGTGCGATCAAAGCATCCATCGACGAAGCGAAACGGGCACAACGAGAAATCCGACACGGTCACTCACGTCGTCCGGATCTCCCTCCTCGCAATCAGACGCCACATGGAGAGTCATCCACCGGGCATGTTAGGTCCGGCCATCTAGAAGGGGATAGTGACGGTGATTATGAACGTGTGCTCGCCGAGTCAGCCCGAGATCATGCTGAAAAGGAGGAACGGGAGAGAGCAGAGCTGGAGTCACTGACGGAATACGCAATGTGGAAAAGCCTCAAGGAGCACTCGGATTCAAAGAAAGAGCCGGGAAAGCATATCCACGAGCATCCTAGCGCCGAAGACTTGCGCAAAGCGATCACGGAAAGCTTGAAGCTTGAAGCAGAGAAGGAGGAGAAGGAGAAGGAGTGAGTTATTTTTCGATCTGGCTTATGATTCTCGATCTGTTTATTTCTTTTTGGCATGTACATACATGCAGCGTACTGCGTTGTTTGGTGGCGTGCCTTTCTCCAGTTACAATGATAACTGATGACGTCTATACTGCATATTGTGACGATATCCAATGTATTTTCTGATTTTGCAAACTCTGCGAATCTGTTATGAGGATATGATTGACCATATATGCACGCATATATGCACTGTACTATATCATTCAATAAATACCGCATTTGCATGTCAATTTTGACAACTTGATGAAGCTGTTTCCCTAGAAAGGGGCTTCTCTATAGGAGGTGGATTAGCCACAACCATGCCTCGCATATACTGGAAACCTTAACCACTATTTGCTTATCTCTGGTGAGAAATAAGCTGTGTATTTATTTATTCAATTACTCGCGGTTAGACTGCGCCCACACACTCGCCGTGGATGTATGGCGTCCATCCACTGCAAACATCACGGGATCCCCCTTTCCCCAATCGGGCATCCCCTTATATCTCCCTCGTCCCTCCACCATCTCTCTCCACCAACATCTCGCCCTATCCTATCCTCCCCAACCATATCTATCTCTATCCCAGTCCAATCCCAGCCCAAACCTAATCGCATCTACCCACCCACCCAGCTACATACACACAACACCAACAAACACCAACCAAGCAACCCTAAACACAACCCACCCCCCACACCACGCAGCCAAACAAAACCTCCTATCAAGCCATGTACACCCCATCAATCACTCTCTTCCACGCCCTCGTTGCCCTCTTCTCAACCACCGCGTTCATCCACAGCGTGCGCGCCGTGTGGACCTGTCCGAGCGAGCGGGAGCCGTTCTGCTGCAAGAAGTATACGCCCATTGTCAACGCGTCGGCGAATGTTTTTGAGGGGACGGAGTGTATGTATTATCTTTTTTTTTTTCTTTTGGGTTTTGGGTGCTTGGCTAGGTGGTGATGATTGTGGTTGTGTTGTGGGTTTTGTTCGATTCGTTAGATAAGGGGGCGGGCCGGAGCGGGGGGGTGTTTGACGAGGACAAACAAATTTAACAGTTTTACCTGACTAAATAACTGACTAACAAATACCCCCTTCGACGCATGTTGAATATTTAGGCGTCCCCGCCCCGCGCAACGATAACTGTACCGACGGCGTGCCGGTTGAGTGCTGTAAGCCTAGGGTATGTATTCCCCCTCCTCTCCCCCCCTTTACCCCTGTTTTTTTCAAGTTTTGTTTTTCGATTCATGAATGAATGAATAATAACAAGTGAATGTATGTTACTATTTTTTCTAGAGACCTGAATCGCCCAATGAGCCACCGAGATTTGGCCATCCGTACCACAAGGAGAATGAGACCTATTATTGCGATAGTGAGGCGATTGGGTATATTTTTTATTAGGGGGAGGAGGAGGGAGGGATTGAGATTGGGATCGGGGCGGGGGTCAGGCGAGGGAGGAAGGGGGGATAATGCCTAGTTTGATGGTGAAATGGGGGAATCGAATAAAACCGAACTGAACCGGCTGGGGTATCATATATAAGGTATAAGGTGGCGGGTTGATATGAACGAGTATTCGATTGATTGAATTTGTGGTGGTAAATGGTTAATAAGGGGAAATTGGGTGATGGTGATTTCGATTTGAGCTGGGGGGTGGATTTTCGTTTCTATTTTATGTGAGGTCATGATTGATGATCTGCGGGGTTTTAAAAGCATGGGGTGGATGGATGTGATGGATTATAGATAAAGGGGGCTGCGGATACGATATTGATTTTAAGGGCAGTTGTTATATATATACGATTTGCAAGAGCAGATGCTCCAACTGATGCAGATCAAATTGAAACCCTTGCTTTATATTCCTCATATATCCCTCCAGAAACGCAACAAAAACCATCTACACGAATGATATCCCCCCCCGCCCTCTCTAGCTCAATAAAACCCTTGGTTAGACCGATAAATATACACGCCTACAACTTAACCGCCCTAGCCCTAGGCTGAACATTCACAGGCGTCCACCACGGATAACACTCCGGCGCATCCCCCTTATTCGAAAAACTACCCTTAAACTCCGCCTTCCTCTTCTCCAGAAAGCTCCTAACCCCCTCCTCATTATCCTTGCCGCCAAAAAGGCCATAAATCACCTTCGAATCCAACAAGTGCGCCTCCTCCGCACTCCCAGGACCACGATACATCAACTCCCTCATCAAACTAGTCGCCAGCGTCGAGGTATTCGCCGCAATATCCGCCGCCAGCTCCAGCGCGCGCGCCACCGTCGCCTCGCCCGTCGGCAGCACCTCGCTGAACAAGTCGGAGAAGAGCGGGTGTTCGGCTGGGTACGTGGCGCCCGTGGCGGTCAGGTGCAGGGCTTTGGAGTAGCCGATCAGGCGGGGCAGGAAGAAGGAGGAGGCGGCTTCCATTACCAGGCCGCGGCGGGAGAATACGAAGCCGATCTTGGCCCCGCGCGTGGCGAGGCGGATGGTTGCGGGGAGCGTCATGGTGATGCCGATGCCGACGGCGGGGCCGTTGAGGGCCATGATTGTTGGCTTGCGGCAGTTGTGGATGGAGAGGGCAACGCGGCCGCCGCTGGGGTTTTGGAGGGGGTTGGTTAGCTTGGTTGTCTTTTTATAGATATATCTTCCCGTTTCAGGAGGTAGAGGTTCTTTAACAGCTAGTTATCTATAAAAGGGGAAAAAGAAAACATACGAATCACGATGATCCCCGTCGTCACCTTCATTCCGCCGCGACGGATCCGCACCGGTGCTCTTCGGAAACCCAATTTCCAAATCTGCGCCGGCGCAGAACGCACGTCCGGCCCCAGTCACGACAACGGCCTTGACGCGGTCGTCGACATCGACGGTGTTGAAGAAGTTGATCATCTCCTCGGCCATGGTGCCGGTGAAGGCATTGAGCTTGTTCGGCCGGTTGAGGGTCAGGAGGAGGACCTTGGTGGGGCTGGGCGAGCTGGCGGGGACATGCGCGACGGATATGTGCTCCGTGGGCAGTTTGGAGTAGCTGGGGGGGAGAGGGCGTTGGGGGGTGAAGGAGGAGGGGGTTGTTACGGGCGGCATTTTGGCGGTGTTGACTGGTGAATACTACCTACGTGGGGAGGTTAGCTATTTTGTTGATACACGGGGGAGTTTGAACATATGTAGGCCGAGACTGGGAGAGCGGTGGGAAACATATGTCTTCCCCCCATCCACGCTCTCTTTCTGTCCACCCATCGTGGTGGAAATAGGACGCGGGAACGCATCATCTTGTGGCGCCATGCAGGGCGGTTGTAAGACAAAGGAGCCACAAACCTCAATTATCTGCAACACAGAGATCGACCAGAAGCAGCACTTGGAAAGCAAAAGCAACCAGAGAGACAGAAACCAGCGGGATACTCGTCGTCTAGCTGTCTTGTCTCCTATACAATTGCTGGTTCATGTCGTCGAGATCGAACTGATAAACGGCGGAAGTCGGTGGAGACTACCCCGGCTTTTAGTGGATGACTAAGCGTTAATAGCCGGGTGAGACGCGCGCTGATTGGCTGCGGCAGAGCAGGTTGAGCCGAGGGATTCGGGTAGCTGCCATCACGTGATTTTGTGCCGAGCTACATCCCACGGCAATGGGGAGGGGGTTGCATGTAGATTGTTTATCTTGGCGCCGTTGGGTTTATTTTAAAATAGTGTTTGTGCTCCCTTGTTGCTGAGCATACACTTTTCCGCTGTGAGAGAGAGTCTAGAATTTCTTGTTTCATTGTCTGCGGCAGTGGCACCTGAATACAGCATTCCGCTTCACCACCAACTAAACCAGCTGCGGATTGTCCATCTCATGATTCCGCTCCCGTGAGCGGAAAAGACTATCCCATAGGTCCTATTAAAATCAACAGTTAGATCTGCACAGCGAACTTATATAAACGACAAACTTAGGACGTCGGTAGGATGTAGGACGTACCCAGTCAACTTCCTGCGGATCACCAATGATACTGTGAATGGCCGTGGCGTCTAAGCTGCTGGCCATCATCTGTGGTGGATCTACGAGTCCCACGTCTGACTGTGTGGGCATCGCCATTGAATCCGTTGGCATCAGGGGATACACTGGTTGTGCATACGAGACAGGGATGGGTGGCTCGGTTTGAACTTTAGATCCCACAGCGTGTTAGTGGGATAATATCTCTAAACGCAAACCTTGCCATGGAGAATAACCATACCTGGATACGACGATACCAGCCCGGCCATCGGGCCAGATGCAGACGGACCACCCTCATCCCCCGCCCCAACACCAACCTTGCTCAAAATAACCTTGAGCACCGAACGCGCCCGCGCCGCGCTCTTCGACTGCACCGCAACATCACTCAGCATGATAAAGGATTGCTGCAGCGCCTGGATCATCTCCGTCCTGCTTTCCACCGTCCCATCCATCTCCACCGGCGGACGGTCCAGATACAGACAAATAAGCATGGCCGCGAGCAAAAAATCATGCATCGTCAATGACGACACCATCCACTTTAGCCGCTGCAGGAGACCCCCCGGCTGCGTCTCGCGGTACATAATCGCCTGCTGACGCAGCGTCGTCATGGCGGCGTCCACACACGTGCGGCGCGAGTATTGATATTTCGCATCGTTCCATGCCATGGTGAAGAACTTGCGGTGCAGGATGCAGCGGGATTTCTGGAAGAAGAACTCCAGCGTGAAGCGGCGCATGATGAGGAAGGGCGGGTCGGTGACGGAGGATTCCATGCTGTGCATTTGCAATGCGTGCGGGATGGAGCGTTGGTTATCTAGCAGGGCCTTGTCGAGCTTCAGCACCTCGTCGTAGGGCGGTAGTTGGGTGGCGCCGTTGAGATCGACCACCATCCCGAACACGTCTACCAGGCGCGTTTTCATGATTAGGTAGGAGATGGCGGGGTTTTCGCCGGGTGGGCGGGAGGGGGGCAGGTCGACTGTGGTCGAGTCAAAGTCGTCGTCGTAGAGGTTGCGCGGCAGCTCGGTGTCGACTTGGAACGGGCGGATCATGCGAGGTAATCCTGCCTCGACGGACGTGAGGAGGTCCAGAAGATATATATGTACCCAGACGCGGCGGCGCATCTCGCCCTCCAACACCGAGATATTCGGGTAGTGCCGGGAGTCGCGATGGTAGCCCCTGCGCATGGCGAGGCGGACTATCATTCCGAATAGCAGCCAGCAGCCGACTTGTGCGTCGGGGCGGCGGGTAAATTCCGTGAAGAAGTAGAGAATTAGTGCTTCGAGGGTGTAGGGGACGGCCGTGCTGTAGTTTCCCAGGTGTAAACAGTGGACAGCCATTTGGCGGTATTCGTCCATTAATTGATCGGGATCAGCGACGGAGGAGGGCAGTTCGTCCCCGGAGAGACATGATATGCGGACGGAGATGCAGAGGATGCTGAAGAGCATCCCAACCCACATGATAGGGGTAGACCAGGGATCTTCCCAGAATTTCTCATACTGGAAGACGTATTAGCTGTGTAGACCGGTATAGTGTAAGGAGGGGGGGTGTACATACCTCCTTTCGAAAACTTGGACGGTGTATAATCACTAAATCCAATAAGCCATTCGTAAACCTATACAAACCAAAGCACACACCTACACACCTATCGACTGATCCATAGAATTAAAATATAGCGACACCAAGCGATCAACAAACTCCCTGGGAGGCAAATGGGCCAAGATCTCCGCCTGGCTCATCTGAGGAAACCGGCCGGAGAACAGGTCTGGTTCGGACTCTTCAGCCTCAGGAGC
Organism: Onygenales sp. PD_10; assembly: GCA_032988465.1. NCBI lineage: Eukaryota > Fungi > Ascomycota > Eurotiomycetes > Onygenales > Onygenales sp. PD_10. The sequence continues at coordinate 91,006 of JANTQH010000072.1, read as the reverse complement.
AACAATATCATCAGGACTCTCCCGCTCTTCATCCGCACCGTCAAAGTAGCCCTTTACCGCCGCAATCTAGAGACACCGTTAGCAGAAGCCCTCCAGGAAATAATACAAGACACAAACATACATCCGACAAAATAGCCGCCCAATGCCCACTATCAAAATACTTCGACCCCCCGCCATCCCCCTGTATATACAGGCTCCCAATGGATTCAATCGGTAACCCCGCATCGCAATCTTTACCCCCATCATCCTGCCTAACCACATCCGCATCCCCATCCGCATCCCCATCCGCATCACCATCTCCATCCCCAGCCTCCCCCTCCCCCTCCCCCTTCTCCCTCACCAACGCAAGCACAAGTTTCTCCAAATGCCTCACCCGATCCTGCACCGTCATCGTAACCTTATTCCTACCACCACCACCAGCACCCAACCCCAACCCCAACCCCGACTTCCCATTCACCCCCGCTGACGCTGACGCTAACGTCGACGAGGCCTGCCTCTGCGCCCTCGTCTGTCCCGGCGGCGGCGGATGGGCGTACGAGCATGTGTGCGCGCAGCCGCGCGCGGTGCAGTTTTCGCAGGGGAGGGTGCGGTCGCATTTTAGTCTGTTGGGGGTTAGTTAGTTAGGTATGGTGGGTGAGTTTTGGGGGGGGGGGGGGGGGTGGACTTTTTTCGGCGGCAGGTTGTGCAGGAGAGTTGGGGGCGTTCGCGGCGTTGGCGGGGCGGGGGCGGGGGAGGGTTGGGGTTGGAAGTTGGCGGGGTTGTGTCGGGGGTAAATGTGGAGGTGGAAGAGGTGGCAGTGGTGTGGGATGGAGGGGTTATGGTTGGCATCTTCTCTTGTTGATAATATAGCTAACTGGCTAGCTACAGGTGTGTGGTTTTTCCAGGTTGGTGGTGGATTGGTTTTATATCAGCTAGCGGCTAAGTTATTTGGCCGGCCTAAATGGGGCTGGGCGTATTATCCTACTAGTCTCGTTAGATAACCAAGTTAGACATGGATTCCTGTGCTGGACTCAAAGCGACTCATCTAAGCTTTATTAGTGTGCCTGCTGTGGGGGTTGAGGGGGAGCAGAACTATTCTTTTACATTTAGGGGCAGCATGGGAAACATGATTTGGATAGGAACTTGTTGGGAGGAGTTGGAAATGATATATCATAACTTCATAATGCAGTGGCTACAAATAGGGAAACTAAGGAGGTAAAATATCAAGGCTGATTGGGACATACCACATCACCCGTGAATCGGCAGCATAAACAATCCAAGATGGGATATCAATAAAACAATCGCTAGCACATACAACAGGGTATTAGGGCATATCAGAATGAGCAAAAGAATATCATAAGGGAACACAGCACCTAACAGAAATTCATCAGGAGAATCAGGCTGGTCAACACTCCACTGAATACCAACTATGACACAACATGTTCAGCATCCCATTCGCCTTGCAATCCAATCAGCTTCGAGACCAGGGAATCCGCAACAATGGTTACCGCCATCTGCTCTTCATCAGCCTGCTTCAGTTTCTGCATGACAGATTGCAGATTTGAGTGGAGCTCGCCCGCTGACTGGGGTTCCCCAGAGTTAAACGAATGGGCCAGTGTTTCTCGAAGTGCGCATTTGATATTCCGAAGAATAGAGGACAGTGAATTAGTCTTGTCTCCAACATAACCATGCCGCCAACAGTCGGGACTTCCTGATTCGTTGTCAACTCTCGATGCGATTTCGTGGATCGACTGGAGCTTGGTTTGGAAGGACGAAAGCGCCCCCTGTAGTGAGATGGCCTGCTCGAGCTGCTTGCCAAGCGCAAGTTCAAACGCAGTTTCGCCCCGTCTGTACTGAGCCTGGGAAAGATCTGGTCTGGCAGGTTGCTTTTTGGAATGCATATTGAATGCAGTTAGGATGCGCCCGAGAATACCATCAGATTCATCCACAGAAGCGGCACCCAGTGCCCTGTGCATTCGGCCAAGTTCTCTATCCAACCCGTCCAGCGCGACAGACCCAGAGCGCCAGTAAAGGAACCTACTCCTCTCTTTAGCCTGGCGGATTGTAACCAGCGCATTGTCGCACTCGAATTCTACCTCGTGTTTCGACCCCATATCATCCGTCCACACGGCGCATGCATCGACAATGGCGGATTCACTACGCTTGAGATACCCTGGAAGTCCCGATGCGGAGTCGCTTGAGTTGTTGAGAATAAGCTCAAGCCGGGAGCGGGCATTCAGTATGGACTGATAACGGGGTGGAAAGCTCTCAGAATCATTCGCTTCTGGCCCGGAATAGGTTGGAGACGTGAAAGGCCAGCGAATTATGACCGGAATCATCGATGGAAAGAAGGCAGCCTGAATGGAGTACAATCCAAGTAGTAGCAAAATGCCTATCAAAATAGATTTGGCCGAAACGTTGCGGTAGTTTAACTCATTTGTTAGATAAGACGAAGGCGAACGCGGTAATCTCCTTTCGTCCCGGCGTTTCTCGTCGCCTTCAAAGCGCCTTGGGGCAGTTCTATTAACAGAGTTCGCCGGGCAAGTTCGACGCACTGGACGAATATTGGATGGGCCAGGGACTACCCAAGAGCCATCTGGCGTGTAGTCCTCGTGTATAGATGGCATGATGAGCTCCGGGCCTGAGATATCAGACGCCACTGAAGCGTCTGGAGCTGGGAGTGGAGGAGCCCCAGCTGCCGGGCTTTCGTCAAAGGAGAGCGTATTATCAGGGGCCGATGAGGGATTCGACAAGGGGAAATCCAGCTCGGAATATATCCCATCATCGCTATCGATACATGTTGCTTGGTCCGCGTCTTCTGGCGACCAGCTGGCCCACGATTCCCCGAGGAAGCGGGAGTTCCCAGGCTGGTTGGACGGAGGCATGGTGGGTGGTGGCAGGAGATCAACACGACCTCAAAGCTAGGCGATGGATATTAAAGGCATGAAGTAGCAAAATTGAGGGTTTATGGACCTCTTCCCGGGTTGTAAACTGTAGAGGCAGCCAGCGCAGACAAGGTCTGTTTATGGCTGGGAGATGCTGGCGGTGATGCCTAGGCCAGGGAAGGAGAGAAGCCAGTGGTTGGACCAGACAGACTTTTAAAACTCATTCCGGGGCTGCATGGGGTCGGCGCAGGAGGCAAACAGCAGCAACAGTTGTGTTTGTGTTTGAGGCGAATCCCCCTGTTGTTGTGGTGGTTGGGAGATGGAGACGCGTTTGTCGCGTCGTGTCGTGATTTAATCTACAAATTATTTAACATTTAAATGTTATCCCGACTTATAGCCCACTATTCTTCTTCTCTTAGATGAATGCCTGTATTTGTAATTTCTGAATTTATTAAGGCCTATTTCCTGCCTACCTACCTATTTACCTATTTATATTCAAGCATCCCGCCGTCTCCATCAATAGCTACTAGTAGTTACCCAATTCCAGGCCAATAGCCCGTAAAAACTTCACAATCATATCATATCCCTCAGGCTCCTTTCTCCAGTAACTGTCCATCATTCTGAGCTCCTAAATACTCCGCCCAATCTACCTGCATCCCCAACTTTGTCAGACTCTGATGTGCCGGCCAACCTAGGTCCACATCAACCCATACATCATCAGTTCCATGCAGTAGGAGTACCGGCATGGAGATCATCGTTTTGGCTTCCACTGCACTACCCGTCCCGGTGAACAGAGCCATGCCCATGGGCCATAGACCCATAGCCATCCCCTGACTGACACCACCAGGAGCAATCCTGTCCATGCTTCCATTGAGAAGATCAATTTCCCGCCTCACAATATGCAAGACATAAAGCATCAATTCCTGCAGGCCATCTAGCCCCAGCTCTTGCTGTTCATAAGGACCTGCCAGGGGATATATGTCAAACGAGGCAGTCAAATCTTCCTTGAACACTGAGCTCCACTGATCTCAGGAAGTGGGAAATACCCAGCAACAACTGGGGAAATGGGTAGTGAGAGACTTGCCCTTGGAACTCTCTGAGTTAAAGAACTTGAAGTCTTTGGCCGGTCAATGCTGTGGCTTGAGCGTCCGTGTGGCAGGATGATAGTGTGTATATGAGGTGCTGGAAACGCCATTCATCTAGGCCTTTCAACGACTTGTAGAAGGTGTTAAGAGGGTGGGTAATTGGTAGAATATCCTAGGTATCTCTAGAGCGCTGGTCGATGGAGCGAGGGATATGGTGGTTATTTATTCAGTTCGAGTTCTTATGGCGTTTTATGGGGAAAGTTTTCAAATGATCGGGCAGTATTTAAGTAGCAGCTCAATTAGTAGCTCTATTAATTCTTAATCATAGCCAGGAGAGGAACATGTCTGAAATCAAAAAACAGATTTTGAGCGGTGGTAAGCAGAGAATGTCCAAGAGATGACGGAGCGATGCAGTGAGATATTTCCCGCGGCGGACTTTGCCCAAAGCGGAAAAATCAATTTGTTCAACTCCATCAACCACCACCAGCTCACACATGCGGCGGCCAAACATCCTCCCCGCCCGACGGGGGCTTCTGCGCGTCCAATCTGCGCCTAACCGGAGCCTTCAATCGGCATGGAGAAATCCCACCGCGAGGAACTGCTCCTGCACCGCAGCGCAACAACCACAGAGCAGCACCCAGCCCGCCGCCGCCAACACCCCCAGCCATGACACCCCCCCAACACCCCCCGCGCCAGACCACAGAGCATTAGGGACCGCCCAGCAGCTCTTCACCACCTCCGTCTACAGCCCCGGCTCCCCGTTATTCCTCCCGAACGGCACCCACATCCTCAACAAGCTAACCTCGTTCCTGCGCGCGCAATACTCCCAGTACGGCTTCCGCGAAGTCCTAACCCCAAGCATCTACAAAAAATCACTCTGGGAGGTATCAGGCCACTGGCAAAACTACAAAGATGACATGTACGAGGTGCGCGGGCGGGGGGCGTCCGGCGAGGCGAAGGACGGGGAGATTGGCGAGGACGAGTCGTACGGACTGAAGCCGATGAACTGCCCCGGCCACTGTCTCCTCTTCAAGTCGCAGAACCACTCCTATCGCGAACTGCCGATCCGGTACGCGGATTTCAGCCCGCTGCATCGCAACGAGATCTCCGGCTCGCTGAGCGGGCTTACCCGTGTCCGCCGCTTCCATCAGGATGATGGACATATCTTCTGCCGCCCGCAGCAGATTGGGAGCGAGATTGAGTCCGCGCTGAGGTTTACGGATACTGTGATGAACACGTTTGGGTTTCGGAATTACAGACTGGTGCTTTCTACGAGGCCGGAGAAGGATTTTATCGGCAGTCTCGAGCTGTGGGATAGTGCGGAGCGCCAGCTGCGGGATGCGTTGGAGAAGAGCGGACGGCCGTGGGAGATGAATGAAGGCGACGGGGCATTCTACGGGCCGAAAATAGACATGCAGGTTCAGGATTCGGACGGCAAGTTCCACCAGCTCTCGACGATACAGCTCGACATGAACCTGCCCGAGCGGTTCGGCCTAGAATATGACGTCGCGGAGGGCGAGGAGGACTACAATCCAGAAACCCCAGGCAAAGCAAGGCCGGTCATGATACATCGAGCCATCTTCGGCTCCCTAGAGAGATTCTTTGCGCTTCTAATTGAGAATCATCCCCGTCGATGGCCGTTTTGGCTTTCGCCCAGACAAGGGATTATTCTCGCCGTTAACCAGGATGAAAAGCTCCTGCAAGCGGTGAAAGACGCGGCAGCGAAAATGTCCGGCTTGCAAGTGCACCGGAATGGAAAATCAGGTTCAGGGGAGCCTCTGAAGCCGCTATCAGCAGCACATGCGACGTTCCGCATCGACGTCGATACGTCCTCTCGGAATATGAAAAAGAAGGTCCGGGAAGCCAAGGAGAAGGGATATAATCTCATTTTTGTGCTGGGGAATAAGAATCTTCCGGACGGGAGTGTTGATGTCGAACTCACTGGGCAGACATTGGGCAAGGGGATGGAGGGTACCAAGATGCTGCTCCAGGACACGCCATGCTGGGATGTGAAGACATCGGGGAATTCCGAGGCAAGGAATATGAAGATCAAAATCGATGATGTCTATGGCTGGCTGTTACGGCAGGAGACGGAGTTTTTGTGAGACTGCTTTGTCTATGGCAGTTTGGTGGTTTTTGCAATGGATGTATTGGATTGAATTGTTTAGCGTCGCTCATGTATAATAGACCTGCCTGTAAGATATGATGTTGATGTTCCTTGGAAACAATACCTACCATGCCGATGCTTGGGGTCTCTTTTTGTCCTCGCATAATACTTGGCTGCTCTCTCCCCCCAGCGTGATATCAACCCTTTGACAGAAGGGCGCTAGGGGATAGCCGCAGGTTTGGATGAACTTTCACAGGCGTATACAGGGATTTTCCCCGCCCCCCGGAATTTTGAATTCTAATCAGAACCCTAATCAGCTCAACTAGGGGGGTTACTTGCAATTGGAATTTTGGAATAATATCACAGCAATATCTACTCCGTACTTCAACAGCCATGGCGGAATTCGAGCTCACGTGACCAACTGAGATAGCCGAAACGGGCGTCAATATGCCGAAAAGTTGGCGGACTCAACGTCGTGAATTCGGAATTCTCTCAGCCGCAACGAACCAGCATCGCCATGATCCATTGTCGTCCATGGCGTCGCGCGGAGAGGCTGGAGATGGCGTCACTTTTTCGGAGGTTTTCTTCGCACCAGCGGCCTGTTTAGCTCCGTGACTTGCAGAAGACCCTGGCCTCCCTTGCCGCTACGAGACAACCAAAGCAGCTCCCAATCCAACCCCTTGACAGGCGGCCGACGAGGGCAACACAAGGCCGGCCGCATCCATCCCGCATCGTCGCAACTTGTAATCCTCACTGTCGCTGGCGAGCCGTGTCTAGTGTTTGACGGCGGCTGGTCTGCCCCACTCTTCGAACCCAATGCCTGTCTCCGGAATCCGGGCTGCTCGCTCCAGGACCACAGCAAGCCCACTTTCGAACCGCCTGCGCCTTTTCGAGATTGACATTTCGAGATGATGACTGCAAGGCCCGGACTTTTGCCTGCGAACCTCCTGCGCTGCCCACCGCCGCCCGCTACCTGGCTGCTCTCCCTGCTCTGATGTCTGAGAAGACGGCGAAGCCTGGCGTGGCCAGGAAGAGTGCTTTCTCCTGCGAAGCATGTCGGAAACGCAAGGTGCGTTTGGAGAATGATCGGGAAGAGGAAAAGGCACGGAACAGCTCCGGTGTTATCCTGGCCGTTTTCTGCCCCTCCCCCGCCCTCCCCCGTCCTCCCCCGTCCCCTTTCCCACTCCGCGCTGGTCCCCGCGCTGGTCTGTGTGTTTAGTTCGCTGACCAGCCGGTGATAAAATTAGGTCAAGTGCAACGGGGCAAGCCCGTCGTGTTCCCGTTGTGCTGCGCGTGGGGAAACATGTGTATATAGTCTGTGAGTGTGACACAGGGCGGCCAATCGACTTGCCTTGCTGATTCTGCAGAGCCCCGACGCTGTCCTACACAAAGACCCTCGAGGCCCGCATCGCTGAACTCGAAGCTGCCTTGGCCAAAGCACGGAATGATACCACGAATGAAGAAGAGGATGGCACGGCAGAGCACGCCCCGCAGGTCGAGGATATAAGAAAGAGTAAGGAATCGGCTAGGACGTCACCTCAGAACTTGAGCGGTTCGGATGCGGAGGTGTCGCTGGAGCTCGCGAGGGATATCGAAGGCTTGAAGGTGGGAGATGACGGGCGCATATCGTTCCATGGCCCGACGAGTTTATTTCAATTGCCTAGCGGGCTTGCCCGTGAGCAGTCGAGTCCTCTGCCGGCGGTGTCTGAACTTGAAGGCCGAAAAGAAAGACTTATAAATAATGCGTGGAGAGAGAGGGCATTCGAACAGCTCGCTACGATTCCGGTATGATGGTGTTTGAAGGGTGGGCAAGGAATATGCTAATATTCTCCAGGAACCATTCCAATACCTGCTCGACTCGCACTGGTGCTGGATCCATCCGCTTTTCAACTTTGTCTACCGGCCGGCATTTACTCGTCAGTTGTTATTTTAATATCCTTCGATACAGACTTAAGTGGTTGACTAACTAGTATTCCCTACCAGGTGACATGAAAATGAACGGCCCTTACTACTCTGACATCCTAATGAACGCAATCCTCTCACATTCGATCCGATGGTGCAAGGACGAACCCAAAATCGGCCGTCTGCTCGATTCATACGACGGAGGCGCCCAGTTTTTCCACCAAGCCTGCTCCGGCCTATTCGAAAGCGTCAAGGGAGGGAATGGTCAGATTCCAGTCGTCCAATCGCTCCTCCTATTAAGTGCACAAGAGTGCGGGCGCGGAAACCGAACGCAGGCTTGGTTATTTAGCGGGATGGCATTTCGCCTCGTCGAGGACCTGGGCATTACAATCGACAGCAGAAAGTATTCGGGAACAGTCCAGTTTTCCGCGGAAGATATTGAGATTCGGAATCGGCTGTTTTGGTGCTGCTACTTCTGGGATAAGCTGGTGTCTCTGTACTTTGGGCGGTCGCCCATCATTCAGGATACGCCTGTCAGCCCGCCCCGGATATTATGTTTGTCGCCCTTTCATAAAGTCAGGTTTGATGAACTAACAGTGAAGTAGTGGACGACACCGCGGAAATCGAGATATGGACGCCCCACGGCCTTATCTTCCCCGAAGGCACGCACTACCCACCGGCACAGGCGCACGCAACTTCTTGCTTTATGAAAATGTGCTCGTTGACCGAGATCCTCAATCAAATCATAATTCACATTTACGACCCCGTCCGTAAAAGCACGGAACGCGAATTCCAAGACTGCGTAGACCAGCAAAGTCGGAACCTCGAAACGTGGTGGGATGAGCTGCCGGTGTTTTTGAAACTGATCGTCGATAACTTGCCGCCATATTGCCCGCCCAGCCACATCGTGACTCTAAAGTATGTATGTTCTTGCTGTTTAAATGGTTTCATACTTATACCCGGTCCAGTTGCGTATATCATACGACGAACATTCTCCTCCACCGACCAACACTCTGCTCCCGGCCGTTTAGAGGGTCACAGCAGGAAACGGATAATGCGAAACCATTAGTCCAGTGCATCACATCTGCAACCTCCATCATTGCCCTTTTCGACCTTTACCGGCGCACATTCGGAGATGCCCACGTCGTGCTATCCCTCGCATACAGTATCTACACAGCCGCATCGATATTCCTCCTCGAAATGCAAGCGTTGAAATACGCATCCCCATCAACACTAGATAAACTAAGATTCTGCATCGTCGCATTGAACCGTGTCAAGGCTGCTAATCCCGGTGAGTCCCCCCCCCATCAACCAGTCCAACCTACCCAATTTCTAACCCAACCCCAGTAATAAACACCGCCCTCGGCCTAATCGACCAAGAACTCGAAAAACTCAACATCGACATCCGCGACCCGCAAAACCGCAACCCGCAACCAATATCCTCCCGCACGACAGAAACCACCTCCCCAGCCTCCTCGCTCGACCCCCCACTCCACACCCACACCTCCTCCTACACACTCCCGCCACACGGCGCCTTCAGCCTCACCCCGCCGCCGCTGACGGATCAACATAACCAGATCCCCATCACGGCAGACCCGTCGTTTGGCGTGGCGTCCGCCTTCAAGCAGGAGAGTATATACGACATTGCGCCGGAGTTGTTTGAGGCGTTTTCGTACGTCGAGCCGATGCCGGCCAATGTTGGGGCGGGGTTTGATGCGGATGATTCGGGGTGGGCGGGTGGGGAGGGGATATAAGTTTACAGTTGGCGGGGATCTATCTTGTTTTTGCGTTTTCTTTTTATTGGTTAGTTATGGGTTGGTTGGTTGGTTGGATGGCTATGTCTTTTTTTCTCTTCCTTTTTTTTTTTTGCTGCTGCGATTTGAGCGATTCTATGTTATGCCATTTTTTCCGACGATTTGGGCGTTTGTTGATTAGACGTGGTTGATAAGTTACGCTGGGTGGATGGATGGATGTTGCTGCTGTATATAGGGTTCCTTATGTTCATGAACTCTTGCTAAAAGTACATATGGATAAAAGTACTTGATATTTCAAACAATGGCTTTTTGTCCGCTGTGACATCACTCCGTAGATCAATGCAACTGGCCTGCAGTAGCATCTAGAAATACTGTCATGTAGAATGCGTTTGTAGAGCATGAAATGCTGATACCTCCGCTCCATCCATACATTGGAGTCAGGGGTCAGGGGTCAGGGGCCCGATGAGGTAAGCTTCCGCTAAGTTAGCGCCGGCTAACTTCCGCAGTCTCCCCTCCAATATCAATATCAATATCAATATCAAACCCGCTCAACCTCATCTCCAACCCTCACTCAATCCAGCAGATATTCCCTACTCACTAACTAGTTACACAACCAACCCCATGAAACTAAAACCCACCCTTCCCAAAATGACCCTCCCCTGCCACCTCACCCCCCCTCCCCACACCCCCCTCCCCCCCTCCTCCTGGGACAGCCACATGCACATCGTCGACCCAACCACCTACCCCCTCTCCCCCACCGCCCTCTACATCCCGACAACCCCTCACCTCCTCCCCTCCTACCTCTCATTCTCCTCCAAACTCTCCCACCCCAACCAACCCCCCAAGCCCGTCCTCGTCCAACCCTCCATCTACGGCACAGACAACAGCTGCCTCCTCGCGGCCCTGCGCACGCTCGGCGCCCGCGGGGCGCGCGGCGTCGTGTGTTTCGATCCCGCGACGACGAGCAGGGAGACGTTGGAGGGGTGGGATGGGCTGGGGGTTAGGGGGGTGAGGGTTAATCTTGTTTCTGTGGGGAGGAGGGTGGCGGGGGAGGAGTTGAGGGGGGAGGTGGGGGGGTATGTTGAGAGGGTGAGGGGGTTGGGGAGGGGGAGGGGGAAGGGGAAGGGGAAGGGGAAGGGGTGGGTGGTGCAGTTGTATGTGGATATGAGCGTGTTGGAGGGGTTGGTGGGGTTGGGTGATGGTGATGATGATGATGATACTGGGGTGAGGATTTGTATTGATCATTTCGGAAAGCCGAGCTTGCCCCCCCTCTCAGACACAGACACGGATACAGATACGTTTGACCCGTACTCCCTCCCCGGGTTCTCGGCGCTGGTCACCATGCTGCGCGGCGGGAGGACGTATGTCAAGTTCTCCGCGCCGTATCGCATCAGCGATGACCCGGAGTTCCGCCAGTTGGGCGTGATTGCGCGCGAGCTGATTAGGGTTGCGCCGGAGAGGGTGGTGTTTGCGACGGATTGGCCGCATACAAGGTTTGAAGGGGTGGATGTTGGGCCGTTTGTGAGGAAGTGCGTTGAGTGGTGTGGGGGGGATGAGGGGATGGTGGAGAGGCTGTTTCGGCGGAATGCGGAGGAGTTGTGGGATGTTGATGTTGAGTAGGGGATTGAGGATGGGTTTCTTATTTTTTTTTAATGGTTGGTGATGGGTTAGGGGAGGATATCTATCCCCTTTCGTTGGAAACGAACACTCATGCGCCCCTGGCTGACCTAGATATGCAAGGATATATCTACTCCCGGAATGCGGTCGGTCAACCACATAACCATCACGCCCAGTCAGTCAGTCCATACGCGCCGATATGATACCCCATAAACGCCAACACGCAAAGGGATCTTTATCTCCCCCGGCAGCGACACCCCCTATCCACGTCTACGGACAGCAGCCGGCAACCCCATAATTACTCCGCTGTAAATAGGCAACACAACCCCTATGCATGTCCCAAACTCGCAGGAAAATTCAGAACACACACTCACTCTATAGTTACCTAGAGAGGATGGAGTGTCCCTGAGGTCTCGCTCCACGAGTTTGCTTGATTCTGAGTTAGTTTTGATAGTATAAATATAAATAAACATAAACATAAACATGAAACAAAAATACAATTCATTCCCCCCTCTTCATAGCTATCTATCTACAATGGTAGTTTACGCTTAACTGGTTGGATATATCTTTATCTTCATCAAACGGGCGCTTTCATTCATTCCGCTCCGCGCCGCTCCACTGTTGTTGGTATCATCTAACCACCCCCTACCAGTCACCCCCTCTCCAAACCATGATCTATCGCATCGTAACCTAAAAATCACAGTCAGTCACTCACTCACTCACACCCCACCACAAAACAACAGTAAAAAAAGGGGGGGCACAACTCACCAACTCCTCCGCACTAGTCGGATGAATAGCCACACAACTATCAAAATCCCTCTTCGTCGCGCCCATCTTCACCGCCACCCCAAACCCCTGCAACATTTCCCCAACCCCGAGACCCAAAATATGCAGACCAACCACCTTCTCCTCCGGCCCCGCGCACACCAGCTTCATCTCAGTCGGGTTCTTCGCCTTCTCCTCGGCGGGCAGCACGTCGTAGAACATGGCGGAGAACTTGGTGTGGTATACTTTAATGTTGTCTGCGCCGTATTGTGCGATGGCTTCGGGTTCCGTGAGGCCTGTTGTGCCGACTTCCGGGTGCGAGAAGACGACGGTGGGGATGTCGGCGTAGCTTATTTTGGAGGATTTGAGTTCGGGGGGCCCGAAGAGGCGGTTGCCGAGTTGGCGGCCGGCGGCGATGGCGACTTTTTGGTTGGTATTGTTAGTAGATAGGTAGATAGATAGATAGATAGATAGGAGGGGGTTAGGTGGAACATACCAGGCGTCAACTCCGCCTGACCCGTGACATCGCCCAGGGCATAAACGCCTGGGGCGGAGGTGTTCTGGAACTCGTCGACAACAACATACCCGCCCTCCTTCGTCTTGACGCCGGCCTTCTCTAGCCCCAACCCCTCCACAGCCGGCGCCCGCCCAATCGCCCACAACAACTCATTAACCTCAAACACCTCCCCATTCTTCCCCGTCAACCTCAGCACCTTCTCCGCGCCAACGCCATCACTAACCTGCTCCACCTTCTCAAACCCTTCGAACCCCTTATGCACCACCACGCCCACATCCTCATACCTCTTCGTCATCGTGGTCTGCACCATCGGATCGAATTTCCTCAAAAACGTCTCGCCACGGATAAACATATGCGTCTCCACACCAATCGACTGCAACACCCCCGCCAACTCCACCGCAATATACCCCGCCCCGACCACCGCGATCTTCGGCGGGAGCGTCTCAATCTCAAAAAACCCATCACTCGTAATCCCGAACTCCGCCCCAGGCACATCCCTCGGCACAACCGGATACCCCCCGCTCGCAATCAGCACATGGTCCGCAACGTACTTCTTGCTCCCCGAGCCGTCCTGGAACGCCACCTCGATCTGCCTGGGGCCGGTGAAGGTGGCGGTGCCGTGCACGAGATCGATGCCTTCGCGGTTCCAGTTCCGCTCGTAGATGCCGTTGAGGCGCGCGACGACGGCGTCGCGTTTGCGCTTGAACACGCTGAAGTCGACGGGCAGGTTTTGCGGGATGTCGTAGCCGTAGTGCACGCCGTCGCGCAGGGTTTCGGCGATGGAGGAGAAGTTCCAGGTCATTTTTTTGGGGACGCAGCTGGTTCATCGTGACATGTAGAGGTTAGCTTCTTCTTCTTTTTTTCTCTTTTCATCCCGCGGGGGAAGGTGCCTATCATTGAGTGAGGGTTGCATACCCAACATTAACACACGTCCCGCCGGACCGGCCGTTCTCGACAATGAGCGTCTTGGCCTTATACCAGCCCGAGGCGCGGCGGGCGGCGCCGCTGCCTCCGCTCCCGCCGCCGATGACGATGTAGTCATACTTCTCTACTTCGGTGGGGGCCATTGTGTCTTTTGCGCGGGGGGTGGTCGAGAGGTGTCGGGTGAGGGAGGTTAGGCGGGGGGTAGTTGTGGTTGGTCTTGTTGTTAGAGGAGGGGTGGTGGTGGTGGTGGGAGGGGGGGGAGCCAGGGTCGTTAGCAGGCGTCTTGTTGTTCTCGTGGGCTGGCTGGGTCGAAGCTGGGGCGGGATAGAAGACGGACGGAGATGCAGAGGTAGAGGCAGATGTGGTGGGCGGAGAGGGGGCATTCCCTGGGTTTATATAGCTGGGCTGGGTGGGAGAGAGGGGGGTGGGGCAGGAGGGAGGGATGGATGGATTGTCTGCGCGGATGGTTAATCAGCCAGGGACTATAAACGGGCCCAGCCAGAACTGACGTCTCTTCTCCCTGTACTCACCTGGATCCTGGATATGTTTCCTGTTTGTTTTTCTCCAATTGGCAGCGTCTTGTCTCTGTTTTTCGTCTTCTTCTACTTTTCGGCGCAAAGATTCCTCACCGGATCCGCTGCTGAGTAACCGGCTAGCGGATTAGTCAGCCGATATGACGTTATTTGCGGGCTGGATGCGGGCTGTTTAGTAAGGGGGATACATGGAGAGAGGGGGGAGGATGTTTGTGAGGCGGGGAGAGAGATAGCGAAATGTGTATGTATATGTGTATGGGACTATGTATGATATGTAGTAACTAGTTAACTATGCCTCTCGCTGCCGTGCCGATGAATCCAACGCAAGTCCGTCATTGTAAAGTAAATCAAAAATCCGCCCACCCGTATGACATAAAAATGAGATAAGGAACGGAAGAAGAGAGGAATGAAAAAGAAAAAAATATACTAAGAAAATAAGGTGGAAAAATGACAACAAGATGGTTCGAAAGACATGACCTGGGAGGAGCGGAGGACATAAGGAGTAGAATTTCTCAACAACAAGAAAGGAGAGGGGGAAAAAAAAGAGCAATCGAAAAAAAAAATAATGCAAAACGCAAAAACCCGCGCCAGCGCAGTCCCATCTCCTCCGCTTCCGAGTTCCAATCCACAGCAATCAATCCTCATACCTCGTATGCGCGTGTCCCTTCCATCATCATTCCATGCTGATTTTGTCATGCCATTCATTCTTCCTTCTTCCCAGATGTACTCCATCTAGCTCCCTCGCAAACATATATAACCCCATTACTCCTCTTCTCATATATAACTCATTAAGGTGACACGCCCGGATCCTCCAACAGCGGACTCCCCGGCACCGCATCGAGCGCCACCGCATGTAGCGCCGGCCGTTCCTTTTTTCCCATAACCCCCCGCGCCCGCCGATCCAGCGCATCGCGCACCCACGCGGCAACCTCTTCGTCGGCCGTTTCAAAGTCGGACGGGCTCTGTTTGCTACCTCTTGGGGCCCTGTCGTTGGTGGTGTGTTGTTCTGGGGGTTGCATGAGGCTGGCTAGCCAGGGATGGCGGAGGAGCATGGCGTAGGTGGGTCGGAGCGAGGCATTTTTGTTCAGGCAGGATTTTACAAAGTCCTTGGCTAGCGGGGAGAAGCCTTCTTCTGGTAATTTGGGAGGGTCGCCTTGGACGATTGCCTGTTATATACAACATCAGTATATACGTACAGTTAGTTTGCATGGTGAAGGGGTGGCGGAACTCACGTTCAACTGGCTAAAGATATTGTTAAAGGTCTCGGGGGGATACGGATACCGGCCCATCGCGCATTCAATCACCGTCAGTCCCAAACTCCACACATCGCTCTGCACGCTGTACGTGCCGCCACCAGCGCTCGTACCGCCGCCGGCAATGCGCTCGGGGGCCATGTAGCTCTGGCAGCCAATGTTGGTCTTTGCGATGCTCGCAACGAGGTTTCCGCTGACGCCAAAGTCGCAAATCTTGACCTGGCCGCGTGTATTGATGAGGATGTTAGTAGGCTTGACGTCGCGGTGGATGATGTTGTGGTCGTCCTTGAGCGACTTGAGGCCCATGATGGTAGACAGTGTGATTTTGCGCAGGATGTTCTCTGGGACGCCGTCGCCGTAGACTTTCTCGACGGAGCCGCCGTCCATGTATTCGACGCAGATGTACACGGCACCCTCTTGGAAGAAAGCGCCGTAGAAGTCGATGATGAAGGGCGATACGCAGCGGTGCAGGATGTCCAGCTCCATGATGATGGCGGTGAATTTGGCCTCGTCCAGCTCTAACCGGATCTCTTTCATGGCCATTATGACGCCAGACGTGCTGTTGCCCTTCTCCTCCTTCGACTCGGGCTCGGACGCTTGTTTGCCTGACTGCCTCGACACCGTGCCCCGCAGCCCTAATCCGGGTCTTCGGAGGTGTGGACGGCAATGCCGGACTTTGTATACGGTGCCATAGTTTCCCTTGCCAAGTTCGTCCATTGTATCCACCTCGTCCAGAGATATGCTAAAACTGCTTCCGGAGGTAAAGTCGATACCACCACTGTGGATGATGGCTTTGTTTCGGAAATTCAGAGTGCCCGCTTTCGTATCGACAAACTCGGAGTACTTGCTAAATTGCGTTTCTGTATGGGAGATTGGTCCAGTGCCCGGCGCAGCAGCCGGCGCCCCGGGGAGGCTTCCAGGTTGTCCTGGCGCCCGAGGACCGGGCGTAGGCCCCGTGGCATCGGTGAGTTTCATACCCCGGCCTAACCCGCGCTTCATGGCTAGGCCACCGGACATCTTGGGTTGAACGGGGGTGCCTGCTGCTGGGGCAGGGGAATGCGCTGGCCACCCCTGTGGTTGAGGTTGGGAAGGTAATCTCCCAAGCCCGCCTGGTAATGGGCCGGATACTGGCGTCAAATCTCCACGGGGATTCGGAGGCCTGGCACCAACCAACGGACCGCCCTGGACAGGGGCACCCACGCCGGGATTTCCGGCCGAGATTGAAGTAGGCGGCTGGCCCATGCCAGGAGGGGCGCCGCGTCTGGACAACGAAAAGGCCTTCATCTTGGCCTGTATATCTTCATTCAGGCCGCTGGAGCGGGGTGGGGCGGAGGCGGGGGGTTTGCGGGCGGCATTGACCTGGCCCAGGGGGGTGGAGGAGGTGGTCATGGGAGAGACGGCGGCGCGCAGTGTCGGGGGGTGCGGCTCACCGGGGACGGTGGTAGAGGGGGAATTAGCTGGGGCGGAGCGATCATGATCGGATGGATCTGGGGGGTCAGAGCCGTTCATGCTTGCTGCCCGTGGGAGGTGAATAGGGAGGTTGGCGGAAGGGAGGGGTTCCCTAGCGTCAACTGGCTCTGAATCTTTCCGCAGCACGCCTCGAGCCAGTCGACGAGAGAACTACCGGGGGCACATGAAGAGAGCAGAGACGAGGACGAGGGTGGGCAGACAAGCAGCAGAGAGAGTTGTTCGCAGTCAACGAGCGAGGCGGGCGAAGTACGGCGGGTGGTGGGCTCGATAAGATTTTCCAACCAAGGATCGATCGAGTTTTCGGCGGGGCCGGAGCCAGCCAGGAGAGCCGGGAGCAGGATCGGCAGGGGCAAAAAAACGCTGGCAGGCTGGAATGATATCCGAATAATCCGGGATGATATATAGGTGGTGCCTGAGGCCGCAAGAGGGCTTCGTGCCTTGGAAGTTGAGAAGTGGTATGGGAGGGTGACACGAGGGGAACCAAGGCAGCAGAATTAAGTAGAGATAGGACAGCGAGTGAATACAGCTGCAGAGGAGGGGCGGACTACAGCAATCAACAATACGAGCAGACGGCGGGCGGCAGCAGTCTCAGTCTCAGCGGGATCTTGGTCTTGGATGTCTTGATCTCTTCAAGTTCTGTCGTCGTCTTTTCTTTTTTCGTCGTCGTCGTCGTCGTCGTCGAGAGATTTCGAGAGACGATGAGTCAGCAGCACGTGCTGGGCGGGCTGACATGTGATTGGTCAGGTGACCCGTGTGGCGCAGCAGGGTCTGGCACGTGACTGGCTGACTAAGAGAATACAGCCACACTGCGCCACTATCGGCGGGTACCTGGATCTGCACTAAAAATAGGCGGGACAAGAGGTACCTCGCGATACAGCGTGGATTAGAGGGCGAGAAGGGATGAGAGGGATTAGAGGGATTAGAGGGTGATTAGAGAGGATTATAGAGAGTGATGAGAGAGTGATGAGAGGAGAATAGAATACTTGCCAGTATTGGGGTGGAATTACCAAGTATCTCAAAGTACTAATTAAATGTTGACAACAACATCAACCAACCCAGCAATTCTATTCTGTTATCTTTCTTTATCTCTTCTTCCTGTCTCGTCTTCTGGTGTCTAGAGGCTATGTTACAGCCAGGCCTCATTTCGTGTGTCCTAACTCCTGTATTCTAGCCGCTGCCAACCCTGAGTTCACGATTTCATCATCGCCCAGAAACCTTGGAAACCTGTTCCGCCAGCCTCAAGTTAAATCTCAGACCACCTCCATGTCCAAGATGCCCAACCCTGCCAACTGTGCGTGCGTGTTGTCGTCTCTGCCACTGGCTGGCTGCTGTCCGACGTGAAACCTCGCGTTTTTCTTTTTTATCTCTGCTCTCCTCTCCTCCAACCTCCAACCTCTCCAACCTCTCTCCAGCTTCCCTACATCTTTTCCACCGTCTATCTCTCCGCCTCTCATCCCCCCAATATCCCCCCCATGCCTCTCTTCACCCTCCCGACCTCGCTGCGTAACGCCAACTTGAATGCTGCTATCCATCTCTCCGCCAGCAACAATGTAGCCCAGCAGCCCTTCGCCGCGGACGGCTTCTCCCTCCTCGCCCTGCCCGTGTATGCCGCCACTCCGCACGCCTCGCATCCCTCGCTGCCCCATCTGGTCCTGCTGGTCTTCGAGGCCGTGCTCGAGGTCGTCTGCGTCAGTCTCCCCGGCTATATTGTCGCCCGCATGGGCATGTTCGACGCAGACGCCCAGAAATTCGTCGCCAATCTCAACGTCGTACTGTTTACCCCATGTCTCGGTATGTCTGTCCCATCTCCGCCCCATTGAGATATTGAGACCCCCCGCTGACCCCCGGCCAGTCTTCACCAAACTAGCCTCCCAATTGACCGCCGACAAGCTGACCGATCTGGCCATCATCCCCTTCATATTCGTCGTCCAGACCCTGGTCTCCTATCTCTGCTCCGTGGGCATCTCCCGCGCCTTCGGATTCAAGAAGCGCCAGACAAACTTTGTCACTGCCATGGGGGTATGTTCCCTCTCCTGACTTGAGCTGTATCCTGTAACCGCGTGTACTGACAGATTAGGTCTTTGGTAACTCCAATTCCCTGCCCATATCTCTCGTCATTTCGCTCTCCAAAACCCTGGCTGGACTGCATTGGGATCGCATTCCAAATGACAGCGACAACGAGGTAGCTGCTAGGGGTATCCTGTATCTCTTGATTTTCCAGCAATTGGGTCAGCTGCTCAGATGGAGCTGGGGGTATCGCGTCCTGCTCGCCCCGAGAGAAACCTACTACAGGGACGAGGAGGAGCGTACCGATAGCCGCGTCGAGAGATATAGGGATGAACCCGATTCGCAGGAGCAAACCCTCATCGACACGTCCGACAACACCGACGGGCACGCTACGCCCGCCGCCTCGTCAAGCTCCGGAGACCTGTCGCACTTTGAATCTGGAGGTGTAACTCCCGTCATGGAACGCCATTATTCCTACTCGAAACTGGCAGCCATGGATGATTCAGGAGAGGGCGATGAAAGCCAGGACCATCCAGATCAGCCCCCGCCTACTCTACGAGCACCTTCCAACGGCCAATTTCTCCCACGACAATCCTCCGGCGGTCTCATCACCTTGTTTCCAAGAGTCGAGACCGCTCCGGAACCAACGTCTCCCACGTTCGGGCAGAAACTCACCAAGCCCATCCGCTCAACCTGGAGCCGGTTCACCCACTTTTCAAACCGCAAAGCACGAGCCGTCTTCGCGTCTCTCCCAATGCCCCTCCAGAAACTGACCAAATCAACCTGCCACTGTACAACCCGCTTCTGCCACGGCGTCTGGGACTTTATGAGCCCACCCCTCTGGGCGATGCTCGTGGCCATAATTGTCGCCTCTGTCCCCTCCCTTCAAAGGCTCTTCTTCAGTCCAGGCACCTTCCTCAGCAACTCCGTGACCCGCGCCATCGAGCAGAGCGGCGGCGTCGCCGTCCCGCTCATCCTCGTCGTCCTCGGCGCAAACCTCGCCCGCAACACCCTCCCCAACGACTCGGTCGAGGACCACGAACATCCCAAGGAAGAGCGAAACCTGATCATCGCCGCTCTGCTGGCACGCATGCTCCTGCCCACGGTAATAATGGGACCGATCCTGGCTCTGACGGCCAAGTACGTGCCCGTTAGTATCCTCGACGACCCGATATTTATTATTGTTTGTTTCCTGCTCACTGGAGCGCCGTCAGCGTTGCAGCTGGCGCAGATTTGCCAGTTGAACAACGTGTATATGGGCGCGATGGCGAGGTTGTTGTTCCAGAGCTATGTTGTTTGGTGAGTTTCCCCGCATTGAACTTGGTTAATCTTCGCTATTTACCCCACACGCAATGGCGCTAGAGTAGTCTGCTGACACAACCCGACCGTAGGATTCTTCCATCCACGCTGTTCCTGGTGATGATTGCGTTGGAAACGGTAGAGTGGGCGACTGCCACCTGATGTCTGTGTATTTATCTGATCTTTCGATCTGGGCATACCAATGGTATGCAATTTACTAGCGACATCATATCGATGCGACACCCACCCCGCCCATGACTACTAACTGCCCTCGTCAACCTCCTTTCAGCGACGAGATGGATGGAACGACAAAAACAATATCTCACCGCATTTACTTCCACCACCACTCCAACATAACATCACTTCCATTTCGAACCATTTTTCACCCTTCTTTAATTCAATTTCATTTTCCCCATGCTGGAATTTATTCTATTTGATTTGATTTGGATCCGGATTTTGATTTCCGTCCGATGTACAACAGATATACGCAGTTCGGGTTTACCCCTCCCCTTCCCTTTGTGTCTGGGTTTCCTTACCGTCGTTTTGTTCTGGTTTTGTTTTATTGATCATTTAGCGAAAGCGGATGCTCTATCTTTCCCATCTACTTTTGTTTAACTAATCTGAGCTTCCTTTACTCCTGAGAAAGGGGGAGGGGGGAAAATAAGGGGGCGGAGAGGGGATGGGCAAACATTGATTGGGCTTGGATTTTGTATTGGATTTTGTATCGGATGACAGCAAATAACATAAAAGGGGGACTCAGCATAGGGAGTTTAGTTGGTTTGGGATATTTTATTGATAGATTGGATTCGGGTTCGGGTTCGGGTTCGGGTTCAGCCTGTTTTTGTTTTCTTTTTGGATTGGGTTGGCCTGGTCTGGTCTGGTCTGTGGGCTGTTTGAAGGCTGCATATCCCCCCCCATGCATCCATCCATTCTGTCCATTATTGGTACTGACCAAATGAAATTGGAATTTGGAAATGTATTAGATTTTCTTGAACAAATTCTTGGATGAGTCTTAAGTCGGTTTTTTTTTTAACTTTTTTCAAGTCTCTCTCTCTTTATGACAAGGCTATCTTGTCTTGTCTGTCTGTGTCTCTGTCGTCTGTCCTGCTTTTGTACACGCCGCAACTAGTATATATACTACCAGGCATATACTACATACTTGCAAGAGCCGCCAGACCAATGCCCGGCAGAGACGAAAGAAGGAAGGAGATATCAACCTGGGGCTACCCTTCGCCCCCCGCCATCCCCTCCTTCCCATCCACTCACCAGGCGGAGACAGAGGAGAAAACAAAAGGAAAGAAAAAAGTAAACAGATGTTCTCTTCTACATGACCAAACCCTCCCATTCCCGCTCTGCTCGGCCCCCGTCTAGTTAATTCCCCTTCACTCGGCTGCTCCCAACGCCATCCGCAAACACACTATTCGAACTCCTCTACATCGCAGACGTAAAGGTGTCCAGGAACAGACGGGAAGCAAAATGGTCCAGCCGACGCCTCCAAACACTGGAGTCCGCAGGCAGCAATCTACGAGTGATTCTGCCCCCAGTTCTCACCCAAATCCTGGTCCAGAGACATACCACAGCTCTTCTTCTGCTCCGGTTAATTTCTACGCCAATCTTGACCCCAATGCCTCTTTGAATGCTCCTCCTCGTTATCCCCATCCCTATGATGCAACTCTTATAAACCCTCATATCAATCTTAATTCCTATACCTCTTCGGCTCTGCCTCCTTATGCTAATCCTCATCCCAATACCTCTACGGCTGTTTTTCCCCCTTATACTAGGCCCAATCCTAGTGCCCCTCCTCTTTTTTTTTCAAATCGCAATATAAATCCCTTTTCCGCCCCTCTTCCTCCCACTCATATTGACGGGATACTTGCACCGGTAGGGTCGCCTGGGGTCATGCCACACGACGCGCGGCCTCCCGTACAAGGGCTGCTTACTCCTCATGCTAATTTCAATCCCACTACCTCTTTCACTGCTCTTCCTCCCATTCCCACCGGACATCTAGGTAGCGGGGTTAATACGAGCGAGCACCCCGATAGCGATGCGGTGTGGGTGGCTCCAGTCAGCGGGATCATTGGGCCGAAGACAAGAGACCACATGGACTCTATCACTTGCGAAATTCTCGGCAAGATAAGGAAATCTGGTATGAGCTTCGATGAGGCGGGCCGTCTAACGGAGGTAATAGAGGCGGATGAGCGGCTGCGGCGCTTTGTCTTCCGGTCGCCAGAGACAGAGGGACCGCAAGGGCTGGCGGCTGAAGCACCTCAAGCAATTAATCGGAGAGAATGGTTGGTCCCCGTAGAAGCGGTCATCGTACGTTCTTTGGACGCTTCAGTGGTAGAGCTCGCGAGGCTTTATCTGTCCCAACCACGTCAGTCGGACTCGGAATATCTAAAAATTGGTGATATTGTTAAGGGTATTAATGAGGCCATCACGAGAGCTGAGGAGTCTTGGTTTGATGAACACACCGTAACCTTCTGTATCAGCAAGACGATACTTTTAAGAATCGGCGACTATGATAGAGTCGACGACGTCGAAACGCTCCAGCACATCCAAACGCATTCAACTGGGATGCCGATCCCAACCGTTCTAGGCATTATGAGGCAAGGAGCTCGGCTATATTTATTTCTCACACGGCCGGAAGGTCGACCGTTGGAACACTACTATCGGAATCTCACTCGTCCCGATGGAATTTCAATCAGAAAGCATCTCGATCGTATTTTCAGGGCCCTCAGGAATATACCGCTTCCTCCTCCTACTTCTTCTCAGCCTCTTGATTTTGAAAATAGCGCGAGGCTTGGTGGAGGGAATCCACGACGATGCAAAGATTTGCGGGGTGGGTTGAAGATATCAGGGTCACCTGTCAGTTGTGAGGTTGAGTTCAATCACTTTCTTTGCACCGATCCGTGGCCAATGGATGTTTGGGAAATGCACCTGAAGGATCGTTTCCTAGAAAATCACGAGATGGTCCTGACTTACGCCAACCTTCATCCGGCGAATATCATAGTAGCACCCCGAAGACGGCCGGACACCGAAGACGGGAGCACACTCCAAATCACAGGCATTCTGAACTGGGAGCTGGCCGGGGTGTATCCGGCGTACTGGGAATATGTCAAGGCTTTGAACCCGATGGCCAGGCGGCCACTTCCCCTTGACTGGTGGTGGTTTGTGCCTCCTTCTATTGGAATACACGCGAAGGAGCACGCCCTGTATGCTTTGTTGCCGGTGGTAAGAGAGAGGGAAGATCAGGGTTCATGGGCGGATGCTGCGGCTTTTGGGTAATTTGCCTGTTGGAGAGTGGGTTAGAGTTATTGTTTGCTTGGTACTATGTTATGGTTTGGTTTTTGTTTCTGCTGTCTTTGTATTTTATTTAGGTATATTTTTCAGGCGTTGCCTTCTCACTCTTTTATTAGTAGATCATGATAAAAGACAATCCATTGTACGATTATTGTGTTTGGAACATCAATCTCTGGAACTCAAAGAGGAAACAAGATAGCATGCATGCATCAGCTATTTATCTAAATGCAGATAGATCCCAGCCAGCCCATGCATGGAAGCATGCATGTAACTTGGTTAAATTCATCCATGCATCATGCATAGTTACCTGGCTGCAGACATGGATGAAGATATTGGTAATTCTCCGACTGGGGACTCGGAGATGGGAGGGCGAGAATGGTGGGGGATTAGAAGAGGTACAGCATAGACTCATCTCTGTATGGGAGAGGTTATTGCTAAATGCCGGCTGGTTGGGCTTTGGTGATACAGCATCATCAGAAACAGATCTGTCTGTGCCTATACCCATATTAGGAGGAAGTCAAGGAAGGATCCATGAAGTGGAAGTCGAAATAACCTTCGTCAGAGTCACGTGACATTTATCCATTTAGGACTAGCGTGTCTGGATCTAGAGCTAACCCGGTCT
Source organism: Onygenales sp. PD_10 (assembly GCA_032988465.1). NCBI lineage: Eukaryota > Fungi > Ascomycota > Eurotiomycetes > Onygenales > Onygenales sp. PD_10. The sequence goes on along the minus strand of JANTQH010000072.1, from coordinate 66,987 downwards.
GGCTAGCGTGGTCTGTGGCCCGATAAGCCGGGCAGAGGCAAAAAATATCCATTCGTGGACAGCCAGACATCAACATCCTCCTCCTCCTCCTCCTCCTCCTCCTCCTCACTCTCCTACATCCGTATCCGCGAGTTATTGTTATCCCTTTTGTTTTCTCTCATAATCGAGTGGAGTGGATAACTACTGTACTATACAGATAGGCACCTCTTCCCTGTCTATCTGTCTGTCTGTCTGTCTACAGTCTGTTTGTCTGGCTGGGCTGGCTGGCTGGCTGTCTGATCCTTGCACCCACAGCACATTCTTTTTTCTTATCAGTTAACTTAATTATTTGCTTTTTTATCATCCCATTCCATCTACCTCTATCACTACCTATCTCTATCTCATCCCCGTCCGTCCTGCGTCACTGGCCGTCTAAAGTAACTCCTTTGCCTTTGATTGCAATAGGTGCTTTTTGTTTATTTATTCTTATTATTATTTGCTCGGTCGTTGGCTCCTATTTTTCTTCAAACCGCTCGGATATCCTGTATACCTGCCTGCCTAATTTTCTCTTTATCTGTATTTTTCTAGTTCCCGACTTCGTGAGCTTCCATTCACTATCGTCATCTTGTTGGGGAGCAGAAGCAAACCGGCCGGTCGAAAAGGGAACATACCGACGGTGATGTCGCCTGCTGTTTTGGAGGGGGATGATGATGTCCTTTTGAATGGCAAGGGAAAGGGACAGGAGGACGAGCAGCAAAATGGTGAGTGGATGGTGTTTTTTGTTTTTCTTCTTATTGCCTGTTCCGTTTGTGTATGTGTTTTTATGCTGTTGTTTCTTGTGTTGGGATTTTGTAGGGTATATCAATTTGTTCTGTTGAAGACGGGGGTGTGATGTTGCCTCGTCTCATGTTCCCATCGGCCTTGATTGTTCGTAATATTCAATTTCTGTGCCTGATTCGCTAATGTTGAAATCCCAGGAAATACGGCGCAAAAGGCAGAGTCTAGTTTAAAGTCTCAGCCAACAAGTGGTGACTTGCAAGCGCACGCTGTTGCAGAGCATCGGCACCCGAGGCAGCATCGCGCTAGTATTGGGAGGAAGGTAACACTTCGGCCAACGCCGAATGCATCTTCCACTTCTCTAAATTCGCTCAGTAGTCAAATCCACAATCTGCGCTTTGAGTCTGTCATTCAAGACGACGAGGACCCCGATTCTCGGTCTCGAACCAATGAAGAAACCATCCATGCCCAACGCTCTCTCCTAGCACAGGTCTTCGACTGGCTACAGCATGAAAAGGCCAAGTCCGCATCTCGTAGGCGGACAAACGGCCCTGCACACCATTCGGCGCCGGATATTGCCTCCGGAGACGGCAGCAATTCTCTTTGCAGGGAGAGGAGCAACTCGCAAAGCTCAGAAAGTGGGTTGGCATTGGAAAAGCTGGAGCACATCCTAGCCCAATACGCGGCCAGCGGGAGAGAAGGCATTTCGGCCGCCATAATAGGACGTAAGAGATCGACATCTTCTCTCAGACGTCTAGCCGGTGTTAAAGGTCTAAGACGGGGTTCAACTTCTGATTCTGATTACTCGGAGGCTGATCTACCGGTTCCCAGTGCTGATGTTGTCCTTGACAATTCCAAAACTCTCTTGTATGGGGGCGGCGAGGCGGACAATGATATTGGGATGAATAAAGTTCCCGATAAGGGGAGGGAACACTGGCTCAAATTTAAGTCTGAAATCGTGCGCTTGACGCATACTTTGGGATTTAAGGGGTGGAGAAGGGTGCCTATCGACGATTGCAGTAATGTTGAGGTTATCCGTCTCAGTGGAGCCCTGACAAATGCTGTATATGTCGTCTCTCCGCCCAAGAACGTGCAACGCCCTTCTAATACAAATAGTTCTAGCTCTGTTACTCCTAGACGACCGCCTCCGTAAGTTCCGTCGTCCCCCCTACCAAAAGGAATGGTCTTTGGCTGATATGATTGTAGCCAACTTCTCCTGCGCATCTACGGCCCCCAGGTGGAACATTTAATTGACCGAGAGAATGAACTACAAATCCTTCGTCGGCTAGGAAAGAAGAACATCGGCCCGCGTGTCCTTGGGACCTTCAACAACGGCCGCTTCGAAGAGTATTTTCAAGCCAAGACACTCACCCCGCGAGACATAAGAAATCCCGAAACGTCAAAGCAAATCGCCAAACGCATGCGGGAGCTTCACGACGGGATCGATCTGCTTCCCGAGGAACGGGAAGGCGGGCCATTTATCTGGAAAAACTGGGATAAATGGGTCGACCGGTGCGAACAGGTTGCCTCGTGGCTAGATAGCGAAATTCAATCTCCGCATAGCGAGTCCAAGGCCGATGCTGAGCCCTGGCGGCGAAATGGCTTTGTGTGCGGTGCGCCGTGGCCGAAGTTTCGGAAGCTGGTCGAGGCTTATCGGAGGTGGTTAGATACGTGCTATGGGGGTGCTGCTGAGGTTAACCAGCGGCTTGTTTTTGCTCATAACGATGTGAGTTTTTTGTCTTTTCAAGGGGCGGTTTTATCACGTTGCTAACCCACGAAATTAGACGCAATATGGCAATCTTCTCCGCCTTCAGCCGAGCGGTGAATCTCCGCTTCTACTCCCAGCCAACGAGCATAAACAGCTTGTAGTGATCGATTTTGAGTATGCCTCTGCGAATACTCGTGGTTTGGAATTTTGCAACCATTTTGTAAGTTGGAATTCTACTAATTTCCTTATTCCCTAACCCTAAACTAATATTAATTACTATCAGACGGAATGGTGCTACAACTACCACGACCCAGAAAGATCCTGGGCTTGCAACACAAAATGGTTCCCCACCCTCGAGGAACAAGAACGATTCGTCCGCGCATATCTAAAACATCGACCACGCATCATCCACCCAACCGACAGCCACCCCGCAAGCAACGCTTCAAACACCGCAGCAAACCCAGCCGCGCACTCACCATACGGAACCAGCCCCCGCCTCACCCCGTTTATGCTCGACAGCCAGGTCCCACCCCTCCAGACCCCTTCCGCAGAGCACGACCGAACCGACCAAGCAACCGAATTCGAAGTCCGCCGTCTCCTCCGTGAAACACGCCTCTGGCGCGCTGCAAATTCCGCACAGTGGACAGCATGGGGTATCGTCCAAGCCAAAGTGGCTGGAATGGAAGAAGCGCTTGCTGCCACTTTAGTCGCGGAGGGGCAACAGCCGGAGCCAAAAGCTACCGAAGAAACAAAGACGACCGCCACTAATCCAAACGACACAGCCAGTGAATCTAGTGAATCGGCTGAGCCGCCGACAGACGAGTTTGACTATCTAGCCTATGCGCAGGATCGCGCCTTGTTTTTCTGGGCGGACGTTTTGTCGCTGGGGCTCATTAAGGAGGACGAGTTACCCGCGGATATGGCGGAGAGGATTAAGGCGCATGTGCTTGACTACTAAACGATGGGTTACCCTACACCACTTACTTCCCGCTGGATCATTTCCCCGGTATTCAGCCAGCCCCTTCCCGCCCACCTAGACTGGCCGAACTGGTCAGTCCTTGTTATCATGGCCATATATATCCCACAAGGCATTCGCAACCCCAAACCCCCACCTCCATCCAGCATTCAACTGCAGGCCTCGCTTTTCTTGTTGTAACACAGTGATTCCCAACTCCTGTTTTGTTTTGTTTTGGTCCCGTACGCCTTTCCTTTTTTGTGTGTATTGACTCCGTCCAGAGAAAGATGGTATATTTTCCGCCTTTCTACCTTTGTTTTGGATCTTCAGTTGGTTCTTTTGGTATACTTTGTTTCTGCTTCTGTAAGTAACTAGTTTCTATTTGGGGCATCCTGGAGAGGCAGGGCAGGGCAGGGCGGGGGTGTTGGTTAATTGGACGACTTTGTAGATGTCTTGTTGCCAGCTAGCTATTATTAATGAAATTCTTATTGTTATAAATTTTGGGGTTTTCGCGGTGGGTGAGGGGAGAAATATGGGTTCTAAACGCATGGGAAAGGAACGATGGCTCAGCGGTTGGGGGAGATGATTATAAAATAGTTTCGAGTGGATGGGATGGGGTGGGTATAGAAAAAGGAAAGCAACGAGATTCTTATTCATCACTCTATAAATCTGAAGCCCAACCCTCCAGAGATAATATCCATACATTCCATTCATCAAGTTAGATAGCAAAAACAAATCCCAAATAACCCCACCATCAAGAAAACAACAATGCAATCTACTCCAACTCCTCCCCACCACCCCCCCTCCCCCTCCTCATCTCCAACCTCCTCTTCGTCTCCTTCCTCGCCCCCTCAACCCACCCATCATACCCCTTCTCGCCCTCCTTAACCTTCATCCCCGCCACCCCCTTAACCACCTCCCCAATAAACCCGACAAAATTCCACCTCCTTAACGCATTCTCCCACGCCCACGCCCTCCTCTTCCTCGCCTCCCTCTCCAACCCCTCCTCATCCCCCACCTCCCCCGCCCGCACCCTCAAATCCCTCACCACAGCCATGAGATTAAACCGAATCTCGCCCTCGGGATACCTCGCAATCCGCCGCTGCAGCACCTCAATCACCTTCTCCGGGAACGCCTCCGCCTCGCACGCCCCATGGCTGATGGGGAACGGCTGCAGGCCGTCCAGCTCGTACAGCACGCCGTTGCGCGCCGTGTACGCGATGAAATGGTACAGCTCGGCGTCCTCGTCGGAGACGGGCGGGCGCGACGTCTCGTCGACGAAGGGCGAGGCGCGCGCGAACGCGTTGTGCGAGCTGCGGATCTGCGCGGAGTTGCTGAGGGCTTCGCCGCGCAGGTCGGGCGGGAAGCCGGTCGTGAAGTCTTTGAAGTCGCGGAGGGTGGGGCCGATGTCGATGCCTTCTGTTGTTGTTGAGGTGGAGGTGGAGGGGGAGGTGGAGGGTTTATCTTGGTTGAGGATTACGGAGAGGACGGCCTGCGTGCCGCAGGCGTTTTGGATCGTTTGGGCAGCGAAGAAGAGCCCGTTTTCGGTCGCGTCGGGGTCGAAGGTGCCGTCTTGGGGGGTCGAGGCGTCGCGCGATTGGCCGCTGACCCATTTGAAGAGGAAGATTACGCCGTATACGGGGCTGGATGGGGTGGGGGCGGGTTAGCTGGCTGATTGTTTGGTATGTAGAGGTAATTATCACCTTAGTGAGCGGATTGTGTCTGCGTCGAGTGATATGAGTTCTTCGAATTGGACATCTTTCACACCGAGGTTTTCGATCAACGAGGTGAATACGCCCTGTAGTTAAGGGATATACAGTCAGTTCAATGAAACGGTAGCTTGAGTAATAGTCAAATGAAGCCATTTGATAACTAGCGGGAAGGCCAGGTAGGAGAGAAGCGGCGTACCTCATCCGACTCGATCGTGCTCCATCCTCCAGCGTCCGCCATGGTTGTTTGGGTGGTCGCGCGGGCGGGCTCTGGTCTCGTCTTGCAATAGACTTGCCGTTATGCTACATGCACTCCGTTCGGATGGTGTATTCCGCCTATTGGAGGCACAGATGCCAATTTGATTGAGTTGTTGTTCGTTTGTTTGGAGATGGATGCATGCTGGATCAAATTTCATGTTGAGAGATGATGTCAAGGGTCGAGCAGGTGTTTGCATGCCGAGCAAACAAGCTGTTTAGGGCTTAGCGGGGTTTACCACTCCAGCTTCCCGCAAGTTTGGCTTCAGACTTCAAAGACTTCAGGAACTGGTTTGTAACTTTTGCCTGTTCCAGGTGTTTAATTCTATTTCTTTATATAGGGATACATGCCTTTTCAATTCTTTACTTCTCTTCGAAACCTACACGATACGGGGTCTACCAAGAGCCCCGCCAGCAGGAACAACCATATATCTTGTTCATGTATTTTTTTATATCCAGCATTTCCCATAGACCAGCCAGCTTGCATTGAAGTTTGCTAGACCAGTTGCCTCTGGCTTGATTGGCTGAGGTGTGTGGGCTCTGCCGGCTTGGCTAACTAGAGCTGATTTAATTATTAGTTACCTTGGAATGGTTGATGAATTGCCAGTCGTTCTGGGCTATTGCAATTACCTAGTGCTACTAATCCATTGTCTCCAATCACCAGGGTGAGGCTAGTCCGGGAAGAAGCATCCAAATCCGTTGGATCCATTGTTGGCGATAACAGCAGTGGAAGTCGGCTTATAGCGTTAAAGATACGGATATCCATCCGATCAACCCTTCGGGATATAACCGCTTTCAACGAAGCCCAGGGCAAACCGGGCCCATAACCGTCATGCTATGAGGACCTATTCATTCGACGAATCGAAGGGTCTCGATTCTATATCTAAAAAAGCGACCAAAGTCCGGCCTCTTCTACTTATTTTCAGTCATAGGCAGCAGAGACAATCCATAGGGAGTAGCTGCGCTGCCTCGTGCTAGTGTTGGTCACGCTATGCGTGAATCCGTTTCGTTCACGATACCTGATTTTGACAATACTTGAAGAAACCAACACTAGGAGAACACATTTCAAATAGACGAGCAAGTCAGGGTTGTCTGCGCATAGTCGAAGGCATCCAGATACCCGATCAACTGGACTACAGCGGCGCATACCACCAGGATGTGAAAAATCGAATGGGAGCCCAATAGGCCGAAATTGCCCGGATATTGCTTTTCAGGAAACCTGGTCTTTAGAGCCATATGTGTTAGGGGTCAATTTCTCTCTTATGTGAGAAATTGGGAGACTTACTGCATAAAACCAAGTCCCAGATAGAAGGTAGCCTGCTTTTGCCATAGTATAGGGAAAAGCTTTTCTCATCATCTGCGACATGCCGAATACATTGAGTCCATGGACCAAGGGCGCAATACCGGACAAGCCAGTTGCCACGAACATCAATTCTCGGAAGAGGCGATATTTTGGGCCCCGGAATATGTGCGAGTAAGGTACTGCTGGATATACCACTCGCCGAGTAGGAAAGAAAAGGCCGGGATGAGGTGGGAATGGATGTTGACTGACTCGTTGTGGATATTCGACCAACTGCAGAATGAAGCGGTGCTGAGCCTGAGATAGGCCGATAGCCACGGAGAATCAACTGGCTGGATTCATGTCGGAACCATTCTGGCATCTCATCGAACGAGAGAAGAACTGGGCGCCCTGCGTTATCAGCCTTGGATGCGGTGTTGCTGATGGATTCCATTCCCTCTGGCGACTGCAGGGGCGGAACTCGAAGACGGGGGGTTGATGCCATTTAGTGTCGTGCCTGACGAGAATGTAATGATAGTAAGTGGAAATATAGGATGAAGAAAGAGGTGTCCCTCTTGCTTTGTTTCTTGCACTAACTACTGCCCTTTATCCAGTTCTTGCTAAGTGCCAGCCTTGTTGCCCTGTTACAGAACATGCAGCAGTTGGGCACAACACATTCAACGCCACGGTCACTTGCTTCGGATTCGATGGTTGGATGATCATAATTCGGCTCGAAGACGATGTCTTGCTCTGGGCAAGGGTGGGCAAAGGTGATGGGGTCTTTCTGCACGATCTCGGAGATGTACTAGGGCACCTTCCTTTCATAAAACATGGCGGCTGTCTCGGCCTTCCCCATAGCTGTGAGAAGCAATGGCGGCGGCTGATCCAACGCTCTGCCGCGAACAAACTGATCTTCCGCTCGCTCCCCGTTCCCGTCATGCTGGACGACACCTGGCCAGTCAGCTTTCGACTTGCTGACAACAACATCACCAAGACGAATATTCTCCTTCGTATCTGGCTCTCCTCCCGCAATGCCGACCATGGGACTGAACCGGACAGATGTGTATTTTGCGTACAACTGTGCGGCCACGTTGGCCGCCGATGTTTGTCCACGCATCCCGGAATTCGAATACGCCACAACGACATTGTGCCCTTGAAGACTCCCTAGAATGTAGTTGTTGTTGTCGTCCGAGTTCCGATCCGGAGGTAGATTGCCATAGACGCGATCAAGCATTGCTTTGGCCGCGGTGACCTCTATAGGCAGTGCGCAAACCCACCCGGGTGCATAGTCATCACAAGACGCCATCTCCGGCTAGGGCGCATGTCAAGAAATGGAAGACTCCAGGAACGTCGGTGCCGAGGCGTTGTGTTAGGCATGTCGGAGCTGCCTGAACTGTCTATGTAGGTTTTGGGACGAGGTCGACCTTTTGGAACATTACGCGCATTTTTATGGGCGAGCAAAGTAATTTATTAAATCAGGAGTCGGGAAGACGCTATCAAAAAGATTGCGCTGCAAAAAAAAAAAAAAAAAAAAAAAACTACTAGACAACACCACTGGTTTTTGGCTGTATTTATCCGCCTCTTCCAGTGGAGAGTGGCACGAGCACAAACTAGAGCGGAGGGGGGGGTGTTTTGTTAGGAAATATCTGCTGTCTGCTGGGTTGAAGAAGGGGGGGGTGAGGGAGATATTGGAGGGGAGACTGCAGAAGTTAGCCGGCGCCAGCGGGAGCTTACCTCATCGGGCCCCTGACCCCTGAGCACACCAACCAAGATCAAGATGAGCTTGAATTCTCTCTCTCATCTTTCTTCTACTTTAGTTCAGCTTTTAAAAGGGAATTGCTCTTCATAAATGCCCAACTCATCCCCCCCTTAGCATCTTTGTCTTTTAATCCTTTTTTCCTCAGCGTTACCCCTTTTTGTTTCCTGGCGGCCATGGCACCCCTACGGGTCGGAATTGAACAAGGACCAATGTTTATTTGTCCGCTCAAATGCGGTGGCATTCTATCGTGGCCGTCAAAGGGAGGCAAAACTACAAGGTAAGTAGTAATGTTCTTAGAGTGTTGGGGGAAACACATTCATTCATGAATTGACATCTGCTGTCGTCAGCATGTAGTTAATGTAATATTAAGGAGACCACCACACAACTACCTAGGAATGCCCCCACACAATGTTTTTATTCCGGTTTTCTAACTAATCCCAGTTCGAATACCACATAAATACAGTTGTGAGATCTGATGGCCGATCTGCGGATCAGAGCTTGCCTGACTGTATGTACGTACAAACATACAACCAACGTATACCGTTCGACTCTATCATTTTGAGCAATCGCACAAACTGCACTTTTACTAATTTCCTTCTAGATACCGCCCGACGAGGGGCTCACACTGGTCCGATTCTGCCGATCGAGCTACTTTACTCCGGATGTGGCGAAGACAGTATGCATATACATCGGCTGGCTCTTTACGTCTAGTGTTATTGGTGCATTCCGTACCCATGTTATGAATGGAATGCCGTACATGAGTTACACAAATGCCTGGATAGCACAACGTCAAAAAAATTTTACGAAGTTGTATATCCGGTTGCAGTCCTTGGGTTGTTTGAGGTAATACTCCCGCATTCTCAACGTCGTTCCAAAGAACAGAAGGAATGTAGCTACTGAATTGGTGTGGTTATGGCAGCTTATGCGTTTTGGTCCCAATACAACAACTTGCTTAGCCGCAGTTGAGCGGTTTCTCAAAATGAAAGGCGGCCTTCAGGGACCCCCTGAGCCTTTGCAGCGCATAATAATCGTGTGAGTTATTCTCTCGTGACCTCTTGGAGTTTTGTTCATGATCAATGTATAAAACATGGCTGATATATTGCAGTCTATTTGTCAACATACGCCTTTAGCTTTGATACGCTATATTCACAGCCATTGGAGATACTAACGGAATTAAACGGATCTTCGTAATAAGCTATGGAAGGATCCGGCTGTTCTACAATCTAGGAGCATGCTCGAAGGTATGAGAGTCGCATGTGCTGAGCCTGTAGACAGTGTTGCTGGCCAGGTAGCTGAAGCCAACAACATCCTACAGACGTGCGCCCCCGCCGCACGAATAACCCTCCACACACTAGGACAGCTCCCCAGCTTTGAAGACCCTGTTAAAGTCTCTAATATGCGAATGATATACAACAATGTACGGTTCATCCGCCTTGAATCATGGGCTGGTCTCCCCTACGTATAGTACGAAACAACCCTCTTTGCATGGATAATTCCCACCAACTAACATTGCATATAGCAACCTTGTCGCTATCACCGCGTTCTCGACCGCTCATGAACGATCTTACTTTGTTGCGAATGTGGTACGGGGTACGTTCAGTTATGGATGTTATCAATTGAGGTCTGCACTAGTAAGCCGCGCTGTGCTTTCTGTAGTTACGCAATATCGATTTGATGCTCGTTATTTAACTGATTTTATTCTAAAAGTGGTTTTGAAGGATGTCATATATCTCAGGTAATTAGAGGGAGAATGAGGGAACTACATATATAGAATGAATTATTGGTCATGTTGGATGGAGAGTTCCTCCTTTCCTTTAACTCAATATAAAATCTAGTACACATGCACGTCGCACAGTTGAGATTTCTTCATAGTAATGCAATAACAAACAGGGGATATGTTTCCAACCAAGTAAACGCCTGAATAACCGGTCAGCCAAATATAGCCATCAATCCATGAAGGAGGTACGGAACCAGGTCCATAAACTAGCCTCCTTGTTTGCCAATTTCCTCTTGAAAAGAGAAGAATTTTGCTTCAATTTGGCGAATCAAATCCTCTCCCCTCCATCTCGCGTCTTCCACATTCCAGTCCTCTTTCCATTCCTTAACTTACTCATCAGTAAGACCGAGACCTTCGAACAGCCAGGGATCAAAGATGAAGTCCCTAGCGCTAGGTCCCTCTTCGGGCTGCCAGTGAGAATTCTGCGGATGAAACGAACTCTTCTTTGCCTTCATCAATACCCTGAATATCCTTGGCAATTTTCCCAGGGGCAATGTCAGGCATAGGAACATGGTTAGGTCATTTAGTTCAGCCTCCTCAAACTCTTTGTAGAATCCAGGGGTACTCACGGGGAAAGAGTTATTCTCCAAGTAGCAGAGAATCATTCATAGTCATACCCAGGACTTGTTGAACGATGCAAGTGTGTTTCCCCTGAGGATCTTCTCCCTCAAAAGTTTTTAGGAACTTGTGAAGATATCGATGTCTGGAATGATTTGTCTTGGTAGTGACTGAGTTTATAGGTTCATAAATGGCAACCTCATTGCCTCTGGTATATGGGACAACATAGACGTTTCATACAACATAACCAGAGTCACTAGTTTTCCTAATAAAAGACATGGTTAACCTCCTCATCCCCCAGTCAAACGAAGATATCAATTTCTTACACGAGATCGGGAGCAAACCAAACCGTTGACGTGACACCATAGCCCGAATATCATTCCAATATTTTTCTCCAGGTGCGTAAAGATAGAACGTTCATTCACTCATACTAAATTTTGAGCCCAGTGTTCATTTTTTGTCTTCGGCAACAGATTTATACCATCCTATGCAGTTAATACTCCCGAATCGTCCCTAGACCCGGCGAGATTTCACTCGTTCTCAAAGTTTTTATTGAGATACTGGTAATACAATATCAGCCTATGCCATCTTCAGAATAGATAGGTGCGGCCTGCCTCCTCCGCTTCCAGCATTGCGTATATACACATGTACATATGTATATACTAATACATATAGTAGTATGCGGAGGAAGTTAAAAACCGGGCACCCATTACGAGTCATCTGAGTAACTTTATGGAACCATGAGGATTAAGGTTGGTCTGAGATAGTTTCAATCCAAACATATTTAGCCTCGATGAAACTCAGACAGAGTTTAGTAGATTCGAAGATAAGGTCGAGGAATATAGAGGAGACTAGATTTCATGTATTTGCTTATTTTTTTTTGCAAAAGCACGTTTTTAAGAAACAGACAGTTTTCTTCGGGATGTAAGATATATTTGCGCAGAGATCTGAGTTTAAGTCTTGTTGCGGTATCAAAAGGGAAATTAGTCAGTGAGGCAATACTTATTAAGGGGGTTCTGCAAGCGACGAATATAATATGCTGGATAAAACTAACCATAGGAATAGAGTCCATGGAGGCTCAAAATGATATATTAAATGCGCGATTATCTTTCGAATAGAAGAGCCGATGCAATGGAGAAAGAAACGTGCCAGTTCCTTCCGACACACGTAGCACTAAGTTCACATTCACTGTAATGTGCTATGTTAGTTAGCCATTAACTAGCATTTGCAGGATAAAAATGGAGTTTAACCACTTTGGAGGAAGGCCCTCAACCAATCCTTCAAGCAATTGGATAACGTGGGCTTCGATTATGCAGCACGCAGGAGTAGGCTTTGCAACCGGGGCAACAAATCTCTGACCCCCACCATAGATTTGTGGGAGAAGGAGTGAGGGCAAGGACTCACCTGGTTTTATCTTCCACGTGGGAAGATTCGAAGCCCCGACACCCAACTTGCAAGTGGCGAAGGGTTTAGGGGCTCAGACAGGTGTAGCCGGAACCGGAGACTTCCCCAGCAAAAGAAATATTGATCCCAAGCTGACACTCTACACCCTAATTCCTCCCCGGGTTCGGCCGCAGGAAGGAAGGTAGGGTACTCGAATAAACCATGATCTTCCCTGGAAGTCTGGATTGGGGTGAAATTGCCCTAAAAGACAAGTTATCCGCTGGTGCTCTTTGAAAAGAAAAGAGGGGGGGTTAGCCAGGCGTGTGTGTGGTCAATGGGGCAGGGGGGAGGGGGAGGGGTATGATGAATGGTATCACTTCACTCGGTGGAAGAATGTGATTGTCTTGGAATTCTGCATGATTCAGAAAGGCGTCGCAAGGGAGTGACCAAGAGGGAAAGGGCGTGCCAACCGTCCAGGTTAATTGGCATGGTCCTGTTATCGCCGCGGGATTAAGGGGCAGGAGGGGCAAAACCAACCACCCATCCCACCTAAATATTGCCTCCAATATCCACACAACCTTGACGGAAAGACGGCATCGCATGAGGGGGAGAATTATTAATCTAATGAAGCGCCCAATGGTATTAGTAGGCTGCGGAACTCCGTTCATCCAAGCCATCCCCAACCAACGAGATGGCGAATAACAATGATAGTTGAGAATTAGTTGCACAAGCAGGTTTCAGATAGGCAACATGGGCACCTTTCTTTCCCTTGTGGTGCATCCAAGGTGGGCAATTTTAGCGGTGTCCTTGCATCCTGAATTGTGGTTCGATGGATACAATACGAGGGAGGCTAGGATTTTGTTTTTCTCTCCCTGCGGGGGAGCATGGAGAGGGAAAATCCATCCGCGGCTTGTGGGTGTATGCATCTCGATAAATTCGGGAATTTCACCATTAGCTAGGAGTGATCGAAAATAATAATGGGGACTTGGGGGAGACTTGGCCTGTGAGCAGGAAAGAGGATAGTAGGAGGGAAAACATGACAATCCATGATTTCTCTCTGGGACAGCGGGATTGTCTTGTCGTGTGACTGACCGAGGCAGGTAAATTCCTCCAGTGCATTCAAAACAACTGCACGCCATTGCCAAGGGTGTAATGGTATCCCTCTGATCTATCTCGATTCCAAAGGCCAAAAAGACAATGTTTGGTTGAACAACGGAGAAGCAGCCCAGTACTGCCGGCAGCTCATGATGGAGCTTACCTTGAGCAGACTTTGGTGCCAGACCAACTGCCTCGGATTGTCTGAGACATCATGACTGCTTCCAAGATTCCAATCAAGGTGGGCTAAGCGGAAACTGTTGAATGGGAGGGCTTCGCGAGTTCTCAGATGCCGCGCCGACAGGTTCCTTGAACGCCGACGAAAAGGGGCAAGTCCCAGGTAAATTGGGCGGTAATGAGCTGTAAAATTGTCCGGTAAAGGACCATTTTGCAAATTTGAGGTTTTTAAACAGCGTAATACCAATGTTCTTGGTCTTGATAGAAGATCACCTATCCATGCCAAACGGCCCACGATGACCCAACTTCCAGGCGTGGCTTCGCGTCTGAATTGACACTACACATCGCAGAATGAAATTAATTTCTCCATTCGGCCATTAGTCCATCGGCGCGTTCCCGAGTGCCTGAAGAACAAACCCCGAGGTTGCGTGATGTCAGCCTGCGCCATCGCATTGAACGATTCCCAGTGCGGGGATTCAAAGGCTGGATCTTCGCTGACAATGGAGACACGAAGCAAATAGTGCCATATCAACGGCTTGAGTAACCGAGCCGGATAACCATATCGGCTTGGGCCAACACAGGCGCGCAGTCCCCTCTGCATCTGGCCCTGACACAGCCTCCCAGCTGGCATTCAAACACAGATGTCTGGACGTTGAAACAGGAACTACGGATGAGACGGCGGTTTTGGAAAGCCGCACGGTCCATAGCCCCGCCAGACTTCCCTGTTTCGTCACGGATGTTCTGCTGGAAGCTGGAGCAAAGAATCGGCGTGAAGCTCGTCAGTTGAGGGTTGGCTGTGCAAGGAGAAATATGGCCCAAAGAGGCTAGGCGCGGGAGAGGCAGTCTGCCTTGTGCCAAAAATAGACATTCTGCAACCTAAACACGAACAAGGTTTACTAGCGCCATCGCGAATGTAGAGCTTCTTTTGGCGACATGTTTATTGTTGCTGTTGGTTTCCTGGCCTGACATTCAGCAAATGCCATGAGAGGCTGAGCCTTGTGTTGATTTTCTAACCAGCCAACTATATCGTTAAAGCTGGCATTGTCCACGCTGACACTCTTCAGCATCCTCACCTTTTAGTTCTGCAGTCGTGCACACACCACATCCGATCCCGACTAGGGCCTGCCCTAGGCCCCTAGCAGGGCAATACCTCGTATACGGAGGAACAACGCCCTACCGAGCCCTGCTGCGGACTTTGACAGCAAGAAAAGATTGTTAGACGCGCCCCGCTTATTTTCCTCTATTGCTTCGCGACGTTGATCCCCAACTCGCTGACTTTTCAGATAAGGTGGCACAGCCACCGCATGGATCAGCGATGGTATGGCAAATCGAGGGGACTGGTTTTCCCCCATAATCTTCAGATGCTTCCTGGTGCCTAGGTAATCTTCAGGCAGGTACTTAATCGCAATCCAATCGATTAATTCGCTTAATTAGTTACGTGCGAAAGAATTCATTGATCCCGCTTCTCCCGCGGCGGAAGCCCGCTGCATAGCCGCGCATCCCACACACGAGGGTTTCCGCTGGACATCATACCGCGGACAAACCCCTCGGCCCAAATTGCTCAATTCACCACTTGCTTGATAATCAAGCGGGCCCACGCCCTTCTTGACTCATAGATGACGATGATGCCGGCAAAACTTGTTGCACACTGGCATGCGTCCAATATCTCTCATCTCGCTTGGCCAGCCTGAGCCAAGCTCAGGGGTACATGTATGTACATACATAGGGCTAAACCTGCATGAACAGGAACAGGAACAGGAACCAACCGCATACTTCTCGTATTCCGGTTTCCCTTGCCCTTCCTCTTACTTCCACCTTATCCTCGATTCGATAAAAATTTCCCAAAGCCACGTTTTGAACCAGGTCCGGGATACTGCCTGGCATGACACGCACCGCGCACCCTGCATAGCATAGGCAAACAAACAACGAAACGAACCCATTCGCCAGATAAATATAGAATTGCATATACATACATACATACATACAAAGACAAAACATGAATCATGATGCTCGTTTCACTTCGCCTCAAACCTTAACTACCTCTGGTTCCTCCACATTTTCTTGGTCCATGCGTGTTTCACCTGCTTGCTGCGGACGAAACTTGAAACATGGAGAGAGAATAAGAAAGAAAAGGGAAAAGCCTGTTTGCTGCAGCCTGCAGGTAAAAACAAAGTTTTGTATCAAAAAATACTGCGCACGGCCTCTGTTTCCTGCCCTCTGGATGCTGCACGGGATGTAACCACGGGTCAAAAAATGAAAGAATATCTAAGTACAGCCTCAATTTTTTTTTGTAAAAGAAACAGCACGTAGAACGGGAGAGAGAACGAACCCCTTATAGAGGGATATGATATTTGCTGCCTGCGCAGAAAAGCTGGGGGTGGCAAAAGGAAAACAATGTCGCCACTGCCTCCTTTTCTCCTCCTTTTTTCCTTGGCCGTTCCCGTCTTGCTCGTTGGCAGGTTTTGTAAATGAGGTAACGCAGTATCATTTCAGATGCTGAGAGTAAATATAGAAAATAAAATAGATATGATATAAAAAAACGTAAAAAAATAACCCAAAAGATGATGATCCGCAGCACAATGACTGAGTAGAAATGTGGGAATAGAATAGAAAGTGGGGGGAATATATCCAGCCATACACATATCTTGCTTCATGCTAGGGGGAATTTCCAGCCTAGGAAAGAGAACAAAACAGGAGAGGAAATAAATTGAATAATAAACAAGGCCAAACAAAAGATATAATAATGAGATCCCCAAGTCATTCGCTATGTTTGCGCTATTTTGACTCCTCCAAAAACAAAAGTAAGAAAAGAAATGTAAATGTAAAAACGGTATTCCGGATATCATCAAATATTATCTTGTGGTATGCCAAAATAGACCTCCTAACCAAAGATGTTTGTCCAGATGTCACGTAAAATGCTTATTTGTTGCATTTTGTGTCATGGAACCAGATAATGCGCGATTGTCGAGAATAATTTCAAGAGGGGAGTTGGGGGGGTCTTCGGTGTCGTATATATCTTATAATTAATATTTCGAGTATTGAGTTTTGCGGGTTCTGGGAGCTTTAGGAAGAAGGATGGTACGGTTTTGCGTAGGAATTACGGCGTGATGCGGTTGGGTCCCTGGATTTCCACAAAGCGGAAATAAAACAAGACTCAGCCGCATAATTCTTCCCAAGAGTTTGTATGTATGTGCGTAGATCAAGTCCAGCAGAGCTCGGGGGTGACCAACCCTGCTGACACAAGTGTAGGAGATTCATGAAATTCTGACCCTATAATTGGTGATGATCCATTCATCAAATTTGGCAAATACGTTGGGCTAAAAAGTGGCGAGTGGGCATGCGGGCTGTGCTTGTAATCCCCGTCTATGTGGTCGGGATGGAGAGTAGGCGATGTGGTATAGATCTGCGATGGCCGTCGAGATGTGACAATCGTTGGCATTTGGTATGGCGAGGTAACGATAGCAGGAGTGAGGGGGGAGTGGAGTGGAGAAGTAGTATAAGCTGTATATCCAGAGGCACTAGTTGGGGAGGTAGACGGGAGATGAATATTGTGAAGCGCGTGGTACGGGCTGTGGGAGTCGGAAGAGTATGTATCGAACGAGTTTCTCGGCGACCAGTGAAGGCGACTTCGGTATTCATTTACAATCTCGCATGGTAGCTCCATCAGACCAAGCGCAAGCTGGACTTCTGGAGCAAATGGTTGTGAAGCTTTCCGTGCGTGTAGAATCCGTCGAATATCTTCAATCGGAAGGACGGCCATTGTAGCGAGATATGAGCCACCGATTTCAGGGAAAATTGGTTCAAGAGCTAGTGCTACCCCGAAAAATTGAGAAAGCACCGCAAGGGCTCCAAGATCTGTCTCTCCGCCTCTCAACATCGCAGGTGGGAGCCAGAAGAGCCATGTGCGTAGCGGTTGGAGTCTCTCAAATGCCTGGTCAGGAGATTGTATGGGGAGATCGTCGCGCAAACGTTGAACAAAGTGCAGTAGATCAGTCACTCTTTGGTAGTGTTCCTGATTATGAGAGAGTCGCTGATGAATGTTCAACAGAGTAGCGCAAACACGATCCAGTCTCATAAGATCTTCATCTTGAAACTGGCCGAGTGCTCCCGGATAGGTTGGTGTTATGGGCGTTCGCGCGCTGCGGAAAGCCCGCTGACTCTCCATAAATCTGGCTAGCTCTGACTCTTCCTTCCACCACGGTTGCATTGAGTTAAGCACCTGTTGGTCAATTAGCACGTGGTGGAAAAGTACAATGTATAGAGACGTTGATCCTTACGGTTGAAACACCTTGTTGCAACGAAGCCCAGCCTCGCCTACAAAGAAATACTAGTTAGTTGACGCTCAATCTGCATGCTAGAAGGGAGTCACTTGCCATTCTGTAGCTTGCCAGGAGAGGAGCATCGAGGCCGCAAGGATGGCATCGGCATTTTCCCTTGAGAAAGCACCAATTGCTTCATGGAGACCCTTCAAAGCCACCCCCCTGTGGTGATAGGAGAGGTTTTTTGTTTCCTGATTCTGGGTCATCCAGGCAATATGGGAGGCAGATAGGGCAAGAATGGCGCTCATAACAAAGTCATTCGAGAGTGCAATAGCCAAAAAGCTGCGATTCCAGGTCGGTTAGTGTGATTCCGACTAGCAAGCAAAATATTCCAAACTCACATAGGCATTTTCTGTGCCCATACCGTGCAGTTACTGTAACCCCGTCGATGTAGGTCAATTGAGAGTCCGGAAATGTGGTGGATAAGGCGCAAGTCTGTCCGCGAAAACTTGAACCAATATGCTCTAGAACTAAGTTGTAGTTCTGGGAATGGAGGATTTCCAGTTTTGAGCCAAGCTTCGATTTCAATGTCAATCTCGGGAGACATCAAAAGGTCTGGACCGCCTCTTGGGCTCGTTGGTTGTTCTTGTGCAATCACGTTGTCCATATAATCACAACGACAATTGTGCTTCGTGCAGTTCCGGCTATGAAAGAATTAACTTCCAATTCCTATCGTCAAGCAATCCGCTATACATACCATTGAGGAGACGTCTCGTCGCACCGAATATGTCGCCTCTTGCAAGTTTTGCATCCCTTTCTCGACTTAGTATGGCTTTTGCGGGGTGGTCCGCCACCAGGTCCGGCCATCTTCGAATTAGTTAGGGGGAGTTTGAAACTGGGGAAGACTGTTGGGGAATGAGGCTCTTGAAGCCGTGGGGGATGCGATCATAAATAAAAACAAAAAATAAAAATAAAATAGTGTTTCGTATATTTCCCAGAAGAATATTCAAGAAGAAGTCTGATCAGCAGGAACGAGAAAACGTTTCTTGGTTCCGAGATTTGGGGGGAACTGGTGGAAGTATATAACTTTTTTTCATGCACAGCACCACAACACGAGATGGTGGAGGACCCTAGCCGGCAGGGTATTAGTTTGTTCAGTACGTGCCAAGACGCTTTGCCAAAACCAAAGTAGGCAAAACAGTCGGAGCGAGAAGTAACAAGGGCGGGTGGGGTTACGAGGGTGGGAAGGGAGTGGGCGCCATCCCGCTCATGGCGCAGGCGAAATAGGCAGTGAAGTTTGACAGGTAAGGGCAGAGCCAGACCACAGAGGCTGGAAAAATAAAAAATTAACTAAATGACAAAACGGGGTAATTTTCTGTTTAAAGGAAATAAAAAACAAGGCGAATTATTCTAGTGCCTGATAACCAGGACAAGGGTAAACGCCAAAACATCGAGGGCAGCAAGTCTGGCATCCATTCTGATCAGGTGTCCCTTGGTTCCAGAAAAGCCAAAATGCAAGTCGGCCCAGGTCAGTGAAAGGACGAAACAAAAGATATGGATGACGGCTCAGCTGCACGAAAGGCTGATGGTAGGTTTCAGATCAAAATCGCAGAGGGTCTCCGTCCGGAACGGCCTACCAAATCTTACGGAGGCGTGGTGCATCGTTGAAGCTTGCGGAACAAATACTTCCACAATTTGTATACTGAAGTAGCGGGCCTCTGGGCGGTGACAGACAGCTGTTCCGGGGCTGTGGCCGTTATCTGTTTAGTCGGAGGCTCTCGGGACCCGCCACGAACTTGTGTAAAACCAGCACAATCCTATCAGCGGGATCTGGGAATGAGATACATCATACAGCAATCCAACAAGTCTCCCCTTGCTCGACTGTTGTGCTCCCGCGGATGAGGTTCGTGGCAAGCCAAACGGATCCTTGTCAGCGCTACTTGTGCAGCGAAAGAGTAATTATTCCCTGTAGATCAGAGGTAGCACAGCATTCATCGCCCGTCCTCGCGGGCGTCTGTGAGCCATATTGGAGGGGGTGGATCGAGACTCAACATCATTCGGTCGTCTAGTTTGCACTAGGATTGTGATCTCACCAGCACCGCGACATGCAGAGCCAAGTTGCCATGCGAAGCGGCTCAAACTGGGGCATGGCCCGGGCATGGGTGGGCCACCTGTCAAGCCCACGAAAGTCTTATTACTCATAAGATGCACGGCCTGTATCGTACTGTGTATTTTGCAAAACACGGGGCAGAAGGAAATACAGGGGAAATCGGGACAACTCTGCGCAGGACTTCCGATTCAGATGCCAAGCATTGAGGCGGAGACCTCCGTTCCCGATCTCCCACATAACGTCCTGCACTCCTGAGTCCTGGGGTTTGAAGACCGGAGTTGGCATAGCCGAACCATTATTTTCTGCTCGTCCAAGGCCATTATGGCTTGCAATGGGGAATCCAAAATTCGGCACCAAACAATAGACGTTAGCAGGAACCGCTAAAATGTAATCTAAAAATCGAGAAAACTATCGCCAAGGTGGGCCAAAATTACACTTACTGGCTAGTCACACATCAGAAAAGCAGTGCATTAACGCCAGCCACGCGAGCTACCGACGCGGTTCCTTGAAATTCGATCTCCTTGCTGCGCACACTTGTTTGGGGAACTGTGGACAAGCGGCAGGGGAAGCTCTGCTACTCCCCAATGAGGCATCCCGGAAATGCCGTCTGTCGTTTGTCCATGCTTCCGGGAAAATACAGCGTGAGGAGATGGAGTGCCAGTCCAGGCTGACCTCGCTCCACGGATACTGTACCGCTCCAGCAAAAATTGGTGTCGATATTGGGCCTAGCGAGTTGCTTTCCTCCCAGACTCCAGTTGACAATGTTAAAGCCTCACGGGCGGGACTCTTCGCTGTCAACCCACCTCCTTTCTCCTCTCTTGTCCATTCTTTGCTGCCAAATCTCTATCGACAAGCAATATCCGTGCTAGGGAAGGTCGGCCCACCCGCCCAATCAAAAAGGGGCTGTGCGTTGCTGGTGGGTTTGTCAGCACCATTTAGAGTTCCCGCTAGCCTCATCCGGACTAAGCATAAAAAGGTTAAAATCATAATTTCGCCGCATGAAGATTGCGGTTATCAGATATCTAATCAAAACTTGAATCTATGCAGTATGACATCCAAAAGCCCTGCGCCCTGAACCAGGCCGGGGAAATACGAAGATTCACCCTATTATTAGCATTTTTTGCCACGAGTCAGTATCTGCCATCCGGGCAAATCATAGACAACGTCTCTATTCGAGAACAGCAGCCAGAACCACCAAATACCTTCGACCAAGGCTGGCAATGCCGATCGCATTGCGCCTCTGAAACATTCTGTAGGGCTCAAAGCAACTCTCTTTCACCAGCACCTTTTGTTAGAGCAAGAGCTTGGCAATGAAAGCCAGGCGGAAACAATCATGAGCGCATTGAGCGGCAAGACCAAGCGCTTCAAGGATAGCTTGTCATCCGATCCGTCCTTCAAGATTATCTCCCAACTCCAACGCTAGGTGATCAAAATGGACGCTATTTTCAACGGTTGCTCTGTGCCAATTTTTCGGGAGCGAAACCGGCAGCTTCATTCTCGGTTTATAGACGAAACTGTTCTGGACAGCAAAATACTTCCCTGTCGAAGATTGGTTCTTCTAGGAGGTCAAGCTCAAATTGTGGTTCCAACAAACTTGAGATGATCTCAATAATGAGATCGCCGCTGGTTCTCCAGAATCTGTTCCCCGCCAGTCCTTGCGGTTTGCAAAAAGCTTTCAACAGTGGAGACGGCAGGCGAAAGTCTCACTCTGAATCAATCCGTCAACCAACACAGGCAGAAATCCTGGATCTGGCCATTGGTTGCATCAGGGGTATCTTGTCACAGAATCAATCAGTTAGTCATCCAGGGAGAATATTTTGAGGATGCAGCTTCAGGATTGGAGGAGGGAAGATAAATTGGATGGTAAGGTTGACCGTCAGGCTCAATTGACAAGCGAGGGAAAAAGCAAAGAAAACTAATTATTAATGTCCAGGAATTCCCACCCGAGATCCATGATGAGTCAGTGGGGTAACTAACACCATCCCTGTCATAGTTCCAACCCCAATCTGGAATTGGGGTGGGGGAGGGGGAAATCCCAGTCTGGCGGAAGGGGATTTGGCCAAGCGCCAAGATCCAAGGGTGAACCGCCCATCTGGGCATTCATAGGCGACATGGAGATGCTTTGACCCAATGCGCCATGCTGAATGGTGATTTAGTTCCTCCCCGATGTCATACTAGTTCCCATCCACCGCTTAGCCTTCTAGACGGCGCCGAATTTTCTGCAAACTAGGTGATGGCTTGCTCTCCGCCCTGCGTTGTATTTGACCATCCCATATCAGGAAATTGCAAGTTTGAAAAATACATAGGATAGTAAATTACGCATACACACCGGCGACCCAAATGATTTACCCCAAGCAAGCTCTCAGGAATCATGTAAGCAAAGGGCCTAGAAAAATATCTTTCGAAGCTCCGCGCTGCAAAATCCCGAGAGCGAGCCCACTGATTCTTTCTCCTGAATTCCTGCAGCCTGGAAAAAGCAGCGTCTCAGGCCCCAGCAGGCTGATGTTGATGACGTCCAAAGCAGGCTACCAATGCCGTCCCAAGCAAAGAACCAGGGAAAGACCAATCAATCAACCAAGAGAAGAAACAAAAAGAAACTAAAAAAATTCCCAAGCCGTCCAAAATAATTCAATCGTCGAGTAATGTCTTCTGCCTCAGTGCCACCGACGCCTCCATCTTGGGCTGGGAGGGGCAGATGACGGATGGCCTCGTGGGCTGCAACGTTGGCTGGCGCATGGCTTTCCCCAGAGTGCACGACCATGTTACGCGACAGCTATCACGATAACAACGCGAAATATGCTGATAACATTTCTTGGGTTGCAGTTAGATCTGAGACACCCGCATCGGATCCTCGCTGGCTAATCGTGATTGGTGAAGATACGACAACATTGGTCCTCGAAGGCAGAGTGCCCTCATCACGTGGGAGGTGTAACCCCTCCTTCGATGATATTTATCTATAACTGTGTTCCCTGAACTTCTGTGTTTATTTCCTTGTATTTTAAAAGGAGGTCTTCCTCTGAAACAAAGGATGCGCATAGTGAATTATTAAGCATGTATACCATCATCCCTTGTAGTTCTTCACACAGCCCATTTGGAAATTCAACAGCTATCCAGGACACAAACGAGCAATAGAACGTTTCCCCAAGGAAACATGGGGAGGCTTAGTAAAGCCGAGCTTATTTCTGAAGTGCACGAAAGCTCTGGAGCACTCACCGCGGCTGATTAGTAGCCCCCGCCGTCATGATTTACCTCGTAAAAGCGGGAGCGTTTGGCCTTGACCACACAATGAGGCTATGGCGTAACTAACCTTAATTTGACCCAGCCGTAGCACCCCCCTGATGAGTGTCCTTGCGAAAAAACCTGATACCAAGTCGCAGCCTAGGCATGGGAAGAAGCTTAGCACAGCAATTTTCTGCAGACACAGCCCTGCTTCATTAGCTAACTTACCAGATGGTGGAGAAATGTGGAGACATGTATCTTGATTATTTTGCTGTCAGTAAACCATATTGATTTTCTCTTCGGACATGAGGGACAGGTTTTTTGAAACTTGATATTGAAACAATTGCTAGGAAGATCTATTGTTTCACAGAGTTAGCCAAATATGAGGAATGACGGCTGCAAAGGATATATATTCCGCAACCTTCTTTCAGCGTGGATCCTTCAGTTAAAATGTCCCGCGCAATTTCTTCTTTTGGCACTGTGAGGGTTAATTCGTGCCACCCCCACCAAAAACCTGTAAAGCAGATGTTTTGGTCCATTCCTAGTGTACCACCGGGATGCGTTCATTTGCATCCACCTTCTTTTTTATTAGTTAATCCAATCTTTAATATTTTGGCTAGAACTACAATCAAGAATTGCTGAATAATTCAAAATATCAAGAGGAAAAGATTTGTTGGTGACTCACCACCCCCTTCTCTGCGAAATCGCGGCTAGACATGCCTGATTCGGATTAATCAATTAGGGCTCGCCCGAGCCCCTCGCCCTCTCCTCCACGCCCTGCCAGCAACCGGAACAAAAAATGAGCTTCACATGCGAAAATACCAGTCTATCCTCTCCAAAATTAATATGCGATTCGACCTCAGGTTTACGGGATAGAAATCGCCAATCTTCCATCGGACCGGCCGCTACTCGGCATCACGAGAAACGCACCAATCAGCCCGGATCTAGGAGTATGTATCCAGACGTCAACCTGGAGAATTCAGCAGATGTCGGAAGCATGGACGGGCACTCCGTGAAGAGGCTTAGAAGCATGGACATGTGGACATGGTATACATGCAGACATGTACCATGTCTCCCGTCACTTCCTCTGGCCATTTCCCCATCGTATCAAGATGGTTCAGGGTCCTAGCCTTTCCCATTACGGTATTTGGTCGCAGACTGGCAGCCGAAGGGCAAGAATTCAAGGCCATGAAACGGCCTGGGGGATGTGAGGCAGTGTTGACAAAATTCTTACAGGAGATCATGATCTGTTACAGCCTCCCCCGCGTTGAAGAGGAGGAAACAATGTCTTGAAACATCAGAGGAACCTGTTGTCCGAGTTTCACATCCCACCTTGAATTATAAAGTTATAAATAGATACCACTAATGCAGGTGATTTTGGGGGAACGTGCCGACCAAACGAACGAATAATCTTTCCGCTCTCTAAATGCAGGGCCGCCAGCCTTCCCGAATACGACTGACCGCTGGACGGCGCGGGCCAGCCAGCCGGGCGAAGGGTTAGAGGTGGCAGGGCAAGCCAAAAATCAAGGAATACAAGTTCATTGGCAAGAGAGAAAAAATGTAGTTGGTATTGAACCCAATCAAGTTTGCAAATGGATGAAATAGATCGGGAGCATATTAGCGTTTGAGAAAATATATATATGCCGCAGGGGGTCTCGTAGATCTAGTATTCTTCTTCCAATGGCCTCCTCGACTTCATGCGCCTGATCAAACATGAAACAAATCGGGCTGTGAAAAAGATCCCTTTGTTCAACAAAAAAATGCGCAGCAAAGAAGATGATACAAATTTTTTTCCCCCCCGCAAAAATGACGATTCAACGATAATTGCATCACCCTCTTATAATTACCTCAAACTGCGTTGTCCCGTGGTACACAAAACGCATTGCCATGGCGTTCATCTTCGCCAACAGCCATTGGAAGCGCAAATTCCCTATTCGGTTACATCTCACAAAGAGAATATTCCAGTGCTTCCCCCTCTGGGTTATTCTGTGCAAGTTTGTCATTCGAGGAACCAACTTGGTCTGCCATGTGGTTTTTAAAGTAAAACCCTAAACCTAACCACTCCAGCCAGAGAAACACCGTTGTGTATCCATCCTCCTCCAAACGCCAGAAAAGGCAAATTTCGGGGTTGTATCCATCATGTAACTATGATACAATAAGAAACTATCAGCTGACAATAATTGATCATCTTCTAGTCCGTTGGTTCAGCCATTGAAGCATAACGTGGAGCCATCCTCCCATTGCCTTGACGATGTGATTCCGTTTACCCTGGGGCGCCCACAGCCTTCCGCCAACAACGAAAAGCCATGGCCGCAGGGTGGGATATTGTATCTCAGCCCTCATTTCGCCAAATGTGGGAAGAACTAGCTTGGAATAACGTTATTGTCAGTGCGGCTGAACCCCCTGATCACCGACTATTCTTTTTATCCCTTCATTCTTTCAACATAGGCCTCGCAGCTAGCAGCCGCAGATGTCGTTGTGCGATGGCTGGTCTCCAAGTCTGCGCGCAGTGCGCAGTCAAATTCCGAGCCAGTGATGCAGAAGGACTTAGACGGCGGAGTTGTGCGTTTGAAGATGGATCATGGATGACCAGGGATAGATTGTTCAGATATTCAGTTGGGCTGATTTCTCCTCATTCTTTCCCCCCTTCATCTGGGGACTTCAGTGCTCGATTCCATCAGGCCCAGGCGCACTGTGATCTGTTGATAGTTTACCATCGCAAAGCCCAAATTCGAGATCTGCCCTCGATGACCTCGCAATATGATTGGACGGGAGGATAGCTTGTCAAAGGCTTGTGGTTGTAGCTAGCGTGTTAACTAAAACTTGTTGGCTGTGCTCTGCGCCAACGCCTCGTTTGTTTCTAACAATAGTAGCTCTTGGTAACCAGGGCCCAGCCCCTTGTCCCCTTCAGGGCATTGGCCAGCGGACCATCTGCAGGTGATGGAATGCCAAGAGAGACGGGTCGGCTTGGTTCGGTTCTCCTCTCCTTCAATTTCGTTGCTTGTCTCGCCGCCGTCGCCTGTAGGCTGTGGCCCGTGGGACAAAGAGGGAGCATCTGATGAGGCAGCCCTATCTCCATTTTGGTTGTCCGACAAAATAAAAACTGTTCCGTACCAGCCTTTGCAATTGTTCGGCCGAAACGAAACACTCGAATCTAGGCGGAGGGAAGTCTCCGCCTCACGGGAAAATAAATAAATATCGGTTATCTTAATTCCCCGATCCCGACATTTTCTTGTCCCTCGGCAACACCCAGTCATGATGTCGATTGGTGGCGGGTGCTCCACGGCGACATCTCCCGTTCCATCATCCCGCATTCCTTGCTTCAACAGGCAAGTTGTTTGTCGGGGCGGGACAATTCTTCCTTGACTATTCGTATTGTCCTTGATTTGGCCGGTAGTTATTATTTGCCATCCAGCCGAGCAATTGATCAAAGTGCTTAGATTTCATTCTGCGACGGAAGTTGGAGGAGGCGATTTGCGGTCTGTGCTCATGATGCATAAATTCCAGTTTTAACTGCTTGAAACGAGGAGTTGCTTAGTTAGGCAAAGCGTGAGGTCGCCTATTCATCGAAAGTGGATTCCGGCCTGAGGCAAATATATTAACTTCTGGCTCTTTTAACATCACAAAGGAGAAAAGGGGGTTGAGCCAGGCAGCTGTGGAATCATTTTTGATTCTGATTAAACTATTTTCTGATAACCTGGAACAAAACGACAGGGAAGGACATTTTAGCTACCAGGGTAGATTCTTCAGAAGACCTGGGGTAGGCTCATCAAAGGCAACATTGTGGAAGGTGGCTCACAAACGCAATTCCGGAAGTATGCATAGGCATGGATGTAGATGTAGGTACAATACATCCAGAGTAATATTATTCCCCCCTTGGCCTCCAGGATGCTAGAAATTGGGACCGAATCAGATGAGCTTCCTCGATCATATGCTTGTACCATTGTCCATATTATGAGAGACATTTGAAAACACCATTCTGCTGTCACCGTTGGAATGGACAAACAAGATACACAGGAATGCGGTAACCTCGCCGCTTGCATCATATCTGTTGACAGATCATATTTGATTGGTCTGAGATCCCTCCATACCTGTCATCAAAAAATGAACAAGGACAGAAACCAGTTTGCCCAATAAACTGACTAGCGCCGCTGGCAACGTCCGTAAGTACTCATAAGCTGTGGCCAGGTTATTGATGGGACGGGAAGGGGAAGATGGGAAATTCGATTCTGGCCCTTCAGGCCTTTTTTGCCTGACCGCAAATCCGCCTGTGTTTGGACTGCGAAGGAGGGGCATTTGTCGGGGGAGAAGTGCGGTCTAGTTGGCTCTCCCGCTAGTTTTTAATATTTGCTTTTTAGCGCCGCCAACATGCGTGGGATGGGGAAGCTGACCCGCGTTTCGTGTGTTTTTCGTGTCAGGGGGAATAAGGATGATGAACGGAAGTTCCGAAAACCAATTGGCATATGTTGACGGCAAATATCCTTCCTTTTTGTAAATTGGACGATTGCATCAAAAACCCCGAACACAATGTTCTCAACAACATATCATGCATATATACTCCCTCTGTTGTGTTCTTCAACAAAGATCTCGCGGGCCCATCTCCGGACACGGAGAAAGAACAGTCTTGGCAAGCCTGCTTCGGCCTATGAAAGCCAAAGAATAAAGAGTGGCTTACCCAGCTATCCCAGCGGATTTTGTCGGATGGCCCTAGCTCGCGAAGCCATCAGCACCCTAAATCAGAACTCGGCGAACGATTCTGCAGCCCTCACTTTTCTCCTGTGGAACATCAATTAACTAACGTCCATTAACCCTCCCAAGGGTTGCCCTTGGAGGCAATCCTCTGTCCAGTCGGATAGAACTGGGTCCAAAATACTTCACATCATTCCCTCAGGAAGTCTAGCTTCCCAGTATCACAATCCCAACCTGGAAACGAATCAGAAAGAGAAGAAAAGAAAAAGATATCCGAAAGTCGAGTCCAGGAAAATAACAGAAGACGGTGCATACGCACACGAGGAATCCAAGATACCAGAAGCCTTCTGGAAGCGCTTTCAACAGTCGCACAGGAAGAGGCCTCGTGGAAACCTGGGGATCAACGCTGCCATTGTTTGGTCGCGAGATAGTTGTTCCTGATCCCATTGTTTCTTTTTCTTTTTCTCCTTTTTCCCATGTTGGCACAACACGTCACTGGAATTATTGATCAGGATCAGCCTCCATTATGCGCTGGGGATAGACACTGGAGAGGCAAGTAATGCGAACAAATAGGAAGAGAGCAACTAGCGAGGGCCAGGGGTCCCTAGCAGACATGTTGGGCCTGTGCTTATTCCCTTGAAGGACGGTCGGGAAACTCGCTTTGAATATCTTCGCACGGGGTGACGAACGTGCTGCGCCCTGAACTTCGAGGATCCAACCCAGCGCTATCGCCAGAAGTCGCCTAGAGAGCGGTTAACGATGGCCTCTTCCTTCGGGCCAGTTTCTGTCTGGCTACAGGGGGTCGCTCACTTAAACTAGGGCAGTGAGGCTCAACTCTAGCGCAGGCCGGGATCCTCACCGTCGAGTTGTCAACATCATAAAAAGAACATCCGCGATGTGCTCCCTGATAATTCCCTGGGCGCAATTGTGCGCTTGCTCTCAAATCCAAATACGATATGATCATGACTAACTCCTCAGCTGAACGTGAAACTCCTGCGAATATGCCCTTATTTTGAGGCTCTGCTGGCTAGCGCTGGTTCCCATGGCCCTTGAAATTGATATCAAAGCCATGCATCGACAGACATCCTGTACCTCCCCACCCAGCTGATTCTGAAGTCGGGAGAGAACTGGGGATTTTGCAAAATTGAATCGTAATTTTCCGCAGTGATTATTTCCTCCTGCGTCGAAACTAACACTATACCAACATACCACCCCAGCCTGCGCCCTGTCATGAATCAAATAATCGGGTCTGTTCAAGACGGGCTCACCGAGATTGTCTCAAAAGCTGAACATTTACCAGCCTCACCGCCGCATTGTTGGTACATATTCGACTCGCCAGGCAACACAGGACCGACACATTTGATTTCTAATGCGATGGACAGTCCCACAACAGCAAGAACCGTCCAATCTACCCATGAACTGGGGACTCCTCGAAAACAAGCCGTAGGGGGGGGGGGGGGGGGGGGGGGGGTCAAGAAGAT